>JALIGW010000001.1:228908433-229418433 GCA_023053685.1 Diadophis punctatus similis | reverse complement strand
GGTATATAAATCTCACAAAATAAATAAATTGTGTGAGTGGGGAACTATAGTCAAAATAACATTCCTTTCTCCCAGAGTCAAGATCACTCTGCCCTGCACCTGGACGGGTGTGCCTGGGAGGCATCTCCAGTTGGGACGGTGCATTGATTGGACAATGTGGTGGACATGTGGGTGCTGGGGCAGGGACTTGAACTTTCTTTTGGGTGTGGAAAACCGGAAGTTTTCTGATTCAGGTTTTCCCAGATGTGCCAATATGACATCTCTAATAAAATGGAACTTTGAAGAAACTCAAGCCTCGGAGTTTTCTTTCGTTGGGGGTGTTACTTGGAACTTTGACATCTTCCTTCTCTATTCCTAGAGTTCTGAACCTCTGCCCATTAAAATCAGTGCGGAAGAAACAGGAAGTCAGAATACAAATCAGCATTTTCACCACAATTAGTGCGTCAAAAAGGAGATTTCCTTTCCTTGGGATTTCATTTAGCTGATTTGATAGCATTTTTTTCTGCATCCTTAAAAGACAAAAACCTAGATATGTTTCTTTCAATAATGATTTGTTTAAAGCCATACAATAAAATACATTCTCAAATGTTTTCCATTAATGATATGGAGGAAGAACATGCATGTTATAAAATTAAAGATACTGTAATGTATATCGATCTATAGTGGAATTCAAGAATTAACTTTGAAGACTGAAATAAAAATATACATAACCACAACTCAGTTATATGTATCATGAAGCCAACAACATTAGCATAAAAGAGATTATATTTACTCTATCAGTTAGATAGATGGTATGTTAAAGACAAATTCTTTAGGGTTCACCATTTTACTGTTTAAGATGCTGCTTTTTAAAAAAGAATCTAGTGGAAAATGTAAATATGATAAACCACAATATACATTTATATTGATATATGTATTCCATGAAGAGTACTTTGTGGTAAAGTAAGTGTAGTTGAGTTTAATATATAAAGCAAACCAACAGTAAGTAGCCTATTAATGAATCTGATATCAGTGGTAAGGCAGAAGGGAAACTTCATTGCAAAGATCAGTACATAATAACAAAAAAAGATATGTTTAAAGGGCCAGCAAAAATACCTTTCTTTAGATAGCCAGATATCTATCTGAGCTCAGTTCAAAATGCTATTTTTTATGTTAAAAATCTTGTCAGAAACCCTATTATCTCTAGGAAATCTTCCTATTGAAGAACTGTATCTCCAACTTTGCTGAAATTAACAGCTCCTGGATTTTTTAGAATTAATTAATTCTAATTTGTTCTGGCAACCCAACTCCCATTGATCTCCGAGAGATGCAGGGTCTTTCATGTTGAAACTCTGGAATGCCTTCTCAGCAAACAGAAACTTGAGTCTGTTGCATATCCAAAAGTTACTCTTTTACATCAGGGCCACCAGGATTAAACTAAGACTGTCAAATATTTTCTACCATATGGATATGAAAACACCTACCTGCCTTGGAAAGAACTGGGAAATAAAGTAACTACTTCAATCTGGAATTTCTGTAAACCTTTATGTTCAATCAGTAAGTTGGCAAATAAGATGAAAAGGATGTCTGCCACCATCTAAGCAAATAAGTAAGTTTCTCTCTCTCCCTTCTAGGATGATTTTAGGGGCCAAAATAGGAATATTTAAGGAACTATTTATATCTTCAGGGTGATATCTTGACATGTAGCGCTCCATTCTACTTATATGCAGGACTCGTGAGATGTTATATATTAAGAAGTGAGCATAAACTAAGCAACACAGTGAAAGAAATTTAACCACATTAAAGTCATGGTAGATTCCAATATCTGTTTCTTTTACACTGCTGATGATAATCCCAAAGAATTCAAATTTCCAGGGCCACTGACTAGTACAACTGGCAATAATTCACTTCAGTGGATTCAGGCTGATTTTGGGAGATAGGGGAGACCTATATTCATATAGATAAGAAGCAAACACATACACATATCTTTGTGTGTTTTGTTCCTTAGGAGGATTGTTTTGCTTCTTTAGTTGAGATTATTAAAAAGGACAAAAGAAAGGACAAAACCTAAAAGATATCACATATTTGTATATTTCCCTCTTTGTTCTTGTGTAATATTTAAAGAAAAAAAGGAACTGGTTTCATGGTTTGCATCAAAAATCTCAAAGCTAAGACTTCGATGTTTTTAAAATACTGTCTCATTGCTTCACTCAGGCATGCATTGTTCTTTCTAAAGTGTATGTATGATGATTGTCAGTTTTCTGGAAAGTGAGTCACAGCAACTGGACTTTTCTTTTTTGATTTGAAAGGTTTAGCTGTAGCTTCTCCAGATTTTCCTTAAAAGTAGACTTTAGCTAATGATTTCTATTATCAACGTAGTACTCTTCATTACATCTTCTATGGGAACGAGTCCGTTTGGTGTAGCGATTAAGGTACCAGGTTAGAAACTGCGAGATCTCTAACTCTAGTCTTGCCTTAGGGCAGCGGTTCTCAACCTGTGGGTCGCGACCCCTTTGGGGGTCGAACGATATTTTCACAGAGGTCGCCTAAGACCAACACATATTTCCGATGGTCTTAGGAACCGAGACACAGTTCCTCTATCCGTCTCCATCCAGGTGGGTCCACCCACATGCAAATAGACTACTGCAAAAAAAAAATATCTGTACCATGGGAACTTCTGAGCATACGCAGAAGCCGAATTTCCGGCACTGCGCATGCGTCACCATCTTGTTTTTTGGCTTTTTTTTGTTTTAAAAAAATTCCGCACTGCGCATGCGTGCATGCACAAAGCGCATGCGCACCCACAAGGCGCAGCCACGCAGTGCAGGAGGAAGCGAACCTGCAGTGAGGTAAGTTAGAACCCACCCCTGAGTTTCCTAATAATTTTATTATTTTATGGTTGGGGGTCACCACAACACGAGGAACTGTATTAAAGGGTCGCGGCATTAGGAAGGTTGAGAACCACTGCCTTAGGGCATGAAGCCTGCTGGGTGACCTTAGTTTAGTCGCTCTCTCTCAGCCAGAGGAAGCAAGCAGTAGCAAACCACTTCTAAACTCTTGCCATCAAAAATGCCAAGACTTGTCCAGGCAGTCACCAGGAGTCAATACTGACTTTAAGGTGCACACACGAAAACAAACACACACAAACACACACAAACACACACACACGGAACTCTCAACAAAAAACTTCCATCCCACCTTGAGCTATCTGACATGCAAACAAGAAAATTCTTTCCTCGTTGATATCATACAAAATTAGAGAAGTTTGTTCAATAGCTATAGCCAGCTGGAAAGTATTCACATAATTCAGCTCCTTTTACTTGTATAAATCAGCACATTCTAAGTCACAGACAATATATGTATATGTATTTCTGAACTAGGATAACAAATAACATGTTCCATTAATAGGGTTAATAATACCAAATATGAAATATGACAGTGTCCTCTAAATTATTGAGGCTGGCTGCACAAATCTCATTAAACCACTGTTTGGTTAAACATGTTTTTTTCTGAATAAATCAGTAGCTTTCATATGATAGGCAAACCCATTAACCATCATGCCATCAGCTTATTATTTTTTAAAATCTCAGTTCAATGTAATTTCTTACTAAGGTAATTGAAGGCTCAACTGCTGATCTGCCTTGATCAAGGAATTTCTTTGTTCTTTGAATTATTTTTATGAACATGTAATTAAAAGTCTGTGTAGCTTGCTATATAGGAGGAAGGAGCACTAGTCTACAGATTCAGTGAAGAGCCAAGGATATCTGAGACTCACAAATGTACTTGTGTAACCCAGGCTGCCTTGAAACAGCTTGCTCATCACAAACAGCTTGCTCAGCCTTCTTTTCTAAGAAGGGCCATGCCACATTCAGTTGATCACACTGTCTGCAACAAGAGACAACCCACTATCTTTCTAGGCAGTGTTTCTGGAGAATGTCTTCTTATCTCAGCCAATATGGCTGCACCATCCTCAGTTCCCTATATTTTACAAAAAGCAGAAAACAATACTAGGTTGCATAACTGCTGTGCTGTTAACCCTTTTTTTTAAACTGATGACTGTTATGATCCAATTTAGGCAGTTTTTATCCATAAAACAACACGATCAAAATAAAAATTCACCTCCAAGCCCTGATAACTAAAAGAAAGATAATAAAAACTTTAAAAAAAACCTTGGTTCTATATAGCCAGACACTTACAGGAAGTCCTCGACTTACGACCACAATTGAGCTCAAAATTTCTGTTGCTAAGTGAAACATTTGTTATGTGAGTTTTGCTCCATTTTACAACCTTTCTTGCCACAGTTGCTAAGTGAATCTCTGCAGTTGTTAAGCTAGTAACAAGGCTGTTAAGTGAATCTGGTTTCCCTACTGATGTTGCTTGTCAGATGATCGCAAAAAATGACCATATTACTCTGGGACACTGCAACTGTCATAAATATGAGTCAGTTGCCAAGCATCTGAAATGTGACTATGTGACCATGGGGATGGTGCTGCAATGCTCGTAAGTGTGAAAAACCGTCGTGAGATGCTTTATTTCAGTGCCGTTGTTAACTTTGAACAGTCACTAAATGAACTGTTGTAAGTCAAGGACTACCGGTATTTTAGCCATCTAGTTATGACAAATCGTTGTTGTAAGAATTAGCAGTTAAAGAGGGAGTTAATATTTATTTTTCTTCCTTACTGGTAAGATTTTAAAATGTGTCTTAGTTTCAGAAAAGGAAATACATGAGTTGGTTAAACAGAAACCGAACCAGGATCTCAGCAGAAATTATTTTCTACTTTACAAAACAAATTATAAAATAAATCTGCTGTATTTAATGAAGGTGCTAGAGCATTTTAAGCTACTGAACCATTCCAATCAAGCTCCTTAACAACTTAAAAGAGAAATTACAGTGTCCACCAAAATAGATATTTGGAAGCTCAGGGCGGTTGCAGGATGTGTGCGAGCAGAGGGAGGCGGGGAGCAGAGCAACTTGTGACCTTCCCTGCTAGCTTCCCCATTGATTTTGGTTGTGGGAAGCCAGCAGAGAAAGTCTTAAAAGGCAACCATGTGACCATGGGATGCTGCAATGGCCAGAAATTCAAGGACCAGTTGTAATTACCCCTCAGCACCATTACAACTTTGAAGGATTGGTGAAGAAGTATTAGTAACTGAGGAATATTGTATACACAGACCATGTCCGCATGTCCTACTACTAAGCCAAGTATGACAGTGAGCGTGGGGTAGGATGTTGTGGCATGCTAGATAATATCCATTTGTTAAACATCAGGTGACATATCAAATTAGAGCCAGCTCTTCTTCATCTTACATTTTGTTTTGTATCCCAGTTACTTTTGTGGTGATGGCTGCTTAACATGTCCTGGTTTTTATTTTATTTAGCCTTAAAAGATGGGGGGGGGGGGCGGGAGGGACTATCTTGCCTCATTCATAGTGAGAATTATGGAAAGCCAAGTATTCTGCCAGCCCCATGTAGAATATGAAAAGGGGTCCTTAATAGAAATCCAAAATGGCAACTGTTGTTAATGCCATATTATTCATACAAAAGGATTCTTCTTTTCCACAATAAAATCTGCAAAACAATGCATTACTTTCTTACCTTTAAATTTGGATCGAATATTTGCCAGTTCTTTGTTTATTCTTTTAATCTCAGCTTCTTTGCTTTTACCTGAAAACACAGAAGGGGGAAAAACCTCTCAGTTCAGAGTACAAGTTGGTAACAGAATGAACAGTCTTTAACCACACAATAATTTGGAGGGTTTAAATCAGCATTTTTCAAACTTGCAACTTTAAGTAAACAATACCCCCAAATCAAGAAACTGCCAAAAAGCCAACACTAAACAACCCAGCCAAAGAATCTCTAAGACCATCCCCACCAACACTGACAGGGCGAGCCACTAGAATATAAACTGACAGCAAACTGCACTCCTTAGTAGCACTGATGTTGTTACCTAGTTTTGGTAATGAAACGTCTGCAAGAAAACAAGCAAGCTCAGACAGCACCAAGGATCTCTCTTGGCAACTTTAAGATGTAGGGACTTTAACCCCCAGAATGCAGGCTAGGGAATTCACAGAGTTAAAGTCCACACATCTTAAAGTTCCCAAGTTTGAAAAACACTGGTTTCAATCCTAAATTTCTCTCTCTCATCCTTTTGTAATAGACTGGTTGCAAATCTCTTGATGTTCCCTGCTGTGCTACCTCTCTGGCCTTTCTTCACAAAACGGTCCTGTCTTGAATCTAGGATCTGCCAATAGAAACTCTTGATTAATATTTGGAAACCAATGAAACAGAAGGTGGTGAAGGGGAAAAAAAATTCCAAGAGATAGGGAACGATGCATAATGTTTCATCAGGATCTTTTATAAATAAGACAGTAACAGCTTGCAACAAAATATAAAACTGATGGGAGTCAATGCATTTATGATGGATAAGAAGTGTGATTGGTAAAAATCCCACCAGCCAGGTGACATTTACAGAGATTAATTCCAGCTTCTTGCTGGATGTAACACAAGTTATGCTGACCAATGTAAACAAAAAAAAACCCCTTTGGCCAATAGTACTTTAAAGGTAGAAACACAAAAATCACATCATCTTCCTTTCCATAGAGAATTGATAAAGCCATATCAAATACAATTATTTCACTTCACTGAACAACTGTAAGTATCCATGCTTGAATAACATTATAGATATACAACAGGAGAGAGGGAGGGAGGGGGAGAGAGGGAGGGAGAGAGGTGTGTGTGAATGTGTGTGTGTTCCCTTAGGTGATTTTTTTTAATTGAAGGATGTTCTCGGTACTGTAAATGTTGACTATGTTATAATCTGGTTCCACTCTCTTGAATATATGGAAATTCACTTCCTGAAGACATCAATTCAATACCATTTGGTGTGTGTGTGTGTGTGTGTGTGTGTGTGTGTGTGTGTGTGTGTGTGTGTGTGTGTGTGTGTGTGTGTGTGTTCCTTCAAGTTAATCTTGATTCCTGGCAACTGCCTAGACTAGGCAGTTGCCAGGAATCAAGATTAACTTGAAGGAACACACACACACACACACCCCAAATGGTATTGAATCGATGTCTTCAGGAAGTGAATTTCCATATATTCAAGAGAGTTTTCCATATATTCAAGAGAAGTTTTCTTTGCAAGGTTCTTCAGAAATGATTTGCCATTGCCTGCTTCCTAGGGCTGAGAGAAACTGACTGGCCCAGGGTCACCAGTTGGCTTTTTGACTAAAGCGGGACTAGAACCTCCTGGATTCTAGCCTGATGCCTTAGCCACTGCACCAAATAGGGCAGTGATAGCGAACCTTTTTTGGCTCGTGAGTCAAAAGGGTGTGTACGTGCACGCTAGCGCGCGTGTGCCCACACCCATGCCCTCTCCCCGTGCATGCGCAGAACCCCCACGCTGCCCCCCGTGCATATGCACAACCCCCCCGCACTGCCCCCTCCCACATGCATGCGCACAGGCCTTACTGAAGCATCCAGACTGAAGCCTGCAGACAGTGAAAAACGGGTCAATGGGCCAACCGGAAGTTAGTTTCCGAACTTCCGGTTGGCCCATTGGCCTGTTTTTCGCTGTCCCCGGGGTTCAGGAGGCTTTCCTGAAGCCTGGCGAGAGCGAAAACAGTCGAAAAGGCTGAAAATCAGCTGGCCAGCGCGCGCATGCGCGCTGGAGCTGACATAGGGCAACGCCTCGCGTGCCCTCAGATATGGCTCCGTGTGCCACCTGTGGCATACGTGCCATAGGTTTGCCATCACTGAAATAGGGTCTCTAAGTCATCATTATTGCCCTTTTATTTTATGCCTCTAAAATTTTTTTAATGCATTTTTCTCTCAACATTTTATAAGTTACCTAGACATTCTGCTGGAAGGCAATTATACCAAAAATAATTGATACGTTTTCCTCAATAGATTTAGCCATTTTGCCTAGATTTCTTTACATTACCAGGAAAAGGGAATCAACACACTGAACTTCTATCAAAAACAGTTCTTTCCCACTCCAGGCTGAACACTGACCTTCAAACCTTGAATAGTTCTGATTAACAGAAGGCTTATGAACTTCCTCTGAAAGGTCATTTAAACAGATAGGAATGTTCAGTGACGCTCTTTCTACAATGTTACACCAACTAGTGAAACTAAGTTTATTGTAAAAAAAGACAACAATGCTTCTCATTTTCATGAGTGTGTGAACAAAAAGGAAAAGAATTCCTTGCATCCCTTAGCATATTTCTCTCAGAACAGTTCCTGCCTATAAAGCACCCAAATATGAAAGTAAAGCTGGAATCTCTATCTGTACATTTACAAACTGGGAACTCCAGCATACAAAATCAGAACAAGTTCCAATTTCTCTCAACCCCTGGCAAGAAACAGTTTGTCTTTCCTACCTGTATACCTAGTAGGGTACACACTGAAATGGCACGAAGAACTGTATGTGCCTGGGCACCAATTTTAAAAACTCTAAGGCAAACGTTTAAGTCATATTTTTTAGCAGCCTGGTTGAAGACTTTAAAAGGTAGTTCAAAATGTGAATGCCATAACTGTGTAGCAAAGCAAGTCACCATCTTCTTCTTCTTACTTGCCAGAAGTCTAAGACTATATCATTCAATGTTGCAATAGACATGATCCAGGCTTATTAAAAATGCTCAATGTACAGTTGCATTAAATAAGAACTTACATCATAGTTTTATGACTATGTTTATGAGATATGATCAGTGTGCAAAAAAAAGAAAAACCCTCTTGCCATCAATTCAATTCCATTTTAACTATTAACTCGTTAATATGTTGTTGGGTTCTTAAGTCTTCTCCAAGATTGCTTTTCTTCTTACTGATGTTCATTACTAAACAAGGCAACAGGAAACAAAATGTCTGCAAGAAAAAAGCAAGCTCAGAGAACCAAAGAACACCACAATGCAATCCTGAGCTGCATTCTTGCAAATTGCCTCTATACATATAGCATCATAATTTAATCATTGCAAATCACCTAACACAGACATGGCTGGTTACAGCTGTTAATTACACCAGCTTGCTTTAAAACCAGTTTTTAAGTTTACAAATGCATAATGGCTGTTATTTCAATTTTAATTTATTAGTTCTAGAAGCTACAGGCCTTAGAAGTCAGAAAAACAACCCATTCCCTTGTGCCTTTGTGCTTTATTTTGCATGATTTGCTCTCGGCAACAGAGAGCAAATTTTGCTGATGGGCTCCCTATAGATTGAGAATCAGAGGAAGCTCTATGATGCAGTAAAGATGACCAATCCTTTGTTAACAGCAAACGGCCAAGTGTAAAGAAATCCACGACTGCTTATTTCAGCTGAAAAATCATTTTTCAAGCTGACATGAAATAAGTCTTCTGCAGGAAAGCTACAAAGTTTGTCTGCCTCACTCTTCGGTACAAGGAGAGAAAGCAATTTTTAAATACAGTGCTTTTCTAAGCAACAAACAAACAAACCAACACCCAACCTCAACAGTATCCAGTTGAACTTCAGATTAAGCAAGAGCAATGGAGGTTCAGAAGTTCAGTGTATCTGTGTAATCTGGTTCTACAAAGAAGCTTCTTCTACCCTCATTTGCAATGTTCCATCATTGTAAAGAATTGCAACTAAATATTTTAATTGGTGTAGAATCAAGCTAGGCACAAAAAGCAAGAGCTGACAGCAAAGCAGAACAAGCTCTTTAGCACCACTCAACTCAAAATCTGAATTGCAGCAAAATGATTGCATCTAGGAAAAGTCTAAAATGAGAGGACTTTATAGCCACTTCAGCAGATGTAGCAAGTCAACCCACTAGAAGAGAAAAGCAATGGATTGTTTCCAATAAGCAATGTTTGCCTTTGCTGTCTGCCCTCTCCATCAGGTCAAGGATAAGCCCTAATCAACTAAGATCAAAGAAAAGCTACAATGTAGGTTCAGTTAGAATCAGCTTCCTGTTGTGCAATATTTTGTTCAAATGAATTTCAAATCAAAAGCAGGGCTTTGTAATTCCCATCCCCACCAAACTTTATTAACCATTACTGGATAATAACATTCAGGTTTTTACAAATGACATTGGTTATGTGAATTTCATATTAGCAAATATTTCTGTTTACTATGCTTTTGAACCCTTTCCTTAAACTGTATGAATTTTTTTTACTATATTTTATTTCATCTCTATTTCAATCATCTCTCTTTTAAGGAACCCATTGTGGTGTACTATATATGAATGACCTACGCATTCATTTGACAGAAAATTTCTCCTTTATAAGGAATGACTCTTGTATTGTTTAGTTTATTTATTTATTTATTTATTTATTTATTTATTTATTTATTTATTTATTTATTTATTTATTTGTCAAACATGTACAAGATAGCAGGTATAGGTATAAACATTGTCACGATGTGAATATTGCCAGTTGAGCATCTCTACTATTTCTAGGTTTACTATATTTTCTAATCAAGCAGACATGTGATATGTTTTACTGCGCATGTGTGCATTCCAGGAGTCTCCTCCCTTCTTCTTCTCCTGTGAGCCTCGCCCGAGGCAGACATGAATTCGTAGCTGAGAAAATGTAGCTTATTTAAGGTTTATATTCTTTTGTTACTTTTGTACTGAAATAAATATTTTGTTAATTAGAATTAAATCTCAATTTTATTTTCTAAGTAAGAATGACTTAAAGGGAACAAGATCCTTTTCGCCTTGGTAGGAATAATTTCCTATTCCATCAAACATAAACATAAGCAAAATAAGTACAGATAAATGAGGACAATAGGACAGTAAGACAGGGACGGTAGGCACAATGGTGCGCTTATGCACGCCCCTTACAGACCTCTTAGGAATGGGGTGAGGTTGACAGTAGACAATCTAAGGTTAAAGTTTTTGGGGTTTGGGGAAGAAACCACAGAGTCGGCTAGTGAATTCCAGGCATTGATCACTCTGTTGTTGAAATCGTATTTTCTGCAGTCGAGTTTGCAGTGGTTTACATTGAGTTTGTATCTATTGTGTGCTCGTGTATTGTTGTGGTTGAAGCTGAAGTAGTCATTGACAGATAGGACATTGTGGCAGATAATTTTATGAACTACATTTAGATCAGTTCGAAGGCGACATAATTCTAGGTTGTCTAAGCCCAATATTTCAAGTCTGGTGGCACAAGGTATTCTGTTGTGAGCCGAGGAGTGGAGGACTCTTCTCGTGAAATATTTTGGGACTCTCTCGATTGTATTAATGTCCGAAATGCAGTGCGGGTTCCAGACAGGTGAGCTGTATTCGAGAATTGGTCTAGCGAATGTTTTGTATGCTCTAGTTAGCAGTGTAATATTGCCAGAGAAGAAGCTACGCAAGATTAGATTGACAACTCTTAGCGCCTTTTTGGCAATGTTGTTACAGCTCTTTCATTTGAATGTGACATTTCTCCCAAACGTGTGTGTGTGATAGAGCGCTAGCTCACCAACATCATACTTAAGAAAGTCTATGGGACAACACGTCATTTCATTGTAAATAGGCATTTTTCCCAGTATATAAAACATATCAATTATGTTTTAACAGACCAGAGAAGTATTGGGTGATTCATTAAAACAATCAGCACTTTGGGTAGCTCCTTCTTTAACTAACACTCAACCAATACCTCAAGAGAAAATTCACTAAATCCTCAGTACAAGTTCCAAAAAGTAAAGCTAACTATAAACAATTTTCTTCCAGTACAAACTATATTTTCTTCAGATGATAGCAGCTTTTACAGATCAGAGCGTCTCTTACTCTTCATTATATGGGCCACAAACTAACAATATTAAAATATTCTACTTTCTTCGAGGACTAACCTAAACATAAGCCTTAGAACTACAGTCAGCAAGGTATAACTCATCAAGAGCCATTGTATACTTTGTTTTATGAGGGTAACTCAAGTGTTACTTTTACTGATGATTTTGTAGTTTTTCTTGAATATCTACTCTAGTGCAGCAGGAATTGCTGAAAACAAAACTACAACCACACCTTGCATTTCAACAGAGGATAGTAAGGAAGAGGAAAATGAAACAACTGTTAAGAAAAAAAGCAGCACAAAACAAAATTCACTACTTCTATCTGACTAGCTATCTCAGTGCTTCCAAAGCTAATCAACAGAACCTTTTCGGGACATCGCCTGTTAATTACAAGATATGTACCTAGGAAAAAGAATATGGAATGAAGTTAATAATAATAATAATAATAATAATAATAATAATAATAATAATAATAATAATAATAATAATAATAATAATAATAATAATAATAATAATAATAACAGAGTTGGAAGGGATCTTGGAGGTCTTCTAGTCCAACCCCCTGCTTACGCAGGAAACCCTACACTACTTCAGACAGATGGTTATCCAACATCTTCTTAAAAACTTCCAGTGTTGGAGCATTCACAACTTCTGGAGGTAAGCTGTTCCACTGATTAATTGTTCTAACTGTCAGGAAATTTCTCCTTAGTTCTAAGTTGCTTCTCTCCTTGATTAGTTTCCACCCATTGCTTCTTGTTCTACCCCCGGGTGCCTTGGAGAAAAGTTTGACTCCCTCTTCTTTGTGGTGACCCCTGAGATATTGGAACACTGCTATCATGTCACCCCTGGTCCTTCTTTTCATTAAAACTAGACATACCCAGTTCCTGCAACCGTTCTTCATATGTTTTAGCCTCCAGTCCCCTAATCATTTTTGTTGCTCTTCTCTGCACTCTTTCTAGAGTCTCAACATCCTTTTTACATCGTGGCGACCAAAACTGAACGCAGTATTCCAAGTGTGGCCTTACCAAGGCATTATAAAGTGGTATTAACACTTCACGTGATCTTGATTCTATCCCTCTGTTAATGCAGCCTAGAACTGTGTTGGCTTTTTTGGCAGCTGCTGCACACTGCTGGCTCATATTTAAATGGTTGTCCACTAGGACTCCAAGATCCCTCTCACAGTTACTACTGTTGAGCAAGGTACCACATATACTGAGTTCTTCTGAATTCATAATTCTACTGAAACAGTTCCCCTATCAAAACGTTCTGGGAACTTTAAATAGAAGCCATCAGAAAAATACAACAAAAATGGAGATACAAATAATCTGAATGTAGTTAATTCTTTGGAAGAAAATAGCATTCAGTTGGCAGCATTCATTTAGAATTCTGGCTATTGTTTATTGCAGCAACAGTCATAATGTAAAGGCAAGGAAGCTTCCTGAAGTTTGGACAGCCAGTTTATGTAATTTCTATGAATATTTACAGGCCTAAGGCAGAAAAACAATGACATAATAATTATTTCCCTAGGGTTTTATACCAATCAAAGCAGGAAATACTACGGTAGTGTTCAGAAGCCCGTAAGTCAAATTTATTTAACTTTGATACAAGACTAGCATAAGATAACATTCAAAACCAGGAGAATGAATTCTTCCAAACATAATAATCAATGTGTACTATGAACAAGATAATTAAAACATTGCATTCTAACATCTAAATAGGAGAAAAATCTACAAAAACTATCAAGTAAATTATGATTAAGATATGAATGTTCAAAGTATATGTAGTAAATTAAGAGTAAAATATAGAATAATTATACACTATAAAAGGAGTACAATAAATTATTCTAAGCTATCTATAAAAGGTATAAGTGAAAGTAATAAAATGTTATTCTATGAATAGATAGCAGTAAGAGTTCAATTAAGTGACCAGATGAGAAGATAATAGAAACAGAACCATGTGATTAAGAAACAAGGCTTTTGACAAATCTCTTACAGGTGATCAATTTCAAATGAACTCTACAAGCTGCTCTTCAAAGCTTTGCCTTGTTGTATGGTAAAATGGATCAGAAACTGAAATAACAAAGAGGTAAACTGCTCAGGATAACCAGAAGCCTTCAAAATGTTCAGAAGAGTCATATTTAGATGTTTTATCAAATTAACAATGCAGGTCATATTCAATAGTCTCAGTGTGCCTGGACCTATAGAGAATATAGGTACTCCTTTGAAGGAATACCCCTATATCTTCCATCAAGGACATCAATGAAAGAACATTACACTGTGTCAAAATGAAGGCCTCCCTATGCTTTGGTAGATCTAGCTGTCTAAGGCAAGCTATATGTATCTTTGACTATCAGTAAAAAAGATACTGGGAGCCTTGCTTAAGTCAGTATGTTCTCTGAACCCTTTATTTGCCACTTTAATTTAGCCTGCTTTTAACTCACCAAAACCAGCTGGGAAGGAGAGAACTGAAATAATCCTAATTTTTGCTGAGAATGATCACCTCTATGAGCACTGGAATTAAATTCATTAAAAAATTGATTCATTAGAAGAATCAAACTAGTTAGGGGAAAGGGTGTTTTTTTGCCAGAACTAAAGCAGAAATCAATTATAGCATTTATTGTCTCTAAATATGGAGGGTGGGGGAGTGAAACATAACTGGGGACCTGACATGTTCCTCTTAAAACTTTAGACAAGGTAACCTTGGGAAGGTTGTCTTCAAAATTTGGAAAATTGTCCAGTTGAGTATCATGTTGCCACTAGCATATTTGTTTTGACCGTCTGAAGATTGCTGGTTTACAACCAACCCCTTTTGACTGTAAAAAATAAAGGATTGCCTCTGAGCATTTTGAACAAAAGAAGAGCCATGTGCTTTCCCACATCCAAAGCTATCAGAAACCATTTCCAAACCAATGAAGGAGACCAACTGGAAGACTGTTTTTGTGCCAGGAATGAATGAATGAATGAATGAATGAATGAATCTCTCTGCAGGACTCCTAGGATTTTTCTCAGATTTGTGGAGAAGTTGAATAGAAAGACTGCATTATCTGCATATAATATAATGGTATTAATTTCTTCATCATCTTGGGAGAATGAAAAGTCAAATTTAACTAACTAACCAACCAACCATTTATACAGAAGTTCAACAAAAGTAGAACTATTATTAGAGACAAAAATGTAAAATCACAGCTGTCAGTTTTTTAGCTGGTGTCGGCCTTCATATGCATCAAGTTCTTAGAAACTAGAATGTCGTAATGTTGCAGCAAAGTCTACGTGGGAATCCAAGTACTGTGGTCTTTTCTAATTGACAGATGGAAATTCTTTCAATGTGCAAATTATCTAAGTGCTGTCCCAGATATTTTGGTATCATTATTGCATTATATTGTCATTTTAAGTCATACATGGCTCAGGACCAGATTATCTTTGGGACCGCCTACTACCACATACCTCCCAGCAACCAGTTAAATCCCACAGGGTTGGGCTTCTCCGGGTCCCGTCAGCTAAGCAATGTTGGCTGGCGGGGCCACGGGAGAGAGCTTTCTCTGTGGCTGCCCCGGCTCTTCGGAACCAGCTACCGCCGGAGATCCGTACCATCCCTTGTTGGCCTTCCGGAAAGCCATTAAGACCTGGCTCTTCCGACGGGCCTGGGGGTAGCGACCCCATGGAGTGGATTAAAGGGGTCGCCCCTTGAATGTTGTGAATAGTTGAATTGCTTTTAAATTTTAAATGTATTTTTAAACTTATTTCTTGGATATTTTTTATTCTGACTTGTTTATGCTTGCTGTAAGCCGCCCAGAGTCCTTCGGGAGTTGGGCGGCATAGAAGTGTGAACAAATAAATAAATAAATAAATTTTTGATTCTTGGAGACTACCTGGACTAGTTAGTCCCTGAGGTTTTCATGTCCACTGCTTGCTTCCTAGGGCCGAGAGAAAGTGTCTTATGCCTAAGGCTGGATTAGAACTCATGGTCTCCTGGTTTCTAGCCTGTTGCTTTACCCACTACACCAAGTGGCCTAAACTAATACACAACCTTATTTGTTTTGGGGTGAACACTGTAGGGCCTTGGGGAATATAATGCCCATATAATATATAATGCCCATAATGTAACTTTCCACTGTGGCTGTAAACAAGAAGCCCAGACAACATTGTCTATGCAATCCTGTAACCTCAATACATCAGGAAGGCAACGTGTGTGTGTGTGTGTGTGTGTGTGTGTGTGTGTGTGTGTGTGTGTGTGTGTGTGTTGAGGGGGAAGGCTGCTATAAAGAGGTTAATTGTCTCAGCCATGGATCTAACCTTTCTGACAACTGTCACAGTGATTCTGCTATGTCTAGTACAAGATTCCAAAGTTCATTCCCTACACAGAAGGCCTTTCCAGAACACAAACAAGCATTCTTTGAAAATAATTAGTTTAAATATAGGTGTATTTACCAGAAAGGCAAGGAAGGAAAAGATTTTCAGGGCTTTTGGGGTTTCTGAGTTGGTTTATTTTTGGACCTCAGCTGTTGATAAATTACTAATTGTTGTAGCTCTCCAGGCAGTAGTAGTACTGTACCATATTCTTGCCAAATAGTATAGATTATGCACTGCAATTATTTTTTAAAAAATTACACAGGTCCAAGCATCTCCCTTTTGATAAAAATGTAAGGTGCATCCCCAAACAATGATTCATTTAAAATAAACACTATTTCCCAAATATTTCAAGAAATTTAATATTAAATGAGATGCAGCTCACTATCGTTATATAACAAGCTGGGCACAGCAGTTTTAAAAGATTTTAACAGACTTTAAAATGTTTTACATTATTTTGTACTGGAATATTAGTTATCTCATATGTTCTATATATTGAGAATATAACCATAATGCTTAATGACAGTAAAGTCACTTGTCAATAGTTCTTTTGCAGAGAGAAGAGGAGGGAGAGGAAGAGATATTTCAGTATATCGAATAACCACAGACCAAATTAACGGCTAGAGACCAATCTTCATTCAAAGGCAGCCAACTAAGTGTAACTTGTCAACAGAATGATATATTTAGGATAGCATTTAACCAGTCAGGCTTCTATTATAAAAAGATTCCATCTCAGAGGTACTTCCTATTTTTCTTGCAGAACAGGGGCATATGTTAAAGGAGAAGCTGCTGCTCTTGGAAGCATATCAAGCAAATGATTACTCAACCATTTTACTAAAAGTCAGTTCTAGGACGATCTTCCCTTCAGATTTAGGACCCTCCAAATATATGGAAATATATTTTTGCATACATTGTCTCAAGATTACACATTGGAAGGTATCAAATCACAGAAGGCTTTTCCAAGGCATCTAAAGCTGTATTCTCAATTTACTCATTATTAGAAGTACCACAGAGCATGTGACCTGGCACAACTATAAATACAGCCATTAGTATTCCTTAAACAATTCTTAAAATGAATATTGGCTGGTTCACTGAGGTCTTTTTGGCCAACTTATCCAGTTTTGATTTTCAAAGGTCTCCTGAAGGATAGTCCTGCTGCTAAAAGAAGATTAGGAGTATTCTTTCAGCTACTGGGCACAGAATTCCTTAAACCTCGGTCTGTGGGCAGATTTAACTATAGAATCCATACCATTGTACCAGCAGACATCTAAATATATACAATTACACAGGTGCAGTTCCTATTGTTGTTGCTCTTGAATGACTGTTTAGAAAACAAATATGCTGGGAAATGGATAAAAACAGCTAGTTTTGTCTGCTGTGGGGACACAGACAAACAACTAGACCATTCTTCTAAACCGGAATCAATTTTAGTAAAGCAATGTAGGAGAAGATTTTCAACATATTATTTTTGTCAAGAGTGATTTATGCTGGTGGAGTGACATGTATTTTTTTCCCCAAAAAGGATGAGAAATTGGACTAAGGAAGCCAGAACACTCTTGTCCTACTTATTTTTGCTGCAGCTTGCTTCCTTGGCAGCCCTAGGTACTCCTCAAACAGTGGAGTAAATGCTTGGCTGTTTTATTTCACTGCATTTCTACAACCAGGGAAGAGGAATTTATGGAATTTTCTGTCTGGGGGCTAACCAACAAACCTTGATTTGAGATGGGGCCTCCTTCACCGCCTTGCCTCAGGCAGTTAAGTGTTTTGAGGCCGGGCTGTCAGCCTTCCCAGCAAAGACCCTGTCCTCATTTTTCTTTCCTGAGGCTACACATACTGCAATCTTTTCCTATATGTGCCAAGCTTCCGTTTCCCCCGCATCCAAAAAGACAGAGCTAATCTTCGTTTCACCAAGGCCCATTTTCCGGGTTGGTGGAAGCACATTCCGTATCTTTAAAGCCACCCCAGCCAAGACGACGCTGCGTTGGCGCAGGCTAATAAGGAGTTCTCCGGCCCCATCTACAGCACAGCTCGCGGGGCTTCGCATCACTACAATCAGCTTTCGCAAAACAGTTTCAGAGACACCCCCCCCCCCCTTCGGCCAACACTAAGGAGACGCCGGCAGCAGAAGGTGGCTCGTTGCCAGCCCAAAACGCTGGCGAGAACGGAGAGGAGCCTACCCAGGATTGCCGCGTTCTCATTACGCTTTGAAGCCACCCCAGCCCGACGTTCCCCCGCGGAAGTCCCTTTCCCAAGGCAATCCGGAGCCGCCTCCGTGGAAAAGGATCGGGCGACGCTGAATCCGCCGCGCAGCAGAAACAAGCAAACGAGCGGGTCCCCCGGGAAGGGAAGGAACCCCACCCAAAAAAGCCCGACGCCCCCGCCGAGCCCTCCTCGCCGGAGGCAAGTTTTCCTCGCCGCCCCTGCCACGCTTACAGTTCCTGATGTCCGAGATGAAGACGGCCAGGCCCCGCATCCCATCCCCCTTCGACACGGCCGGCATCTTTACGCCGAAGCAGAGACTCCCACCGCCGAGACTGCTGCCGCGATCCGCGCGAAGGACCTTTAGCCTTCCCGAAGCCGCCTTTGCCGCCCCGCCTGAGCGCAAGCGCGACGCCTTTCCGCCTTCGCCTTCCGATCTCGGAGCCGCTAGGCTGCGCCTCGGGGCGCCACCTCGTGTGCGGAGGAGGCGGTGTGGCGGCGGGGATTGGGCCGAGCGAGGCTGCCTCAGAGCGACGCTCCGCGGCCCCACAAGCTCCTCGTCACTAGCTACAGCTGCAGGGCCCTCAGCCCCAAGGAACAGCCTCCACTTGAGCGCCCGGGGCTACCTCCCGAGACAGCGCGCATCCTGCTGCGGGAGCAGGAACAGGTGTTGATCCTTCCTGGGCTGGGCGGAGGAAATCGAGCGCAGAACGCTGCTTCCGCCATGCCCCTAATGAGAAATAAATCCGCTTGAGCGTTAAAATGGGATTTGGTTTGCCATCTTCAATCCTCCTGGTGAGTTTAGCCGATTGGACGCAATGAAAGATTTCTGAATAGGCATCCAAACGTTTGCCCTATTTACTGCTTTGTCGGTGTAGGGTAAAAGCCTTATTTTGCAGAGCTGTTACTCTTATAAGCCCTGTTAGATTTTTTTCAAACAGCACTCAATGCTGATCCATTATTTTAAAAAATAAAAACAAACGATGGTGTTCCATTATTTTAAAAAATAAAAACCTAAATGTGACTTGGTTATAGCAAATGGGAGAGATAAGAAGTCAAATAGGTCATAGGAACCTTGGTCACAACTTTTGAAATTCAGCTGCTTTCCAATCAGTATGTTTAATCATTTTCTTTTATTCAAACATTACATTATGTATGTGGTTCACTGCAATCAAATCAAATCAAAATAGACCATACAATAAACTAAGCAACAGTAATGCAGCATCTCATTTATCTTCCAAGCATATATATGTATGTACGTATGTATGTACGTACGTATGTATGTATGTATGTATGTATGTATGTATGTATGTATGTATGTATGTATGTATAAAAAAAATGAAAGCTCACTTGTGCGTATGTAAGCTTAGAATTACATACTGCTCTTCCAAAGGTATTTTTACAGTGTGAATCTGGGCCTGCAACTTCCTTAATTCTATAAAGGATAATATTTGTAGCTTAGAGTTGAAATGAGGGGTCCTTGGTGCTCTCTGAGCTTGCTTGTTTTCTTGCAGATGTTTCATTACCCAAACTAGGTAATATCATCAGCACTTTGATTTTGGATAATGAAATATATGTAAGAAAACTACCAAGTTCAAAGAGCGCCAAGGACCCCTCATTCCTTAATCCTCTTTATAGCTGCATGTTTGGAACAATACAGCAGGGTTTTCCATAAGTATCAATATTTAAAAATTCCATAAACAGTATCCCACCCTCTCCACAATGTTTGTTACACTTATTGTATGAAGAACTTTCTATGCCCATTCCAATTTTCAAGATACGGTCCTCTAAGGATCTTGTTTTAACAGGCACATTAGTTAATATAGATAATGTATTATAATGCTGTGCTGGCTTACCGCTAATAATGTCAGCTTCCCCCTGCTGTAGTTAGATAGCCTTTGTGGGAGAGGTGTGGGTCTAAATCATAGATTGGTCTGTTGACTATAGATGCATTGCAGATAGTCTATACAAGTGAAGCTAGTGTGCAATTTCATATTGCGAGTATCTAAGTGGAAAAGACCTTGACAAATTTTAGATTATTAAATTTTTATCCTGCCTCTATTATTTTATAAGTAACTCAAGACAGTGAATATACATAATACTCCTTCCTCCTCCTATTTTCCCCACAACAGCCCTGTGAGGTGGATTGGGCTGAGAGAGAGTGACTAGCCCAAAGTCACCCAGCTGGCTTTCATGCCTTAAGTGGGATTAGAACTCTAATTCTACTGTATAGTGTAATATTAATGCAGTATCAGGGGTTTCAATTCAATTGTACAGAATGTGAAGCAGCGGTGGGTTGCTCCCGGTTCGGCCCAGTTCTAAGAACCGGTAGCGCCAGCGGCGGGAAGCTCCGCCCACCCGCCCGGGACCCTTCTGCGCATGTGTGAGCGAACCTGTAGTAAAGGATTTTAGAACCCACTACTGATGTGAAGGATGTATGTTTTTTTATTTTTTATAGTTTTCTTATGTATGATATACACTGAAGATGGCATTTAATTTTGTTGTACAAGGTGCAATGACAAAGTAAAGTAAAAAAAAAACCCTCAGTCTCCTGGTTTATAGCCTGGGTCCTTAACCACTACACTAAACTGGTTCTCTAATTTGCATACATTTTCCACTTCAGCACTAGTATGGATCATTCTTAATCCCCTTACATAGTCAAGTTTGTATTGAGTCCACCATTCAAAGATTAATATAGTCATTAAATAGGAAAATGTTGCATATCCCTGGACTAGGACTTACCTATATGAGTCACCATGAGGTCACAATGGCTAGTCTTTTTATCATCCCTTTCATCATTAGATTTTCCATTAGATCACAATAGCCTGTCCTCCTCCTTCAGGCAGGCAGTATCCACAGAAAGTCATGTGAAGCCAGATTCTGGCGGACTGAGCGGATGAAACCTACTAGAATAAGACAAGGGTCATGAAGGCAGTCTCTGCAAGCGATGTGGTACGCTAAGAGCATGGCAAGACACGAAAGACGCCCTGGTCAACTACTGCGCCCAGCCCATCTCCAGCTGTCTTGACTCTTGTCCTGCTATTTGGAGCAAGATGGAATCTGGGAAGAGAGAGGCTGACTGCGCACCTCTCCCTCACTTTAATCCAATTCACGTGCAAGTCTTGACATCCCCCCCAATTGATAGGATGTCAAGGTCCTCTTCGAATACGATGGACGAACATCATCATCCATAGAAAGTCACTCTGGCCATCTCTCTCCTTTGGGCAGGCAGTACCACAGTAAATAAAAAATATAGCTTGTGAAAAAATCTGAAGAGACAGACGAATCAACACATGGTTTCTCTCTGCTTCGGACATCAGTCTCAGCACAAGCTCAGAAAGGTCAGTCCGTCTTACAGGCAATCAGCAGTGGCTGGGCTTAGAAACTGAAGCCAAGCAGGATCAGGCCACGGAAGCAATAGCAAACCCACTTTCTCTTTCAAAAAAAAAATATTGCCGCAAGAAGGAATGGAATTGCAGATTCCCCCCCCCATCCCAGAAATGGAATGGAAATTATTTGTCCTTGAGCTTTTTAAAAACAAAACTACAGTACTAAAACTCAGCAAATGAACATAGAAATCTATTAAAGCCACAGGTTTATATTCAATGGTTGAACTGGTCATAAGAAACTTCCAAAATAATTCCTAGTAGTACTCATATTTTTCTATGAGAAGAAAAAAAAGTGTGGTAACAGCCTGAGTTTTAAAGGAAGCATCAGGGTGGGGTGCTGTCCCCTCATTTTATTCACAGAAACATGATACTAGGTATGTCAGTCTGAGAAATAGTAGATTAGCAACTGGTGCAAAAATAAGTCATGAGTTCTAGTCTAGGGGGTTACACAGACCCAGCCACACTCAATGCAACATTGCATTGATTTTACTCCTCCCAAATGCTAGCTTGTGTCTACTCAGAGGTAAAAGATAACTGAATCCATGAATTTCTAGGCAAGAATGTGTAGGATTTCAGCCTTACTGCAATCAATTTCAAACAGCTGTGCAGAAAATTTAAAATTAGGCTCTCAGATTGTTACATGTGCACATCCTTCCAAGGTCAAAGAGAACTTTGTGACTTAGATGCAGCCTTGCAATCTTTAGCAGAATAATGTAGAGAATTGGATAACAAAGATTTACAGTAAGAGTTGTCTGTATTTGAAAAGAAACATTCAAAGTCGTTTTTGAAAATTCAAAACGACTTTGAATGTTTCTTTTCAAATACAGAAAACTTCCTGTAACTCCTTGTTCCCAATTAGTTCTCATCCAACTTTTTGCAACTCAGATCAGATAGACCAAGTTTTGATTAAATTGAACTAATTTGCCTAACTGATGGAGTAAGTGAATTCAGCTAATGGAATTAATTTCAGTTTTGCACTACCAGTTTCTTTTCATCACTTTTTATGAACGGTTTGTGCCCGTTAGGGATTGTTATACAGTCTATGTTTTTGTTATTGTTTATATTTTTATTATTCAGACACACTAATGTAGCTATTTTTAAGGTTGCTGCTGTTTTGCCATAACATTACAGTACCCTGCTATATTTAGCCTGCTTTAAGCCTATTTAGAACGCTGAGGTATTTCTCCGTTGTAAGTCTCTGGCAGTCTCCGAAGCAGGCCTCCAATAAGAATTCAGAATCTTAGCATATGACCCGGGGCATCTCGCTAGAGCCCCCTCGTTATCAGCCACTTTATTATGAAGTCACACTTATCACGAAAAGACAACGAAACGGCTCCTTTAAAAGGCGTGCGCTCCTTGCCTCTGAAGTCTTTGCTTCACTTCCGAGTCGAGGCAGATCCGGTTTACAGAAGGAAATCAAGGGCGCGAATGCGAGTGCTTGAAAAGGTGGGAGGGGATTTGAAAAGACAGGCAGGCAAGCAAGGAAGCTTGGGTTGAGTCGAGCTGCACGTCAGGGGTGAGAGTCAGCCTCTACTCATAGCTCTTCAAAAAGTCCTCTTCCTGTTCCCCGGGCGGGATTCCCACGCGCTAGCTGCCTATCTAGGTCTATGCTTCCAGTGTTGTAATAAGCAGGGCCGGGACACCGTTTCTAGACGAAACAGATTGAGGACTCTGCCCTTAAATTGGCCAGTCTCCTAGGCGCGTCATTTTGCAGAGCAGTAGGATTCAGTGGCGAATCCCTATGATTGCCTTGCGATCCCTTCTTAATCTGGTTTGCTTGTTTGTGGCTTCGTATGTTACAGCCAGGGACTGTAGTAATCGTGGTTTAGACTGATCTCATAATGACTGAACCCTTTTGAGTTCCCCGGGGGTGGGGGTGGGGGATTTGTGAATTGAAGGTAATGCTTTTGAGGAAGGGAACATTAAAATGTTACTTAAAAAGTGTTGTGCCAGTGTAACAAATCCAGATTCTGGAATTTGTATACAGGAATTGAAATGGATTCCTCTCTTATAGATGGAAAAGCAAACGTCAAATAAATCCTTATAAATATTCTGCAAAATCCTCTTGGATCATTGTACTTTGTATTTTCAGGTCTTCTCCTAGTTTTGACTTTTACATATTGGATTAGTGGGTATCAGTTTGAAGAATGTTGTAAAAATATAATTTACCCATCTGGCATTGTTATAATGAGGAATGGAATAATGTAAAACATTTGATTAGAACTGTTGGTCAGTAAATTGGGTGAGAAATGAGTGGGTTGTGCCCATTCTTGCACACTACATTCACATTAATATAATTTTCTGTGAGCATGATCAGATTTTGCATTGAAAATAGTTCCGCTGTTTTTAAAGTGTCTCAGTGCATATTTCAAAAGAGGGAAGGCCCCAATTAAGATGATGCTTGAAAACTCATTGTTTTGATAGCACCTTTTAAATTAAAGTGTTTTATAAAACCTTATCCAATTAATTAAAGTTTGCAGCCCTTTATTGGGTACTATCTGACTTCCACAACACAGTCTATAATTTCCAGACAATTGACTTGAGTAAATCTGTCAGAGCGGAAACATTAGTTGTAATGGATTTTAAAAGATAACAGATTGATTTAACTATATAGCCTTTGTGGATTTAGAGCTATAAAAGTTTATGCCACAGTAATTACTCTACTGAGGCTTGCAAAAAAAAAATTCAGAAGGTATGTATATTTTTAAAAATGCTTAAAACTTCCTTCTTGATGTCATTGGAGCAAAGCCTGTTAGTCTATGGCTGAAGACATAGAGAATGTAACCTCTACCACACTCTTACTAGCTGGGTAGACACAAGAGATTTTTAATTTGTTATTCCATTTGCAGACAGACAGATGTTTATAACTCTTCTGAAAAATTCTCTTGCATCATTTTGAGGTTTTGGTGTTGTTTTTTTGCTTGCTTGCTTGCTTTTAAACTGTGGGTGACAATCTATGATAGCTGTAGAGCTAGAATAGCTTTACTGTTAATTTGTCTACATGTCCAGGAACTGAAAGAACTATATAGATCAATAGGATGATCCACAGTTAGGCTAGGCATGCCTCCTTTTGAACGGTGTTATAGGAGAAGAGGTTTCAAAGTTGATAAAGGGCTGCTACTTGAACCTTCTACACTGAATGGAAAGGATAGATTGGATCTTGAGTACACACACACACACACACACACACACACATATATATATATATAATGCAAACATAGCCACAGAATTCAGAGGAAGAATTATATATATATATATATATATATATATATATATATATATATATATATATATATATATATATATATATATATATGCATACATACATACATAAACACACACACACACACACACCATGTATATGAAAATAATTCTTCCTCTGAATTCTATGTTTGCATGATAGTGCTAAAGAAAAGTGAAAATATATAGCGCATTTTTAAAACTCCTACTGTCATGCTTTACCCAAAATTGGGCAAACTCAGAATCTGTGTCATTTCTGACTTGCTGTAATCAACAATAAGGCTAAAGTACACAATGTCTGTAGTTAAAGGGATCCATGACAGTGGCTATTCTGAGAGTATATTAACGGCAAGTCTGAAAACTTGAACAGAATGAGGATCCATATAAAGTTTCCAGAAATATTAAAGCAGAGGGAGAGAAAAACTGAAGTAGCAAAAAAGGAAGCACAAATAATGTTAATTTGGGGATGCCATACAGAAGTCGTTTCATATCAAACATACTTTGTTCAAATGATTATGCATCTGTTTATTGAATTTAAATTTCATTTAATGTTACAAATGTACAAATAAGCTGCCAAGTTTTTTCAGAAAAAAAGTATTTGAATTTAGGAGAAGCAGGCAGGCAAAAAGGCAATCCTGAAAACTCTTGACGATACTGAAGTAAACCAAGGAAATATTTAACAAATGCTTAAAGCACTAATTAAAAAAAAGTTAATGCATGCTTTTTCAGATAAAGTATGTACTCTTTCTTTGTAATCTGAACTATTGCCAGAGGAAAGGCTAGAACATTGGAAGAACACTGCAAATCCTGCTATAATTGTATTCTTGAAGGGACTGATACTGGCTGTTTTTTAAAAATTTCCCATTGCCTTTATCAATAGTTTCTAAAAATGATTTAAATTAGATTGTTCTTCAGTGTATAAGACGTCTGTTTCTATCTTCTTCATCCATAGACGTTAGACTCGAATAACTAAAGTTGCCATGAAATGTATCTGCATTGGTCTTGTTTTTGCCCTGGCTTCTCAGTTCGTTGATGCTACATTGTCAAAGACAGATTTTAAAAAAGCTTCCTCAAAAACACTGGAGGAAAAGGTAGGAGAACATGGTTGATTTTCTGGCATTAATCTCTGATTAGCAAAGATTCTTATCAAATACTGTGCCAATGTTGTACTTTGACCTAGGAGTATTTCCTTTGAATATAAACAGAGAGTGCTTGACAGAAATGTATTAATTTCACAATGATGTTCTTGATTTCCAGTTAGGTAGTTCTGTAGTGCAGCTCTCTCCTAGGTAATATAAAATTTTCATTTAATTGCAAAATAATATGTTCTATTTGGTAACAGCATCTAGTTTGTATGCATGGTTGTGGAGAAAATACATGCTACAAATGAGTAACACAATGATTTTAAAATATTCCTTTTTTTCTGGTAATCTATTATTTAAATGCCATGGATGTACTTATATTTTACTAGTATTTTTATATACTCATATATAATTGTAATTCTTTTTATACATCCAGTGGCCTTATTCATGCAACACATCTAACTAATTCAGTTAATGTACTAATATGCATCCTGATCTGTAGCATAGACATTTCTGAATTTGAATCAAGGTAGACTGCCCCTTTTCTAGTACCCTTGATTTAGGTGACTCAGCTAAACCCATGACTTTCCATCTATCTATATCAGAGGTCTTCAAACTTGGCAACTTTAAGACTTGTGGACTTCAACTGCCAGAATTCTCCATGCTGGCTGGAGAATTCTGGGAGTTGAAGTCCACAAGTCTTAAAGTTGCCAAGTTTGGGGACCCCTGATCTATATAATGCTAAAACTCTTGCTATGACTTTTAATTGGGCAAAATGATGCATCATAGGGCAACAATGTTTGAACCAAGGTACCTTGAATGGGCTAACCTATAGAATGAGTTTAAAATCCAGGTTCCATAACTCCTGATGGAATCAAATTTGGTAAAGTTGTGGCTGAGTCAAGCTACTGCTGCGGTCTTGTGATGCTCATTCTGAACATTCAGTGACAGTTTCCCTGCCACTCTAGCAATCCCTCACTTCTTCCCCCTCCCAGCAGCAACGAATTGACTTATGTCAAAGAGCCAGGGTGGCGCAGTGGTTAGAGTGCAGCACTGCAGGCTACTTCAGCTGACTGCTAGTTCAGCAGTTCAGCTGTTCAAATTTCACCGGCTCAAGGTTGACTCAGCCTTCATCCTTCTGAGGTCGGTAAAATGAGGACCCAGATTGTTGGGGGCAATATGCTGAACTCTAAACCGCTTAGAGAAGGCTGTAAAGCACTATGAAGCAGTATATAAGTCTAAGTGCTATTGCTATTATGTGGCTTTTAAAGAAGCAACAACAAAGGGACTCTGGGCAGTGTACAAATAAAATATTAAAACAAAAAAACTGCACATAAAATTTAAAAAGAGGCAAAGGTGATTAAAATTCAATGTTAAGAATTAATTAAAATGCAGGGGGATATGTAACGGAACAATATCAAGATGCCATGATGTATATGGCAAAGCTTCATTTTTCATTACAATGACATGCAATTCAAACTGGCCAATAATATGAGCAGCATCTCTTTTTGAATCAGCAGCCAAATGATTGGCCAGGTTTAATCACAAGAATATTCAACTTAAAGAGACAGTTGTTCCTCAAGTACCTTACTAAAACCCATGGTCTCTTTGGTAGGTGGTAGGATTGAGAGACTATTGCAAGCTGAAGATCACTGGCAGCAAACTATGGAAGGTGCTGAAAGAGCAAGAATCCCTAGAGCAATGAGAAATTTGATTTGTCAACAAATATCGAAATCAAAAGTCCGCAACTGAGGAACCAGTTCAAGGATACCTTGAAAGTCTTAAGATTTCCTCTAAATTGAGAGAAGTCCTGATCCTAATATGATAAATAAGAGACATCAGAAACAAGCTTTTCTGTAATTAAAAAAGCAAACAACCTTTGAGAAATTCAGAAAAACATTTGAAGAATATAATTTGCTAAAATCAACAAGTGGTATGGTACAATCAGAATAATGGGCATCAGGAATTACTGCATGAATTGCAATACAACAGGGACAAACAGCAAAAAATTATACTACACAATGAGCCCCTATTAAATAATGAACAAAGAGCAGTATATGACCATGTGTCTGAGTGCTTGCAAAGCAATCTTATTTTCACTGATACACTATAGGAAAGATATTTGTTAACAACTTGATCCTTGCTAAAATAAAGGGAGATGGAGACATTGCTGTTGCTATAGTATCATCTGGAATTGCGGCAACATTAGTGCCTGGTGGTAGGACAATACATTCAAGATAATTCTCAAAGTGAATGAAAATGCTCCCTGTAACATTGAAGAAACCTGTAATAGTGTAAATTTGCTTTGACATACAAGGCTTATTGTCTAGGACAGTGATGGTGAACCTTTTTGGCACCAAGTGCCCAAACTGGAATGTGTGTGCGCGCGCCAGAGCACAGGAAACCCAAAGACCAGCTGGCCGGCATGCGCATGCCTATTTTTGGGCCGTTTTCAGCCGTTTTTGGGAAAACAGAAGAGCAGCTGGCGACGGCGCATGTGCCCACAGAGAGGGCTCTGCGTGCCACCTCTGGCACGCATGCCATAGGTTCGCCATCACGGGTCTAGGATGAGAGTTTCATGGTTGGAAAGGAGGGTTTTGAAACCATAGACCTGACACTTGACAATATGTGTAGCAAGAATGAGGCCTTTGTGATTTTAACCATTTGTTGTAGTGATTTCTGTCAGCTTCCAGCAGTTGCGAAAAGAGGAAATGATGCTGATGTGGAGAATCATGCCTTAAAAAACATGCTTATGGAGAAACTTTGTCAAGTCTCAATTGAAGAGAAGCATGTGATTGAATGAGAAAGAAGATATTCTGAGTTCTTATTGGATGTTGTAGAAAACAAAATTCGGAAAAATCAAAATGATGAAATGGAATTACTTGAAGATGTGGTTCCCTAGCAAGAACTATGGAAAATACCGTATTTTTCGGAGTATAAGACGCACCTTTTTCCTCCCTAAAAGAGGCTGAAAATTTGGGTGCGTCTTATACTCCGAATGTAGCTTTTCCGAAGCTTTTTTTCCCAACCCTAAGGAGGTGCTAACGATCTTCCCGGCTTCCTACTCCGTCTTTGCAGGCTTGTTTTCATTCCTACTCCCTCTGAAAAATGTCTTTTCAGCCCTAACAAGGTGCTAACGATTTTACCAGCTTGCAGCATTTTTTTATTCCTACTCCCTTGAAGTAGTTTTTTCCTGCCCTAAGTTTTTGCAGGCTTGTTTTCATTCCTACTCCCTCTGAAAAATATCTTTTCAGCCCTAATGAGGTGCTAACGATCTTACCAGCTTGCAGCATTTTTTTATTCCTACTCCCTTGAAGTAGTTTTTTACCAGCCCTAAGTCTTTGCAGGCTTGTTTTCATTCCTACTCTCTTCGAAGAATATTTTTTTCAGCCCTTACCAGGGAATAAAATAATTTGCTGAAGCTGAACAGACTAAGGACGCTAGCCAGATAAATACCTGGTAGGTAGATTTTTCCCCCTATTTTCCTCCCCCAAAACTAAGGTGCGTCTTGTACTCCGGTGCGTCTTATACTCCGAAAAATACAGTATATATACATTTCATCTACCCAACATTTGACAATTCTGCAAAACTTTTCTCAAAGAACTTTATTTTGGTTCCCCTCAATGAAATGATGAGAAAAATCAATGTCACATGCATTCAACACTTCCCTGGAATGATGAAAGAACATTGTTCCTTTAATGCTATCAGTGAAGGAGCTAACACTCCTTCCTTTCCAACAGAATTCCTTAAGTCAGTTGAATTCTCTGGATTGACACCACTTAAACCAGGATTGAAGGGAGGATCTCCCATAATTTTAATAAGGAACTTTGATCTTCCAAGACTTTGCAATGGAACATGGATGATCATGGAAGAATTCCACAAGAATCTCATTCTAGCAGAGATAAACATTGGTGCGTTCAAAAATGGCGTTGTCATGATTCCAAGAATATGCTCAGAAGGTGAAGACGTCCCTCTTCAGCGTACACAGTTCGCAATAAAGCCATGCTTTGCTCTCCTTCATAAAGTGCAAGGGCAAACCATGGAGAATTGCTGATTTATCTGGATAAATTTGTATTCCAGCATAGTTCACTGTATTTCACTTTAAGCTGAGGGGGGAAAGTGAAAACATTATAGAGTATTCTTAAGGAATAACAGATCAATCACAAATGTTATCAAAAGCATTATTTTGGTAAAGCATCCATATTTGTTTTGCCATGCATCTATCTTCTTTAATAAAATGATGTGTTCTTTAATTTTAAAACAAAACAATAGCAATCCTCCTGGGGTCGTTCTGTTTTTCTGTTTAGGTAAGGATATATCTCTGCAATGAGGAACCAGTGGGGCACAGGTTGTCTAGTATCATCTAAACCCAGAAAGTAAACAAGTGTAGCTCCCTCTTCTAGCCTTTAGCGCAAAGAAGAGAATCGCCTTGCAAAATGAGATTTTTCTATCTGCTGTTTTTCTGTTCTGTGAGCTTTTCCTACTTTTATTCTAACCCTAACTAAGCTATTACAAATATTTCTTCTCAGTTTCATCATTCATCGTATCAGATAAATCAGTTATCCTGGAAGGTGTCAGATTTGAGCAGAGTTATGTGAATCAATAATAATAATAATAATAATAATAATAATAATAATAATAATAATAATAATAATAATAATAATAATAATAATAATAATAATAATAATAATACGAAAATAATAATTATCATACGAAAATACATCACACAGTCCTAGACACTTGGGAAGTGTTCGACTTGTGATATAGTGATATGAAATCCAGCATATAAATCTTGTTTGCTGTGTATTACATTTTTTGTGAATAAATAATAATAATAATAATAATAATAATAATAATAATAATAATAATAATAATAATAATAATAATAATAATAATAATAATACCCTATTCCCCCCCCCCAAAATAAGACATCCCCTGATAATAAGCCCAATCAGGCTTTTGAATTCATGGCAATAAGCCCAAGCGCTTATTTCAGTGTTCAAAAAAATATAAGACAGGGTCTTATTTTTGGGGAAACACGGGTAATAAAAATACACCAATAGTGCTACAGACTGAATTCTCTATATGTGGCAGCAATCACTACCACTTTCAGCTTCCAGTTATGTGGTCCTGTAGCAATATGATTTTCACCAAACATTTAGGAATAGATGCACTACATACAATTTTGTATTTGAAATTTTCTTTTATATAAGAGACCTAAAATTTTCTGATGTGGTGCCAAATATTAGTTTTACTTGTAGATATACAATCATCAAAGCATCTGATGTGCTTTTTTTCAAAATAGGAACTATAAAGACATAGAAAATACTTGTAGCTTGGGTTTTAGATTTTGGCAGTCAGTTTGCTCTCTAAGCTTGTTTCAATTTAGTTTCTGAACGTTTTGTTACCAGACTAGGTAACATCATCAGGAGGATTTTCTTGTCCTATTCACCTTAGCTTATAAAATGTCTTGTGGTGATGTTACCTAGTCTGGTAATGAAACGTTCAGAAACCAAATTGAAACAAGCTTGGAGAGCAAACCGACTGCCAAAAACTATAAAGCCATATTTGTGCATGCCTTATGATTGCTTAGTAAATCCTCAGAATAATGGTCAATTATTGTAAATATATTAGAAAATAATGATCCAAAGTCCAAAGGATTTTTAGTAGATAATGTTAGATCCATTGTTTATACTGGGGAAGTTCAGATTGGTAGAAATAGATGGCCGAGGGAGGAAAGGGATATCTTCACTACACTTCCTTGTACTTTTCAGATAGTTATGATCTCTCCAGGGCAGCATGAGAGGTAATGTAGGCACCATGAGAAACGGGAGAGTCAACTAAATCACCATCCACCCTAGGCTGGATCTCTCTGCTTCTGTGTAGTTGGGATGTGGTCTAGTGTTGCCAAGGATATGCTGAATTTAAATTTGGTCATATATTTGGTCATCAATACTTTTTCATTTCTGGAGAATGTACCATTCCCTTTTCCTGGTTATGATTATTAACATAGCAGCTAATCCCACCTCTTTCCAGTAGCAACCAACTTGTGCTTGTAAGTAGGGTGTGAAGACAACAGGCACTTTCCCTGTGTTTTTTCCCCATCTTACATTTCTAAGTGCACTACTTCACTATTACGTTTTGGTCCTGTAATTTTGAAGGACCCTAAAACTACTACCTTTCCTTGAATTGTGTGCTAGCTATCTCTTTAAATTAATTCTACAATAACTTCATCTTGACAGACTCGTCATTCAAATCGAACAGTACAGGAGCGTGGTCTAGTAGTTACTGATCCAACGGCAAAGGATATTGTCCTCGAACACAAAAGCTATTGTGCTACAAAAGGACGTGAACACTCCTTCAAGGGAGAAACTTTGGGCTACATTACACCTGTAAGTATGGAGTGAAGTTGAGGTGCAACAGCCGGGTGACTCTGGGCCAGTCACGCTCTTTCAGCCCAGTCCACCTCACAGGGTTCTTGTTGTGGGGGAAAATGGGAGGAGGAAAATGTCTTGGATATGTTTGCCACCTTGAGTTATTTCTAAAATAAATAAATAAAGGTGAGATATTACCATATTTTTCGGAGTATAAGACGCACCTTAGTTTTGGGGGAGGAAAATAGGGAAAAAATAATCTGCCTACCAGGTATTCATCTGGCTAGTCCTTAGTCTGGTCAGCTTCAGCACATTAGCTTGCTGGTTTTGAGCGCACGTGCTTGCTTTTTATCCCCTGGTTGGGGATAAAAAACAGTTTCTAAAACACATCACTTCTCTCTCTCTTCAGAGAGAGAAACAATGAGAAAAGCAGGCAAAGGGAAGATCGCTTAGCTAGCAAAGCACGGAAGATCCCGTTAGAACCTCGTTAGGGCTGAACAAAAGCTTAGTAAAAGCTACATTCGGAGTATAAGACGCACCCAAATTTTCAGCTTCTTTTAGGGGGGGAAAGGTGCGTCTTATACTCTGAAAAATACGGTAATTAAACAGAGTAAAAATACAAGTTTCCTTTGTGAAGAGGTAGGCATTTTCTTTTTGCAAATCAAGAAATAAAACTTAAACTATAATTGAGGACCTTAATCTAGTTCTTTTGGTATAATTTATATTTAAAGATAGTAAATAATGTAGCAAATCTGTTTTCCATATTATGTTCCTTTTCTTTTCTTTTTTATAGTGGAATAGCCATGGCTATGATATTGCTAAAACATTTGGAAACAAATTTACAACAATTTCACCAGTCTGGCTGCAGGTGAAGAGAAGAGGGATGGAGAAGTTCCAGGTGACAGGGCTCCATGACGTTGACCAAGGTCTGTGCTTTCTATCTTCTACCTGAGACCTCTATCTAATGCTTCTTCTGCCAGGCTTTCCAGTGTTAACCTTGCATTGTGAAAACATGCTGAGTTGGGTAGAAATATGTCTCTCTCATGGCTGGTAGGAAGGAAATGTAGCCAATTTATAAATAATCAGATACGTTCTATGCAATACAAAATACATTTAATCCATGTAATGCCCCACATTTTTTTACTTCAGAATGAAGTAAAAGAATGTTATAAAATCCATTCCAAAGTCATCTTAAAAAAAGAGACTGGCACAACTATGTCAACTTTCTAGCCCAGAGGTCTTCAAACTTGGCAACTTTAAGACTTGTGGACTTCAACTCCCAGAATTCTCCAGCCAGTATAGCTGGCTGGAGAATTCTGGTAGTTGAAGTCCACAAGTCTTAAAGTTGCCAAGTTTGGGGACACCTGTTCTAGCCACATTCTCATTCATCAGATACTTAAAGATGATGTGTGCTTGTGTTTTCAAACTCTGGAGGTTTTGACCCAGTGTTCAAGACACAAATAGAAGTGGCATCTATAACAAAATATTACTATGTATTTTGATTCCCTATTGAAAGTGCGTTTGCTCAGGGTGGTAGCCAATTAAGCCTTACCCCATTATATTGTATATATGAGATTCTTAAGTAGACCCATTAATTCTGCCTTACTCCCATTTTTCCATTTTGTTTTCCACTGAAATTTAACATTCAGTGAATGGTCCTATTAAGCAAATTTGGGATGCTTTTCCAAATTTGCCCCCCCTTCTGATATCGTGTATTTTGTTAATCCCATTCCTTTTCAGAGCATTTTATATAATTTTTGTTGCTTGTTCAAATTCTCCCAAAACCCACAGTACTGTTTTTATACTGACTTTTTAGGGTGCAACCATTGCGAGAATGGGTAAAGTGAAACAAGGTACATTCTCGCACTGTCAGTGTTCCAAATAATGCACCCATAGAAAACAGAAATCCGAGGCAGGCAGGTTCCTCAAAGAACAGTTTATTGGATACTTCATATTGGCATAACTGGTGAAAGCCGACTCTGAAATTTCCTGTGGCTTTCACCTGATTAAAAGTAAAGGTTTCCCCTTCCCTCCCAAGTCACTGGTCACAATGTCCAATCCAGGTGCTGGTTGGTTGGTTGCTGGGTTACTTGCTCCTCCTCTGGCCAGTCACCTGTGAGAATGTCCTTGGTTCCCATAGGAAAACTTTATTGTTTTGGCTACAAAACCCCATCTAACTATTTCCCCCCTCCCACAGTTATGTGGCAACTCTGAAGCCTCCAAGATGGCTTCAGACAGGTTCACTTCAGGGTTGACACTCACTTATTCAACTTACAGTGTGTCCTGAATATATAATGAGAGAGGATGAATTGGAAGAACATGAACATGAAATTGAAGGAAGAAGCATCATGAAACTACAGTATGCATATGTGGCCATTCTGATAGCTGAAAATGTAAATGGACTAAGTTCTCGTAATAAAAATCAAGAACTTACACAAAAAAACCTGCAAGACAAAAAAAAATCAAAATCAAAAACTTGCAAAAAAGTTTGGACCTCTCACAGAGGTGACCAAATCAACTCTCTACTACAATGCCTCCATAAAAATCAAAAACCTTAAATAGAATCTGAAGTTAAGTCAATGTTCACAGCACTCTTCATGTCCATAGATCCAGAACTAGAAAAAGAAACCATGGCAGCAATATTACACAACACATTTAATCTAGCAAGATACACTAAGATTGAAATACCCAGAATTATGGATCTCATCAATCTCTGCCTCCCTACCTTCTTTTCAGTTTGAATACCAACCTCCCTACCTGCTTTCAGTTTGAATACCAACCTCCCTACCTGCTTTTCAGTTTGAATACCAACCTCCCTACCTGCTTTCAGTTTGAATACCAACCTCCCTACCTGCTTTCAGTTTGAATACCAATAAATCAGAGAAACCCCATGGGCTCACCACTTCTAAGACTCATAGGTGAAACCATAATGCATCATTTATAAATTATAGCACTCCCACATATACAATCAAATGTATGGATGTGGTATGTAGGCAATGCCTTTGTCATAATAAAAAAGAAATAACTAGAGAGGACAAATCTATCAAAAAACAACCCACATTAACAAAGTGCTCCGTTGCCAGCATAATAACCCAACCTGCCACAAGAGGAGCTATATATGAACATTATTCAAATGATTATGAATAGCACTTAGACTTATATACTGCTTCATAGTGCTTTACAGCCCTCTCTAAGCGGTTTACAGAGTTCAGCATATTGCCCCCAACAATCTGGGTCCTCATTTTACCGACCTCAGAAGGATGGAAGGCTGAGTCAACCTTGAGCCAGTGAGATTTGAACAGTTGAACTAGCAGTCAGCTGAAGTAGGTTGCAGTGCTGCTTTTAACCACTGTGCCACCTCGGCAATGCAGTAATCCAAACATCAAAAAAAGGAAACAAAATCTACACAACATCTTTTAACAACAAAATGGATGCCCATGCAATTTCTCAAAAAATTTAATGAGCACACATTCAGTGATCATACTTGCAACAATGGAAGTATGGTGGTCCTTGCATTGGTCCTTGAAGCTCTGACTGTCACAGTGTCCTATGATCACATTTACAACCCTCTCTATTGGCTTCCTACAGAGTCAGTGGGCAAGTCAGCAGGAAGTTGCAAGTTGTAATGGCCGTGAAAATTAGACTTTGAAGAAGCAAGAATATGTTTGTACTTCAGTGTTGAAAAAGACACTTGAGAATACCATGGATACTCAGAAAAAGAAATAAATGGATCATAGAATAAATCAATCCAAAGTTCTTGTTTGGGACACAAATGACTAGGCTCTAATTATCCTATCTTGGATACATTTGAAGACTAACTTTCTGCAGAAGTCAATAAAGGAGAAAAGAGGACAAACGAGCAAAGACGATGGAGTGGACCAGTGATGATAGTCATTCTGTTTGGTTGCTAAGAGTCAACACTTATTTTTTGGCACATTATCTATCTATCCCTTCCTTCCTTCCTTCCTTCCTTCCTTCCTTCCTTCCTTCCTTCCTTCCTTCCTTCCTTCCTTCCTTCCATGATGTTGGGAAACACCCAGCTTGGCAGGGAAGTGTATCAAGTGCGGAGTTAGCCTGTAGTCAGTGCACAGCTGCAAAAGGGCTAGGACAGACACCCCTGTCCAAATTCCTTGGAGCCTTATGTAATTCTTCTGAAGAGCAGGCTGCCAGATTCCTCTATTATAGGCAGAAAAAAATAAAGTAGCTAGCTCGAACTCTGCATATGTTGGTCTCGTTCTCATCCAACATACATTGTATCAATCTATTGTAGAAAGCCATCTTGATATAGTAGTTAAAGGTACCAGGCTAGAAACTAGGAGTCTATGAGTTCCAGTCTTACTAGGCATGATGCCAGCTGGATGACTTTGAGCCAGTCACTCAACCTTCGGAAGAAGACAGTGACAAACTACTTCCAAAAATATTGCCAAAAAAACTTCAGGGACCTGTCCAGACAGTTGCCAGGAGTCAAGACTGATTTGAAGGCACAAGGACAAAATTATTATTAGTATCTAATTGAAACATGTTGTTTTGCAAATATGCGGTAACTTGCCTTAATTATATCTATATTTACATACCTGTTTACTCTGAATAGTTTTGAAGCTTCAATATGCCAGCTGAAAGCAAAAGAATTGGGGTACAGAAAATGAATTTTAACTTCCTATGTGTTACTCTACCCTTAATAATTTGTACGGTTTTATACCGGGTGGGGGGCACAGGGAGAAATAGAGAAAAGTTATAAACACCTTGCATTTATGTAATCTTACTAGCAGAGGCACTACTAATCTGGTACCTTTCAGATGTGTTAAATTGTGACTGTGGTTATTCTTATTGATCACAGCTAATAAAAGTTTGGGTGGTGTTTACAAAAGTTATATTTGACCATAAATGCAAGGTTAGTCTAGCTGTTTCTTTTATATGCCCAAAGCATATAAAGTCCTTTAAAAGTCTTACATAATTACATTTGAGGTATTCTTTTGTGATAAGCCATATTCAATATGAATCTTTGTATGTTATCTTTTGCAGGTTGGATGAAAGAAGTTAAGAGAAATGCCAAGAACATCAAAATAGGTAAAATTTTAATTAACTTTTCAAATTCTAGAAGGCTTGCAGTATAATAGATTTACCTCCCTCCCAAACTTAATTGCTGTTATATTTTCAATGACCACTCTCTTTGGTTGACCTCTAGAGAAAGTAGTATGTTGAATTAGATTAGTCTGTAGTACAGTATAGGAAGGCTGCCTTCATATCCTTATTATTGAGAATTGAAGGCTTACCTATATATTAAAATTATATAAATCTTTCTGGAACAAATCTGAGAAAGTGTAATATACGTAAACTAAACTATGTTAATTAAAGAGCTATTACAACAATTTTGTGTTCCTATAATCACTTGTTTAGCCAAATTTATGACGGCTAACAGTTCAATCCCCAATACTGAATTCCGTAGAACCTTATAGATCTTTGATTATTGCAAAATGCAAGTTAAAATCTGGAGATCCAAAACAAATCCTGCAGTACATTCTGAATCCTTACCAGGCAAACTATTAACTACCGTATTTTTCGGAGTATAGGACGCACCGGAATATAGGACGCAACTAGATTTTAGAGGACGAAAACAAGGAAAAAAGTATTCTGAACCAAATGGTGTAGTAATATATTATTTAATAAATTACCAGTGTAGCATAATACTTTTTACAACCATGTACACTTTTTACAACCATGTACACTTTTTACAAACTTCAAACTTGACAGCTTTAAGACTTGTGGACTTCAACTCCCAGAATTCCTCCTCCAGTCATGCTAGCTCAGGAATGGGAGTTGAAGTCCACAAGTCTTAAAGCTGTCAAGTTTGAAGTTTGTAAAAAGTGTACATGGTTGTAAAAAGTCTTGCCAAGTTTGAAGACCCTTGCACCCCTAACCCCTAACCCAGGGGTCTTCAAACTTGACAGCTTTAAGACTTGTGGACTTCAACTCCCATTCCTGAGCTAGCATGACTGGAGGAGGAATTCTGGGAGTTGAAGTCCACAAGTTTGAAGACCCTTGCACCCCCTTGGCAAGTTTAAGACTTGTGGACTTCAACTCCCAGAATTCCTCCTCCAGTCATGCTAGCTCAGGAATGGGAGTTGAAGTCCACAAGTCTTAAACTTGCCAAGGGGGTGCAAGGGTCTTCAAACTTGTGGACTTCAACTCCCAGAATTCCTCCTCCACTTGGCAACCTTAAAAAAAACCCTTAAAAAAACCCATTTTAAAAAAAATTTCTAACCTGTCGGCTCTCTTCGGACGGCAGCAGCAGCTCCTCAGGTGCCTCGGGAGCAGGCTTCAGGTGGTGGGGGGGGTGGGCAGTAGCGGCTCGCTTCGGGTAGCGGCGGCGGGACAGCGGGGACGGCGGCGGGGGGACGGCAGCGGGGACGGCGGCGGCAGAACAGCGGGGGTGGCGGAACAGCGGGGACAGCGGCGGCGGGATTGCGGCGGCAGGACAGCGGGGACGGCGGGCGGCGGGGGCAAGTGGCGACGGCGGCGGTGGCCAGCAGCGGATGGAACCGGCTGAAAATGCAACACACGGAGGCCGAAAACCTCTGAAGGGTGGGGGCTGGTGGGTGGGTAGGGCTACATTCGGTGTATAAGACGCACCCAAATTTTCACCCTCTTTTGGGGGGTAAAAAGGTGCGTCTTATACTCCGAAAAATACGGTAATTTGGAATAAGGAATGCTTGCAGAGATGATGATGTTGAGGATGAGATACTGTAGGAAAAAGAAAAATGGCTGCTTGGATAGACTGAGATAGCTTAGCTTTGGTGTTCCATGTATCTTCCCAACTAGGTGAATGAAATGAGTTATATACGAGACTCAACTTTAAGATGCTGTTGAAGCAACTGGTTCATAATGCATCTATAGCAGTGGTGGGATTCACATTTTTTTACTTTGGGCATGGCTTGGTGGGCGTGGCGTAGCCTGGTGGGCGTGGCAGGGGAAGGATACTGTAAAATCTCCATTCCCTCCCAACTCCAGGGGAAGGTTACTGCAAAATCCCCATTTCCTCCCAATCAGCTGGGACTCGGGAGGCAGAGAATAGATGGGGGCGGGGCCAGTCAGAGGTGGTATTTACCGGTTCTCTGAACTACTCAAAATTTCTGCTACCGGTTCTCCAGAACTGGTCAGAACTTGCTGAATCCCACCTCTGACCTATAGAGCCAAACCATTTTGATAACCATGGTGAGTGCATGGTGGCACAGCAGTTAGAATGCAGTGCTGCAGCTACCTCTGCTGACTGCCGGCTGACTGCAATTTGGCAGTTCGAATCTCACCAGGCTCAAAGTTGACTCAGCCTTCCATCCTTCCGAGGTGGGTAAAATGAGGACCCAGATTGTTGGGGACAATTTGCTGAGCTTAGAGAGGGCTGTAAAGAACTGTAAAGCGATATACAATTCTAAGTGCTATTGCTATACTAAAATAGATAACCTGTCTGTAAGTCCCTCAGTGACTGCCTCAGAGAGACCAGGTTCAATTAAAGAGACTGACAATAGTTTTTAACCAACTATTTGAAAGCATATCTCTTCCAGTACCAGCCAACTCAACTATAAGTTGAGTTCCACCTATGGGTCTTTAGGAAGTGGGGATGATCCTCTTATCTGGTTTCAGAGGCAGTGTAAGATCAGCTTGTTCTTTCTACTGTCATTAACCAGATAACCCCTCTCTCTAAATGCATGAGCCGAGGTGGCGCAGCAGTTAGAGGCAGGTACTGCAGGCCACTTTAGCTGACTGTGATCCCCAGGTCAGCGGTTCAAATCTCACCGGCTCAAGGTTGACTCAGCCTTCCATCCTTCCGAGGTAGGTAAAATGAGGACTCAGATTGTTGGGGGCAATATAAATATACATTGCTTACTGGTGTAAACTGCTTAGAGAGTGCTTGCACTGTGAGGCGGTATATAAATCTCACAAATAAATAAATAAAATAAATAAATAAATAGGTTAATTGTTGTATATTTCACTTTTGATAGTACTGGTGGTTTACAATTACTTGCTGAATAGTTATTGTTCTTTCAGTTTTGTCTTATTTTCCATAGTTTATATGCTTTCTTGTCATCCTGGGTTCCCCCAAGATGAACAGTAATAGACAAATACATTAAATGTCAATGAGCAGGTTTCATCATACTTATAAAAACTAACATTTTTATGAAGAAAAATGATGGCTATGTTTTGTCCCTTTTTTATGTTTAGCCCCACGGATTTTATTTGAAGACTGGTCTTATCATGATTTTGAAACCGTATTTGGCAGTGAGGATGAGATAGAAGAGCTTTCTAATACTATGATTCAAATAGCCAAGGTAAAATCATATCCATTAGAACTAAAAAAAACCCTAATGTAATTGTTTAAATGACAGTAATAGTAAAAAAAATACATTCAAATGGCACATTGTTCAGGTCAACTTATTTTGAAAATCATATTCAGTATTGAACAAATGAAAATTGATCTCTAGATGTTGAAATACAGGTAGCAAAAGCATTAAAACTGTAAAGCAAGTTGAACATTTTTTGTAGGATGCTTAAAACCTTATCAACAGTAAATAATGGGCTTCATAATATTTGTTGGTGTGGATATATATTTTTTCTTACTCAAATTTTTCCATTCTTTTAGAGTGAAAACTTCGATGGTTTTGTGCTTGAAATATGGAATCAGCTAGGAAATCAAAAACAAATGTAAGCCCAGGACTTATTAAGTTGCATACCATTTTTTTGGGGGGGGGAGTATTTGAACTATTAAAGGCTGTGATGTAAATCATATTTATTTAAAGCAAATCTAATTGAAATCATTGTGATCATACCAGGGTAAAAAAAAAAAGCCTGAAAATACAGTGTAAGGAAATCATTGTCAATAATTTCCTTTAAAGAACAAGTCTTCTGATGCTATGGTTAAGTGTGGGAATTTTTTTAGTGTATGCTACTCTGGTAGTTTAGGGTAATCTGAACAACACTGTAGGAACTCTATAAAAAGTTATAAGAATGGAGATAATGTCACTCCTATAATTTGAAGCAGGACGCTTTCATGTGAATTGGAACAGATTTAGGGCATGTCTGAGTTGAAGTGTCAAATCAAATAGTGTGGGGTTTTGAATTTGTTTGGTTTTTTAATATTATTATTATTTTAACGAATATATCCAGTTCCTGTCATCTACCATGGTGAGATCTTGCACAACTCGTTTTCTTTGTGTTGAATCTGACTCCAAAAGTTCCTGCCTTTTAATTGCAGAGTTATCAACAAAGAAACTGTTGTTACTGCTGTCAAATCTCCAAGATTAGAATTGATCCCCTGATTGTTTTTGTTCATGAATTCCATGCCCCAACATGTCTCTTGCTGGACTTCAAAGTGTAATGCTTTCCTGTTATTACTTGAACAAAAGGATCCTTAAATATTACAGATTTCAAGTAAATATTTTATTACCTGAATGAGGTTCTTAAATCTGCAGAATTTTTTAAAAAGCTGTTACACTTTCAATAGCTGATTTTGGTGAAGCTGAACAATACACTAGTTGCATTTAAGAAAGTACCATGTGCAAAATATTTGAAAGAAAGTTGAGTATTACCAATTGAGGACAAACATATGTAGATAGCGTGCTTATTTTTTCCACATTTTTTAACCTAACCAGTTTGATTGTGAAATGCCTAGTGCCCAAAATATTGTGTGGACACCTGGCATACCTCTTCCTGCAGAGATCATTCTAAGTAGGGTACCATAACTGAGAAAGCCCCTCTTTCTTATAGCCATTTAGTGTAACTGATGACAAATTTAGAAGAATCTTCAAAGATTCACCACTGTTTTCAAGGGTTGACATATTATTATGTTGCATTTTTTTAGATTGAGGGATGCCTGCCAGAGAGCTTAGAAAACCATACAGCAACCTCTGCTAGGCAGCATCCTTTCCCAAGAATTTAAGTCAATGTGCGAGGCATCTTTCTGAGCATGCCAGATTTCAATCTTTTATGTGCTGCAGTGTTATTGATGCTGATGTGGTGAGATGGCTCTTCTAGTATCCCTGCATCCATTCAGGTGCGAAAAAGCTCTGTGCTTATTCTCTGTTAAGGATCTGAGTGTAGCATCTAATTTAGATTTTCACAGTGCATAGTGGTTATAGGAGAAAAGAAGAGGACTAGATGGACTAGGAGCCGAGGTGGCGCAGTGGTTAGAGTGCAGCACTGCAGGCTACTTCAGCTGACTGCTAGCTGCGGTTCGGCTGTTCAAATCTCACCAGGCTCAAGGTTGACTTAGCCTTCCATCCTTCTGAGGTGGGTAAAATGAAGACCCAGATTGTTGGGGTCAATATGCTGACTCTGTAAAACAGCTTAGAGAGGGCTGTAAAGCATTATGAAGCGGTATATAAGTCTAAGTGGTATTGCTATTGCTATAGATACAGAATTGGCCAAAGGGGAGGAGGAACCTTAAAACACCTAGATGCATGGTTTGCATGTAGCAATAGCATTTGAAGGTACCCTTCTTGGTCCCTCAAGCTTCATACAAAACCTGTCCCTAGAACACAATTGTTAAAAGAATTCACTTTTTTAAAGTCATGGTCAAAGCATTTTCTTGGAAGAGAAAAATCATAACTTTCTAGCTTATAGTCAGTCCTTTAATTGTCCCTGCAACTACTGTCTGGATGTTAGCTGTTGTGTTTGTGAATTGTTCTTGTATCTGGTGAGGATGGCTTTGATCAGAGGTGTAGATGGGCTGTAATAAATGTAGCACTTTAGATCATCATAAGCCTCATTGTTTTTACTGTAATGAACGTATTCTTTCTGGAATCTTGGTGAATGCTGACTGACAAATTTCTCTGGCAGTGTTTCTTCCGAATCCTAGCAATGAGTGTTCATGATATAATTAAGATCAGTGGAAAGCTATGTACTTGTTTTCCACACCAACAAAAGCTTCAAGACATTTCCTCTGCTCGTCAAAACTTGACAGGTTGTTCAAACTTTATCCACACAGTGGCAGTAAAGTTCTTGCGGTCCTCTAATCTTTAGAATATCATATTTTTTAAGCTGAAAACCTCACTAGCTCTATGGTGCTGCTTTGTTTCTCAGTACCAATATCTGATTTTAATGTGCTGTTTAAGAATGCCAGACTGTAATTACTTGACTGTAATTAGGTTTGATTATTTGTGTAGCTAAAACATGATTATTTTCTAGTATCATTGAGGCTTGCTGATTCCTTGACTCCTGTACTAGGAATACATTAAAAAAAGCCATTTTGGTATAGTGGGTAAGGCACAAGGCTAGAAAATGGAAGACCCTGAGTTCTAGTCCCACCTTAAGCATAAAGCCAGCTGAGTGATCTTTGGCCAATCAGTCTCTTAGCCCTAGAAAGGAGGCAATGGCAAACCGTATCTGAAACCTTGCCAAGAAAATGGCAGGAATTTGTTCAGGCTGTTGCCAAGAGTCAAGATTGTCTTGAAAACACACCAAGGGGAATACATAAAATTGTGCGATAGAGTAGGAATTCACAGGAAGTAAAATTCCTATATTTTAAAGTGTACAATTAATGGCAGCGTGAGTTCCCTTGATGATAGCTATCAAGGATGGCTGTATACAATTGCACAGCATAGCACAATACTTGTTCCAGAAGAGATTGGAGCCATTTTGTTTTTGTTACTTCATTTTTTAAATTTTTATAGTCATTTATCATTTTTTATTTGAAGGATTATCGTAGCAATTTCGTTGCAGTTTTCGTCCACCAATTAAGGTTTTTTTCCAGTGTTTATTGATTAAATAGCTACTGGGATTTTTTTTTTTTTTTGGTAGGAGGGAAACAGAACAAACAACTTGATTTTTCCATTTATTGCAAAGGAAAAAGAATGAAATTTTTTCATTTTCATTAGAGGGTATTTTAACATTGAAAAGGGAGCTTCAATTCCTAAATGCAGAGTTACCCTGCTTGGATTTGGAAGACTGAAATTGCTACTCATTCATTTTATCAACCCAAATTACTTTACTAGATGGTTGTTGGGTATGGGGAAAGGCTTCTACCATCTCAATCTCTCAACAGAACTGGCAGAATTATCTCTCTCTATTTATAACTCTTATAAATTGTGGGCAGAAAACAGGTCATTGAGAGGCATGAAAATGTCAGAGTATATAAAAAAAACACACACACAACCTGAAGAAGAGGTGGCGCAGTGGTTAGAGTGCAGCACTGCAGGCTTCTTCAGCTGACTGCTAGCTGCAGTTCAGCTGTTCAAATCTCACCGGCTCAAGGTTGACTCAGCCTTCCATCCTTCTGAGGTGGGTAAAATGAGGTCCCAGATTGTTGGGGGCAATATGCTGAACTATGTAAACAGCTTAGAGAGGGCTGTAAAGCACTATGAAGCAGTATATAAGTCTAAGTGCTATTGCTATTGCTGATTGAGTGATGCTTTTTATGTTGTCATTGATCAGCTGGAGAATCACTGATTGGCTCGAAGTTCTCAAAGTTTCAAGGTTGGCTTCATTGAGGGACAATTACAGCTTAATTTGAAAGGTTTTTTTTAAAGCTTAGTGGACTGAAAACTGTGATGATATGGAAGAGATCTATGAATACTAAGAACTGAAGCCATCATTTCTGAGACAGGCATAAGTTTGAGTCCATGCATTTAAAAAAAAACTAATTTTATTTAGGCCAGTAGGTGGTGCCACTGCACAGCTGAATAGAAAAGCACTTCAGGGACATTTGCATCTCTCCTTCAATGACACATCATTACTTCAATCTGAGCCTTGGAAATTTAACCTATTAATCAAAGGCTTATATAAGTTGCTTCCTTCCGTGATATTGCATTAGGCAGTGAGTAGACAACATGCATTATTAACACATTCTTGAAGTATTAAAGTTTCTTAAAATGTGGGTCTTAACTTTTACTACCCAGGGAGACAATTTTATTTTAGCCTTTTTGTTTTTAAATTACTCTAGTAAAATACTTGGTGATGTGGTAGAAGAGTAACTATTTTGTTTGTAATTAACTTAAGAGATTCAGAATTTGCAACAAATACATTGGGGTAAATTTTCTGTCAGGATGAGCAGCATTAAGTGCATTGGCTAAGACTAAGTAATTATAGGATGACAGAATTGTCTTGAGAGTATTTTAGTAAGTGAATTATTTAATTTATATATCCACCCATCTCAGGTAAGTGACTCTGAGTGGCTTATAAGATTGAAAACAAACAATTCCACCAAGCAATCTCCAGCACCAATTTGTGAAGGTGGTGAGGAGCCAAAGGTGTGTTATGACAGCACTGTCTATTCAGAAAACTGTCATCACCTAAGAAACCTGTAACTTTTTTTTAAAGAAAAAGCTTAATTGCTTCAAGATAGATTTTCAATGTGGCATATGGCATAGAGGAACTTCTGACGTTATATTTGACAATGGCAAAGTACATAATCAATATTTAACTATGTTTTGACATTTAGATGGCCTGCTCCCACCTCATTCTTTTAAAAATGCAATATGGTGTGTTTAACTCTCCTTCTTCTAGGGAAGAATAGTAAAGTGGGAAAATAATGGTCCTAAAACAGTAAAGTTACCTTAAGAGCACCAGAAACATAACCTATAGAGAGCTTTCACATGGGCAAGCAGTGGCAGTTGCTTGGGGTAGAAAATATACATTTCTGGTTTATGTAGGGGTTTTTTTGAGTGACAAATGAAACTAACTAAAATTGGATCTCAGCATTATCCCAAAGGTGCTTTTCCAAAAGGCAACCGACAACCTAAATAATTGAGAATCTCCATAGACATCTCAGCATTATCCTTTAATTCCTTGATGGTCATGAAGTACCCTTAGTACAAAGAGGTGATTTGACAAGTTAGTCAACCAGTATCTAAGTCTTCCCGGTTATTTTTCTTAAAAGCAAAAAACCTGCCACCCCTATCATTTTTTTCCCATTACCGGTAATCAAGGAAAATGCCCAGTAGATCCTTCTATTAGTATGTTTTCCAAAAAAGCAATTTGCATTTTCCAAAAAAAGATCTTTTATATTGATGCATAATTATTAATAATGTAGGATTATATGTGTATAGGCTAGATCTTTGCTCTTGTATTGATTTAGAAAACAAACAATGTAGAATGTTGAAAATTATACAAAACTCTGTGAATTTCAAATAGCTGACCTTACACCTTTCTTTTTTTACTTGATTGTTGGTCTGATGTTTTTCTTGGAGTTCATCTGTCCTCATCTGGGTGATCCCCCAGATGAGTATAGATTTAACTCCAAATATTAAGATCAGGCCAACAATCAAGTAAACAATATCCCAATCAAGGAACTGCCAAACAAACCAATAATAAACAGCCCAACCAAAGAATCACTAAGACCATCCCAGCCAACACTGACAGGGCAAGTCACTAGAATATAAACTGAGAGCAAATCCCACTCCTTACTAACACTGATGATGTTACCTAATTTGGGCAATGAACCGTCTGCAAGAAAACAACCAAGCTCAGAGAGCATCAAGATTCATTTCAACCCCGAGCTACAAATATTCTCCTTTATTGTCTCTGGAGATTTTCAGTTATCCAGGTCCCGGTTGTCCCAAAGGTAGTTTTTTTTAAAGGCAACTTGATTTTCTTTGTTTTTGCTTGAAGACATTTTGCCATTTATTTATTTATTTATTTATTTATTTATTTAGTTAGTTAGTTAGTTAGTTAGTTAGTTAGTTAGTTAGTTAGTTAGTTAGTTAGTTAGTTAGTTAGTTAGTACTCTTATATGCCGCCCTACTCCCTGGGGACTCAGGGCGGCGTACAACATTTGAAGAACAGCTAAACAATATAATTTAATAACAATTTAAAATACATTTAAAAAGAAACATACAAAATCAAACATACTTGGGGGAGACCAAGATGTAAAATTGTCTCAAAACCCCACCTGCAGGAAGAGCCATGTCTTAACGGCTTTTTGGAAGGCCAGCAAGGTGGGGACAATTCGTATCTCTGGGGGGAGTTGGTTCCAGAGAGCAGGGGCCCACACAGAGAAGGCCCTCCCCCTAGGCCCTGCCAGCCGATATTGTTTGGTTGACGGGACCTGGAGGAGACCCACTCTGTGGGACCTGACCGGTCGGAGGGAAGTATGAGGTAGGATGCGGTCCCAGAGGTAACCTGATCCTAAGCCATGTGGGGCTTTAAAGATGATGATCAACACCTTGAATTGCACCCGGAGACCGATGGGCAGCCAATGCAGCTGGCGGAGTATGGGTGTTACATGGGTGTATCTTGAGACACCCACCACAGCACGCGCAGCCGTGAAACTTCTTCAGTTCTTCACTTCCTTATAACATCTTCAAGCAAAAACAAAAAAAAGTCCAGTTGCTTTTTGAAAAAGCACCTTTGGGATTCTCCTTTATTGGTGTCTTCTTTTGAGTCAGCTTGTAAAGGAATAAGGATGTTGCGAGGCCAAACACTTAGTTTTGGAAGATAATGTTTTCTGACTCAAATGCAGGTTTAAAACTGAGAGACTGAAAATCTTTCTTTTTTTTCCTTGACTCACAGAGCTAATGTTTTATCTGTTTTACAGGGATCTGATTCACTTGCTCACTCACTTCTCTGAAGCTTTCCATGAGGCACAACTTAAACTAATGCTTGTCATTCCTCCTGGTGTTATGCCAGGGTAAGTATCGTACTTTCAAGGAAATCCCAGATGCATTTGTCTTTAGTTTCATTTCAAGGCATTAGAGTTTATTGCTTCTGAAAGCCCAATTTTCTATGTAGTGAAACAAATGTTCTCACTACATTCCAGGATGAAAATGCTTGACTCAACATCTTGGCGGGGGAAAAATACTAGTCTTGAGTCTGAGGTACAAATGAAATATGATTGTGCTAAGATAAAATCCCTTCAGGTACCAATCAGTGAAAAATATTTTAAAGTTACAGGTATATTGAAAAATAATAATAGCAATAGCAATAGCACTTCGACTTATATACCGCTTCATAGTGCTTTACAGCCCTCTCTAAGCGGTTTACAGAGTTCAGCATATTGCCCCCAACAATCTGGGTCCTCATTTTACCGACCTAAGAAGGATGGAAGGCTGAGTCAACCTTGAGCCGATGAGATTTGAACAGCTGAACTGCTGAACTAGCAGTCAGCTGAAGTAGCCTGCAGTGCTGCACTCTAACCACTGCGCCACCTCGGCTCTTAAAAGACAACACCAGTGGTAATTTTAAATAGAAAGTAGACTATGAGCTTTTAGAATAGACACTCATCATTGGGATGCTAACCTTGATGCATTCAGCATCCATTACAACCGCATTAAATATTATTAAATTTCTATACTGCCCATCTCATTTAAGTGACTCTGAGCGGTTTACAACAACATAATGCAACAATATAAACACATGACTAAAAGCTCTGTTAAAAACAGAATTAAAGACATGTTAAAATGTATTGGTTAAAAATGAAAATCAAAGTTTAAAAAATTCAGAAAACTGACAAATCAACAGGGTGGGGGGGGGGCAGTGCTCTCAAGTCACCAGCCATCCCCAGAGTTGCATACTCTTAGGCCCTCATGCTAGTTGGCAAAGCCAGGTCTTAATACTCTTCTGGAAAACCAGATGAATGAGGGTTCGCTTTGCCTTTGAGGACAAGGTGTTCCAAAGGGCGGGAGCAACAACAGTCGAAACTCTTTGGCCAATGGGATTTTCAGCATGATCTCCCGTTTGACCAGAGGGGACAAGTCAATGTAAGTGGGATGAGGCAACAACCATAACCTACTACTGGATAAAGTAGAAAAATGTGGGTTAGACAGCAACACCACCAGATGGATTCGAAACTGGCTGACCAACCACACTCAATGTGTGGTGCTCAATGGAACTGCATCTACATGGAGGGAAGTATGCAGTAGAGTACCCCAAGGCTCTGTTTTAGGCCCAGTACTCTTCAACATCTTCATCAATGACTTGGACGAGGGGATAGATGGGGAACTCATCAAATTTGCAGATGGCACCAAACTGGCAGGAATAGCCAACACTCCAGAAGATAGGCTCAAGATACAGAAGGGTCTTGACAGACTTGAACATTGGGCGCTATCTAACAAAATGAAATACAATGGTGAAAAAAGTAAGGTTCTATATTTAGGCAATAAATAAATGCACAGGTACAGTATATGTGGTACCTTGCTCAATAGTAGTAACTGTGAGAGGGATCTTGGAGTCCTAGTGGACAACCATTTAAATATGAGCCAGCAATGTGCAGCAGCTGCCAAAAAAGCCAACACAGTTCTAGGCTGCATAAACAGAGGGATAGAATCAAGATCACATGAAATGTTAATACCACTTTATAATGCCTTGGTAAGGCCACACTTGGAATACTGCATTCAGTTTTGGTCACCACGATGTAAAAAGGATGTTGAGACTCTAGAAAGAGTGCAGAGAAGAGCCACAAAAATAATTAGAGGACTGGAGGCTAAAACATGAAGAACGGTTGCAGGAACTGGGTATGTCTAGTTTAATGAAAAGAAGGACTAGGGGAGACATGATAGCAGAAGTCCAATATCTCAGGGGTTGCTACAAAGAAGAGGGAGTCAAACTATTCTCCAAGGCACCTGAGGGTAGAACAAGAAGCAATGAGTGGAAACTAATCAAGGAGAGAAGCAACTTAGAACTAAGGAGACATTTCCTGACAGATAGAACAATTAATCAGTGGAACAGCTTGCCTCTAGAAGTTGTGAATGCTCCAACACTGGAAGTTTTTAAGAAGATGTTGGATAACCATTTGTCTGAAGTGGTGTAGGGTTTCCTGCCTAAGCAGGAGGTTGGACTAGAAGAACTCTAAGGTCCCTTCCAACTCTGTTATTCTATTCTATTCTATTCTAACTCCTCAGATCCCTTGTCCCATGCCATGAAGAGCTTTAAAGGTGATAACAAGAGCTTCCTTTGAACCAGAAACAAACTGGTGCAGCTCACATAATAGCAGAAGTGTTACATGCAGCATCTTAGGGGTGCCTAGAACTGTTTATGCCACTGCATAAACTGCACCAGTTCAGCTACCAGATACTCTTCAAGGGTAGCCCCATGTAGAGTGCATTTCAGTAGTCCATCCAGAAGATAACCATGGCATGAGTGACTGAAAGGAGGGATAAGTATTATAGTTAATGTATAATTATTAATCAAATTAAAAGAAATAATAAAAATATGTAACTACATATGCAGACTAATCTTTATTTAATTGAAGTTTCTTTTGCCTATGCCAATGTATTATTTTGTAACAATTGAGAAAAGAAGCTGCATTTGCTAATATTTTAATGATTTGAAGACAGCCTTTGGTCGGAAGTACACCAAATATTTCAATCTGTCAGTTGTACCACATACTTTTATGTTAAATATATGTGTTCTCCCTCTTTATAGCTTGGATATTTTAAGTGCAGCCTAGATTTCATAATTCATAATTTCATGACGGGCACTCAGTTGCACTCCACTACAAAGAGAACTGTGTCGTATGTGCAAAACATGTTTTAGTTTTCTAGTGTTGATACCTGATTTTCAGTTGTCAGTTGCCATTTAAAATAACAGAAGCTCCATTTGGATCTACCACCCAATTTTATGCCTGCCAACATGCCAACCCGTTCAGCACCTGCGTTTTTCATTATCTACATCCTATAATTTGCTGTGACTTTGAATTATCTCATAGGTTTCTGCAGACATAATGGGCACATGTGTATAGGTAGCTCTTCTCTTAGGACCACAATTAAGCCCCAAATTGCTAAACAAGACAGTTGTTGGGTGAGTTTTGCCTCATTTTGTGACTTTTCTTGCCACAGTTGTTAAGTGAATCACTACAGTTGTTAAGTTAGTAACACAGTTGTTAGACGAACCTGACTTCCCCATTGACTTCGCTTGTCAGAAGGTCACATGACCCAGGATGCTGCCACCGTCATAAATACATGCCAGTTGCCAAGCATCCAAATGTTGATCATGTGACCATGGGATGCTACACAACAGTCATAAGTGTGAAAAATGATCATAAGTACCTTTTTCAATGCCGCTGTAATTTCGAGCAGTCACTAAATGAACGGTTGTAAGCCAAAAACTACCTATATAAGAGGTTGGAATTTGGATCATAATAAATGTTACATTTTTGGTTTTTGAAGTTTGTTTCCCAGGTCTGTGGGTAAACTTTGCACCAGTGTTCACTGTTGCTCTTGTGGATGAATAACCATTTGGCAGCACTACCTGAATAAGTTCACTGTATAAGCCGTTGGACGCCTTTTGATCTTTTACAATGTATCATAAGATTAGGAGCTTATTTATTATTACTTGTACTATATCAATAACTTGTGCTTGGAAATGTTTTGTATAAACTTGCATGTCATCTTGATGTGCTCATCTATATTATGATTTATACCCTTTTAAATACTTGTTTATTGTTTAAGCTCTTTTTGTGCTGCCACATAATCTGTAGGGAAATACAGCATCCTAACAGAAAACTAAGCAGAAATATTGATCTGTTTATTTTAGTTTTAAAGCAGATTGTTCCTGCTTGTTAATTGTAGCCTACTTCAGAAGGCAAATTAGCCCTCTGAAATATGGTAATTTGCTGCTTCTATGACATTAGTCATTATTACAATAAAACTTCTCATAAAGTTAATGCATTCTTTTCAAGATCTAAGATAATTGCATCAAATAATAGATGTTTTAAAGTGCTTTCATATATTTTGAATGTTAAATAGAAAATGGGCAGTCTTTCAAACTGATTATTCTCTTTTCCTTCTCCTCTTACATTTCCCCAAGTCTTTATAGAATCTGAGTTGCTTCAATGTGCATGGTAGTATCTTCTGGAATTTCATATGCATCTTTTTGATCTCAAATACATGTGTGTAAAACTAAATCTTTTGAGTGAGTTGGGAGGAAACGGCTAAGTCCTTAGCATAGAAGACCAGTATAGCCATTAATATATTGTAACTTAATCCCACTCCATAGAGCCTATCACTGCTATTCGATTACTGCAATGTATTATATGTAGGAATGCTGCTGAAAATTACCTCAGACTTTAGTTAGCTAAAAATAGGACCAATACACTATGTCTGTCATAGCTAGCTATCATTTTATGCTTCACATTCTAAATTGGCTGTTCATTTCTAGGCCCAATTCAAAGTGCTTCTTTTAAACTTTATTTTTTTTATTTTTTGCAATTTTATGAAAAGACTTGTATTGCCGCTTTTATCTCAATTATACTGGTGGTTTTATTATTGTAGATTGGTTTGTTTAAGAGTATACATTTTAATGCAGTTTTACATTGCCTAAAGTCATAATAAGAAATTGCAAGTCCTAATAATACAGAATTGAGGTCTTTTTTTGTGGAAAAGAGAATCTAAATGCACAAACTTCTTTCTCTCCATGCATCATTGCTTAATAAGTACTTCAGGTTCTGGACTAATAGTGAGCTCCGGGGCTAAATCCTTTAGCACTGTTGGGAAAGGTTTTAGAAGAATGCTCAGTTTAGAATAATCACCATCTTTCTGTCACTTAGATAAGTTTGCATCATTGCTTTGCGATGATACGCTAATGGGAAAAATACATCAGTGTGCTAGCTTCAGCTACAAAGGAGTTTGTAGTCTGCGCTTAAAAGAAAGAAAGAAAAAAGAGTGGCCAGGTAACCCAATATTGTGCCAAGTAAAGCAGAATAACAAATACAAGCGCACAAGGAAGTAGGCTGGACACATTTATAACTGTCTATATCTCCTTGGAGTGAAGCTTGAATCTGAGCTATTTCATAGTCATAACCATATACTTTTCTGACTTTTCTCACATGGAAGTGGTTTATCACTGTCTTTTAGCTTCCCAGTTTAGTCTACAGCAGGGGTGTCAAACTTGTATTGCCACATTGTCGTCATGTGATTTATCACAACTTTTTTCCCCCTTCGCTAAAACGGGGGTGGGGGTAGCCAGCACGTGACGCATCCGGGCCACGGCCACAAGTTTGACACCCCTGGTTGGCTAACATGAAAATGCAACCTACAGCTATACAAATGAAATCCATACGTTCTCTGATTTTTTTTTAAGTTCTAAGAAACACAAAATGTTTTATTAGTTCAGACATACATGTGGAATCATGCAGTTTCCCACAGAATGCTGAAAGTTTAGTAAGCACAAATTATAAGTACCAGCAGAGAATAGACTAGATGCAGTACTAAGTCCGGGTACAAGAGATTCAAATTCATTTTAAAGAAAGGACTTCATCGAATGTTCTTGAGCAACTTGCTGTCCTCTAGCTTCTCAATCTGTAGAAAATCAAGAGAAAATCAGCACATTGTATTCTGGCTATCATATCAAATGCAGCCATATTGCCTAGAGATTATGGAATTGTATACAGACCTGTCTAATATACAGTATGCCAGTTAGGGAACCAGTTATGCATTCCAAAACTCACTGTCTCCTTTATAACATAATTTCATCCTTCTAAAACTGTAGATGTGTTTACTAGTTGCCATAGAGGAAGCTTGGGGAACTGACTCCAAGAAGAAAAGATTTTCTTTGGAAAAAATATATTATTTCTTGTATGCAGGATCTCCATAATTAGGTAGACTGGTTAAAAAGTCTGGTCCAGATCCTATTCCTAGTGTTATGACTGCTGTCATAGATTATCAAAGAAGGTAGGATTACGCTTTGATTATGCTGCCGCAGCAGTGTAAGGTTTTTTCCTCCTACAGGTAGTTTTCAAGAGTCCCAACTAAGTTTGCTACAAGTGTTCTGAAAATGAAAAATGATGTGATGAAAAAGGCATAGGCATTTTACTAGTTATGGCTAAGAAGACCCGTGAATGTCAACATCTCAGTTGACTTTCATCTGTCAAGTGTAGCTTTTCTTCTTTTAATCTTTAAATCAGCCAAACACTCACCAGCTTCAGTACTTCTCCACCTCTCTCCAGCACAAACACTTAGATCTTGTCACCCAGTGTTGTGACCCAGCAGGGAACCCTCAGAAAGGACACACACAACTGTTTGCTAAATCATAAGGGGTCTTTACTAATAAATACTGTATGCTTAGTAAAAATCAGGTTTAAAGTCCAGGGAAAAACAGAGAGAGATTTCTTGGTGCATAAAGTTCGATATGCTCTTTGTGAGCTTTTGGCCTGAGTTCAAAGTCCCAAACAAACAGGCAATTAATCCGTCCTTATCTCTTACTCTCTTACTTATCTCTTAAGTTGGCTGGAATCCCGGAACCAAATATCAAAGGAGCCGATAATCCAAAATACAAGACTCAGAGCGGGAACACCAAATGCAGAGAAATCTTGAGTGCAATAAATCACCATAGTTGCTTCCAGCAACTACTACTGCGTGCTCCAAGCCTTAAGTAGCCTGAGGGCGTGGCCAATTAGCCCTCAGCTCTACATGCGAGGAGACCTCCGTCTGTAGAGCCATTCCTGCCTGCTAGCTGCCCTGCGTGCCCTAGCATCCAGCAGAGGCTCCTCCTCTTCTGATGACTCACTCAGCACCAGCTGAGAAGGTGCAGAAGGCCCTGGCTGGTTTTCCTCCTCTGGCACTGAGTCCTCCTCGCTATCAGACTCCGGTGCCAGGTGCACGGGATGATAGTACCGCGCCACAGTCGGCTCTTGGTCCTCCGGATCCATGGCCAGCTGCGCGGGACGCGGGCAAGCCACAACACCCAGGCAATCCACAATCTCTCCTTTTCATCAGCCTGTTCGTGACCGTCCCAACTAATGGTGACAGACTCGTGTTCCTTAGCTGCTGGCTGAGAGGCTGGTGCCGGTTCCCTGGGGGGGTTTCAAGCCCCCCCAGATCCCTGACAGTGCCTCTCTTTTCCACCGCCCCTCCAAGGCGGATCTGACCTGTACCGATTGGTTCCAGGTCTCCAGGCAGCTGGGATTCGGGGTTCCCCGCGGAGCGCGGAGGAAACCCATACCGCTGTGATGTTGGCCACATCAAGTGTAACTTTTAATAGCTTCTCAGTTTAGCTCATAGATCATTCCTCTGAAGTTTAACAATAGATATGAAACACGAAAAGCTAGACCGGGGTGCAACTGATGGTATAGTTCATCACTTTTGGATAGGAGGTAGGGTTATTCTAGAGAGCTGTAAATTGCCCTGTAAGAAACATATATTGCATCAGTACAATCGTCAAAGAGATTTGTTTATTTATTTATTTGTAGTATTTCTTTGCTTGTGCTATTTCTTTGCTCCAAAATGGCCCCAAGCAGTGTACCACAGCAATAAAGGATGAAAACATCAAAAGGATAACAATTGAAATATGCTATAATAACACTAATCAGTAGAGAGCGATCATAAGTAAAAACCTACATCCCCAAATGCTTTCTTCCATTTATCGATTTAGATTATGGGGAAAGTTTCAATAAATTTAAGCATGAAAAAAGATTATGTGATCTAGAGCAGAACCTCATTGATAGATATTAGCCATGTTATTTTGGCTAAACAGAATGGAATAGACATTTAAATTCAACATCATGGATGGATTTGTAGGGTATAGGTTTTCCTGCCTAGGCAGGGGGTTGGACTAGAAGACCTCCAAAGTCCCTTCCAACTCTGTTGTTCTGTTCTGTTCTGATTTTTCCTGATAAAAATTCATAAGACAGATCTCAGTGCTAGTGGTAATTTGGTATCTAGTGTAATGAAAAGTCCATTATATATTTTATACATATTTACTTTAAAGATTTATATAACCAGCCATTTTAGGTACTATAATCAGGAGGTTGTGAGTTTGATCCTAGGTAGAGGCAGATGTAGGGTCTCCTGCTTGGGCAGGGGGTTGGACTAGATGACCTGCAAGGTCCCTTCCAACGCTGTTAATCTGTTAAATTATAATCTTGGGTGGCTATCAGACAATAAATAAAAACTGTAAAAGAATAAAAACTAATAAAGTAGAGCCTTCCCGGGGCACCTACCCACATATTCAAACTGGGAATCCAACCTTTATACCATCATCACCCCATGGTTTGTGGGAAAGCAAGATCTTTGCAGCTTTTACAGATTTTAGAAATCCTACCTTCTCCACCTGTGCTGCTCTTTTATGCAAGTCCAATAAAATGGATAACATTTTGAGCAAAAAAAAGCATAAAAATAAAGCATTTTTAAAAGATAGTGGTTTAAAAAAACACAGTAGCAATATCTGACCTCAAATATAGGGAGAGAAACTAATTCAGATTTTCTTTTCTGCTCGCTATCAAAGTAGAAAATCAAACAAAAAAAGCAATAGGAGCTCAAATTGATTTTTGCACTAGGATAGATTGCAAATAACAGTGTAGGATTTAGTCTGTTTTGTCAACTACAGGCCGCCAGTTTTCTTAAAACAACTTGGGAGATGTCTCTATTGATATTCTCTTCTGGCCGTAATAAAAGTTTGATTTGATTTGATTCTCTTGCAACATTCTTTGTTATAGAAGGTTTCTTCCTGTAAAAGTCCTTAGTCCTTAAATTATTTTCCAACAGTTTGGATCACTGTGGAATGACATGAAAGCCACAGTGTCAGATAGTTGTAATCAAAATTTAAGCTTCCTACTGCCTCAGATTTAATGTTTCTACCAGAATATGGAATTTAGATCTTTATACCATGCCTCAGTGACATTGTGCAGAAAATTGGTGTTGTGCTCAAGTATCGAAATGCCATTGTTGGGGGGAAAATCTGGCAAGATAGACTTTTGATATGGTCCAGCAGTCTGTCCTTAAAATTTTACATTACATAGATTTTTATTTTAAAAAAAAGAATGATTATTTTCCTTTACTGGGTTTTCTGAAATTTGACTTTCTAAATATAGTAGCTGGATTATATTTTTATGCTATCCTCTAAATCCCTTCTCTTTTTCTTAAAGTATAAAACTTTTAAGGAATGGAATCTCAATATTCTGTTCAAATAGGCTAATGGAGTAAGGATATTTTATTTCCTTTTTAAGTGAAATTTTGCAATTTGTGAAACGGGAATCTGAGAGCAGCAGCATTTACCTTAAATCATGTTTTTATCTTACAGTAAACCCTGTACAGTATTATACAGTAAACCCTGTATAATTGAGTTATCACACTTCAATTAAATGAACTGAGGATGTACCAGATAAAGTTTAAGTCTAGGCATCTCCCTGAAATAACAAACACGTCACTTAAGTTTACTCTTTCTGGGAGGGTTAAAGAAGACTAGGGGAGATTTGTGAGCTGATGGAAGATATGGGGATGCTTGTGAGAGGTAGGCAACAATGAGGTGAAGGTACTGGAAAGATAAGAGAGGAGAGGTATCTGCAGTATCGAAGGATAGAAGGTGGTAGGAGATTGAGGGAAATGCAGATGCGAGCAGGAAGGCACTGGGAAGATCAGACAGTATATGGCAGCAGCAGGAAGCCACTGCAAAGAGAGGGGTTGGGACGAAACCAATGGGAATGTCAGGGAGATGTGCAACAGTGGCAGGAAAGCTCCCGGAAAATGGAGTGGCATGGTCAGGTGGAAGCATACTTTTATGAATGCAAATGGGCTTCTTTTTGAATGCTCGTAAGTACCTGCAGAATTAAATAGATACCACTACTACAATCCTGGACTGTGAAATTGAGGGTGCATAATTAGAAAATGAATGCTCTGTGACACAGGTTTATTCATTTATTTACTTGTCAAACACGTACAAGATAGTAGCTATTTGTATAAACATAACATAAGCAAAGAAGTACAGATAAATGAGGACAATAGGGCAGTAATACAGGGACGGTAGGCACAGTGGTGCGCTTATGCACACCCCTTATGCACGTTAGTTTCAGATTGATCTGCACAAACTCCCAGCCCAAAAAGGGGATAACTAGACTATCTTGTCTTTAATCTACCTTGGGTTTAATTAGCTGTTCTTAATTGCTTTACTTTTGCTTCTTATCTATTCTGAGATACCACTGAAGATTAATTTCTTCCATTCCAGCCCAAGTATTGGGCTGCATTTGTTAATACAGCAATAGCCTATCCCTTTTTCATATCATCTTATCAAAGATATCTGAAAATCTTGATTTGTAGAGGAGTGTTGAATTTGGGTAATTTTTAATTATACTCTGTTGTTGGAGTTGTTTACTTTATACTTTTAAAACTTAGGTTTTATAGGTAGGAAAACATCATCTAGAGCAGGGGTCCTCAAACTTTTAAAATAGGGGGCCAATTCAGGATCCCTCAGGCTATTGGGGGGCCGGACCGGCTGGGTGGGTGTGGCTAGGTGGTCACGTGACTAGGTGGATGTGGCCAATTTAACAGTCCATTAAACAATGCACAGAAATTAAACTTTCATTTGTTTTGCTCCCGGGAGTGTTTTATTTGCTTTTGTTTGCATGTTGCTCTTTTGGTTGACTTTTCTTTTTACTAGATCGTTTTTTCAGTTGTTTAGGAGTCTAGTGGTCCACTTCAGGAAACTCAGTTTTGCGGCAATTCTTCTCAGCCCCAAGGAGCTTGAGAAATCTCTCTCTCTCTCTCTCTTTTTCTGTCTCTTTCTGTCTGTCTGTCTGTCTGTCTGTCTGTCTGTCTGTCTGTCTGTCTGTCTCTCTCTCTCTCTCTCTCTCTCTCTCTCTCTCTCTCTCTCTCTCTCTCTGTGTGTGTGTGTGTGTGTGTGTGTTTATCTATCTTTTAGAGGCGGGGAGGTGAAAAATTGGCCATTTTTGCCCATTTTCTGGCCTCCTGGGGCATCTGTGTACCCCATTTTACACCTCCCACGCCTCCAGAATCATTCTGCAGGCCAAAAATGGGCCAGTTTTTGGCCAAAAATGGGCTGTTTTCGCCAGTTTTTTGTCTGCCTGGGGCATCTATGCACCCTGTTTTTCACCTCCCCCACCTCCAGAACGTCTCTGCAGGCCAAAATTGTTGGCCTTACCTTTCAGTTCCAGCCCGCGGGGCTCGTGAAGATAAGTTCTGCACTCGGCTGAAGGGTAGGCGGGGCAATGTGGGCGGGGCAGCCTCGTGGTCCTGCGCGGGCCGGATTAATGGCTTCGGCAGGCCGCATGTGGCCCCCGGGCCTTAGTTTGAGGACCCATGATCTAGAGGCCAAACTATAATTTCATACATTGCTTGAAGACTACAAAGAGTCTGGGTAGTGACATGATATCACTCTAGTGATGAGTTATTTTGTGTGTTTTAGGGAGTTTTGTTAAGTAGCAAAATTGTTGTCTAAATATATCTTTAGTTTAAGACATCTATGTTATAGATTTTAAAATACCATGCAATGCTTTTCACCAAATGCAAACTAAGAAAATCAGAATATTTGGATCAAGGGTGGCTATCGGATTACCTATAATTAACTGGATAATACATTCTGTATATTTATTAGAAAGCTGCAAAATGGTTTGTGGATAAAAGCTATTCCAAGCAGAAGTATTTTGAATGTTACAATCTGTTTAATTGTCACAGTTGTCTCATCTCTTGCAACTGGGGTGTTAACATTTCTAATAGGAGGGACTCGTCACACATCTCCACTGCTACTAGTTTAGGGTGATAAGAGTTTTCGTGAGAAATAGCATGCATAGAAGGCCAACAGAGCTTAGAGTAGCAGTTCTCAACCTGTGGGTCGTGACCCCTTTGGGGATCGAACGACCCTTTCACAGGGGTCAGGAGACTTCGCCTGGACGCTGCCATTTGGGTTCTTTTACCCTCTGCGCATGCGCAGAATGCTTTGTGCATGCGCAGAGGGTAAAAGAACCCAAATGGTGGCAGCGGGTCGCAGGGGGCGGGGTGGGTTGCGGCGGGGGCGGGTCGCGGCATTAGGAAGGTTGAGAACCACTGGCTTAGAGGGAGACACTCTAGATCTGCTGTTGTGAAAAAGACTGACTAAACTAGCTGCTGCAAAAAAAGGAATTGTTACAAGGAGCACCTGGGCTATGGGCTATACTGGAGTGATGGATACTGGTGGGAAATATTCATGAGACAATCTCCATTGCCCCACCTCTAGTTTATTTTCGTTTTAAGATTGTTGTTTTAGGTTTCAGTTTGATTCAGTTTGGTGGGCGGGCAATGGGATTTGAGTTAGATTCCTATTCAATTGAATTTTGAATTTGAAAAAAACATTACCCGCATTAAAGGAAACTCTTCTTCGCAAATAAAGCCGGTTTACTTGAGTTTTGTGTGCATGTATTGATTTCAAGGCTTGCTGCATACATATGTATGCACAGTAAATCCCATTTTCTACTTTAAAAAGAGGCATTCAAAGTTTCTCTTCCACCAGCCAGTTTAAGGCTAACTGCAGTCTAAATCATATTACCTTTTCTGAATATTGTAAAAATTAAATTGACAAACTGACATGGAACTGAGCTTGAATAGACTTAATAGAAAATAAGAATGAAACTGATTGCACTTTATTTCAATGTTTTTTTAAAAAAAACAAACACATGTTCCTCTTAGTACTGAGTCGCTTTATTACCCAAGATCTTCCTTCCTTCAATATTATGAGAGAAACAAATCCTCTTGAGGGCTGTCAGACCCTTTCAACCCTTGACCTGTCTTCAGCAGGATTCTGTCTGCATTTTGAAGGATACATAATTTTAAGAGAAGATTTATCTTCTAACTGTGGGGTAGACATCCACAGAATATGTGTTGGAAACTAAATTACAGTTGAGCTTTTGTAATTGAATATATTCTTTTCAGTCAGAACACACTTTACCTTTTGGTTAAGATAAAGTGACTTTACTGAGTTATGACATCTGTAAAATTCCTTCACTGAACTCCCCAGAATGAAAACACTTAGCTTTTGGAAAGGGGAGGGGAGGATTGTTCAGAAGATTTCATTACAAAGCATCACACCTTTATTGCACATTTTGATAGATGGTTGATGGATGCCAGAACATCTCATGATGATTTAATACTTGACACCTTTTTGCTGAATGTGTGAGCTTTCTCTGGGTAAAAAGTTTGCATTTTGGCAGAGTTCTGACTGTAGAGATCAATCATCCAATAAAGAACCTTTTTTATTGAACCTGCTCAAAATGCCTTTGATTCAGTTTCTAGTTGAAAGTAATCAAAAAGCATGTTTCTCTGTAAATTGCATGTCTGTACAGAGTATATTTTCTGAATGGTTTCGTGAACTATATACCCTTAATTTACTGGTTCTTGGTTAAATAGTCTTTGTAACACAATAAATCGCGTGTATACATAGCAGTCCCATTTGCTATTTTATACTTGTGTAACATGTATGTAAGATGGTGCCATTCATGTGTAAAATCCCATTTGATTTTAAAAGGCATTTCTTTCCTCATTTTAGTCTATTAAGTCAAGAGTTCCCTTGATTGAAATACACACACATATATATTTTCATAGTAGGTAAGTAAATATATCCTGGAGGAAATGCTGAGTATTTAACACAGCAATACTTTATCCAGAGGAAGACCTGGAGGAGTGAAACAGTGCTTTCTCTGATGGTTTACTACTAATCCCAGCAATTTTAGGAAACATGAATACAGATGCTCAAACAGTGTTTACTTGTTTATTAAGAAATAAGGACATTACCGGTCCTCAGTTGAATGTATGTCGTAGGTATTATCTTAATTGAAGATAGGTTTCTGGGTTTTCCTTTTATAGATATTTTTTATCAAAGAGAATGTAGTGAATTACTAAACAGTAATCCACAAATATTTGCTGGATTATTAAAAATGATGTCATAACCTGCTGTTATTCTTGCCTACCAGAAAATACATGTGATAAAAACTTCCTTTGGTTTGTTGATATTATGGGGAAAGCTTGCAAATACAGGTAATCCTCAACTTATAACAGTTCGTTTAGTGACCGTTCAAAGTTACAACAGCACTGAAAAATGTGATTTATGACCGTTTTTCACACTTAACAACCGTTAAAGCATGCCCATGATCATATGATCAAAATTCAGGTGCTTGGTTCATATTTATGACTGTTGCTGTGCCCCCAAGTCATGTGATCCTCTTTGTGACTTCCTGACAAGCAAACTCAATGGGGAAGCCATATTCACTTAACAACAGGGTTACTAATTTATCAACTTCAGTTATTCATTTAGCAACGGTGGCAAGAAAACTTGTATAATGGGGCAAAACTCACTTAACACATGTCTTGCTTAACAACAGAAATGTTGGGCTCAATTGTGGTCTTAAGTCAAGGACTACCTGTAAAGCAAGGATCCTAAAGAACAAGTTTGACTTAGTGATTGAGGCATCAAGCTAGAATCCAACAAACTGAGTTCTATTTCTGCCTTAGACATAAATGCTGGCTAGGTGACTTTGAACCAGTCAGTCTCTTTTAAGCCCAACTCACCTCACAGGATTATTGTTGTAGGGAAAACAGAAGGAAGAAGGAATATTAGGCATGTCTGCTGCCTTGAGTTATTTATAAAAATAATAAAGGTGAAATTTAAAATAATCTTTAGAAAAATTCCAACCCACAGCCTGTAGGTAAAAGCTACTGCCAGCAATTTCTTTGGAGGCTTTCTTAGAAGTCAGTGTTGTTTTTCATGAAGGTTTATAATTTATGCCTCATTTCATTCTCTGCTTTTAGTTACAAGCAACATACTGTTCCTAACTACTGCGTTTGAACAGTACAGAGCTAGTAGTAACCTTTCCATTTTGCCTGCCTTAATTAGTCTGAGCAGCTGATATCATAAGAGCTTTGCTAAACTTAGAGAAGGTTTATTGAGCCCAACGTTCTGCTGTCAGAAGAGCTTACATACAAACAAAGATGTCATGAAGAGCCTTTTAATATGGTTTGTCCAAAGAATCTTGAGCTCAGTTTTGTTGCTGTCATTGTAGATTGCTTGGAAACTGATTCATTTCAAAGGCTGTTATTGACTCTGCGTGAAATCATGAAAGTGTACTTCTGTACCTGACTTCACAATTTAGCTTTAATATAGAAAGGTATAGAAAGGTATTTTAGAGGGATTATTGATTGACAAAAGCTGTCCACTTTCTCTCTCTCTCTCTCTCTCTCTCTCTCTCTCTCTCTCTCTCTCTCTCTCTCTCTCTCTCTCTCTCTCTCTCTCTCTCTCTCTCTCTCTCTCTCTCTCTCTCTCTCTCCTCTCTCCTGTCTCCTCTCTCTCTCTGTGAGCCGAGATGGTGCAGTGTTTAAATGCAGCACTGCAGGCTACTGCTAGTTCAGCAGTTCAGTTGTTCAAATCTCACTGGCTCAAGGTTGACTCAGCCTTCCATCCTTCCAAGGTGGGTAAAATGAGGACCCAGATTGTTGGGGGCAATATGCTGAACTCTGTAAACCGCTTAGAGAGGGCTGTAAAGCACTATGAAGCGGTATATAAGTCTAAGTGCTATTGCTATTGCTATTACGCTCTCTCTCTCTCTCTCTCTCTCTCTCTCTCTCTCTCTCTCTCTCTCTCTCTCTCTCTCTCTCTCTCTTCTAAAAATAAGTGTGACATATGTGCCTATGTGTATTGTTATTCTCTTTGGGGAGAAGCAACACTATGCAAAGTGTAGAAATAGGGTGACATATAGTAAGCCCTTTAAAGATGTGAAAGACACGTGATTAAAAAAAATATAACAATCAGTAGCCAAGGTATGGACATTGCATGGTGGCCACACATGCAGATACAATCTTGTTATGAGAAGGATGCTAAAATGTATGGTTTTAACAAAGAGTTAACAGAATTAGACCAGATATTAACTGCAACGGATGAAAACGAATAAAGAAAATATATTGTTATTTATTAAGTATTAAGCTTGAAAGCGAGCAGGTAAAGGAGACAATGATTGCTTGGGTTAAAAACTTCGGATAGGACAGTGATGGCGAACCTTTTTGGCATTGCGTGCCAAAAGTCAGAGCGTGAGAGCGCTGTTGCACTTGCGCGTGCTGGCACCCATAATACAATGTGCACCTCCATTTGCACATGCGCGCATGACACTCCCCTGTGCTCCCCCTGTGCATGCGGCCCGCACTGCACATGCACACATACAAACCCCTCACTGCGCATGTGTGTGCCTCCATCCCGCGCATGTGTCCCCCACTTCTTCCAAGAGGGCCGGTGCGCCTCTTACCGGAGGACAACCAGGTACCAGCCTGTTCCCTGGTGAGACAAAGCAGCAGCCATTCCCAAGCCGGCGGCAGCTCTCTTAGCCCCACCATCTCGAAAGCGCCATTCGTCGGCCAGGGAAGCTCCAAAAGCGCGGCCTTGCCTTGGGTCCTCCCCGCTGGGAACCACCGTTCCCCAGCCGGCAGCAGCTCTCTCTGCCCCCCACCTCAGCAGCCGGAGAAGTTCCAAATGCACGGCCATGCCTAGGATCCTCCCTGCTGGGTTCCACCGTTCCCCGGCCGGCAGCAGCTCTCTCTGCCACCCCCCCACCTCAGCAGAGAGAGAAGCTCCAAACACGTGGCCTTGCCTGGGATCCTCCCTGCTGGGATCCACCGTTCCCCGGCCGGCAGCAGCTCTCTCTGTCCCCCTCCCACCTCGGCAGTGCCACGCAACAGCCAGAGAAGCTCCAAATGTGTGTCCTTGCCTGGGATCCTCTCTGCTGGGAACTACCATTCCCTGGCTGGCAGCTGCCGAGGTGGGGGGTGGGCAGAGAGCGCTGACGGCAGCTGGGGAACAGTAGTTCCCAGCAGGGACGATCTCAGGCAAGGCCGCGCGTTTGGAGTTGTGGACATTCCCAAAAGCTAAAAAATATTGGACAAAAATATATACTAGGTTGGAAAAAATGATATAGATTTGAAACCAGAGACATTTTTGTTGGACATCTTACCGGAAAAATATGATAAAGGGCCTATATATCTGGTTTACATATATTAACTGCAGCCAGAATTGTATTTGGACAGTAATGGAAAAATGATGAGATTCTGCCAGATGAGAATGTAATTAAGAAAATACTAGAATGCGCAGAAATGGATAGACTAACGCTTACTATTAAGGATAAAGAAGAAACTGAATATTTTTTTTATATGGGATGTATTTTATCAATGGCTAGACCAGGGGTTCGGAACCTTAAACCTTCAAAGAGCCACAAAGATCCTAACCAAAAGCCCCCCATTCAATTCTGGCGCCGACCGGAAGTCTGGTTCCCCCACCATAGAGTCTCCTCCTAGTGCGGTGTCCTTTTTCCTCTACCTGTCCTAAACCAAAAGCCCTATCAATTGTGGAGCCGACCGGAAAACCCGCCCCTTGCCATAGAGTCTCCTCCTGGCACGCCATGTTTCCCCCCCCCCCCCCAACCGGAAGCTCCTCTCAAAATTGTGGCGCCAACCAGTGACACGGAGCTGCAGCAGAGGGATGAAAGAGCCACATGCGGCTCCAGAGCCGCGGGTTGCTGACCGCTGGGCTAGACAATAGAAACAGAAGTTAGAAAGGAGACATAAAAAGAGGAAATGTTAAAAGTGGAGAGTTGTTAAAGAAGATAATGTTAAGTATTATTGTTATTATATTATTATTATATTATCAATATTGTGATGAATAGTATAGCAAATATGTGGATTATGACTGCTTAAAAACAACTGTACCCAGATCACAAACACTGTTTGATGGAAATTGAATTTTTATACGTTATATAAATAAAATAAATAAAACATGGGGGAAAATATAACAATCTAAGATAAGTATTGTTAGAACTTAAAAGTACATCTGTCTGTAAACCCCAACTTTGAAGAAAGCACATTAAAACTCTGCAGTTTCAACAAATAATCCTTATCAGATTGTTCTGATTTCTTAGCTTAATGAGATGTTGCAGCCTCGTCTGTTGATGGCTTTGGAAGGCAGATGAACAAAAATCCTTTCTTTCAGTCTTGAGCTGTGCTTCCTCCCTCCCTCTCCTCTTTCAATTAAATCATTGGCTCAGCTAGCCCAGTACTGTCATAGCTAACTAGTGTCATCCTTCAGGTGGCATACTGTACCTAGGCTTCCTAATCATGTTTATAATTAAAATGGTATACATGCAATCCTCTACTTACAACCATTAGTTTAGTAACTGTTCGAAGTTACAACGGCACTGTGTCAAACTCAGAGTTGGGAGGTACATTGTAGGTCATCTAATCCAACCCCGCCCCGATTGTTTTTCACACTTATGACTGTTCAAGCATCCTGGTGGTCACATGGTCATAATTTGAATGCTTGGCAAATAGCATGTATTTAAGCTGGTTGCAGTGTACCAAGGTCGTTTGATCACCTTTTGCAACCTTCTGACAAGCAAAGTCAATGGGGAAGCCAGATTCCCTTAACACTTGTGTTAATAATGTAATAACTGAGGTGATTCATTTAACAACTGTGGCACAAAAGATCGTAAAATGGGAGCAAAATTCACTTAACAACTGTCTTGCTTTGCAAACAGAAATGTGGGGCTCAGTTGCAGTGGTAAATTAAGGACTACCTGCATGTCTGAAGCCCAAAGCTTTCTTTGCAAACACATCTACCTTGCTTTCTGGTAAATGAGTGTTTTGTTACTGGTTGCACTTGGCATGACAGTTAATTACTTAAATAAGCAAGCCTTCCCATGATACCCATTTTGTGCAAGTGCCTTCAATGTGCTTAATATTTCAGCTGTGCTTACTGGCCCCAAAAATGTGCTGAATATTTCAGCTATGCTTACTGGCCCACTTCTGATGTACAGCAACTTCTCCCTAGCTAAGCTACAATTGAGCCACAGCTGCTAATGTCCTGCAACTCTTGAGATCTTTATCCAGACAGATTCATATGAATGATTAGCTTAAAATAAACAATTTTGAAAAGAAGGCTTGTTTGTCAAGATCTGTAAGGGTCATTAGAGTTAAATTTCTTACAGGATCATTCCCATTTGCAATTGAACAATGAAGGAAGTTGGGAAATCCAGTCAGGACTTGAGAATTTCACAATGGTTCAAAACAATCTTTAAGGATCAGTGGTTTTATGCTAGGAACTCAGTTTGCCTATATGCTGCGACGGTGGTGTGGCCACTGGCTTTTTCAGCATAAGCTTATAAGTAAAAGCTGAAGATTAGGAGATGATTTTAACATGCTCCTGGTCTTCAAACTCACTGGTAGAACTTCAGGAGACTGATGCTACCTGAATATTTCTGGTGTGATGAGTATTGTTGGTATTGCTTTCAGCATGCGCGGAAGCAAAATCTCGCGCACGCGCGCGTCCCCTCGTGAGATTTCAGCGCAATTTTGCTTCCACGCATGCGCAGAAGCAAAATCGCCCAAAAATTCTCACAAAAAGATGGCGACGCGTGTGACGGACCGGCGAAGACGGCTCCGGAGCGGTTGCGCGCAAATTGTGTAATTGGCCGCTCCCTACCGGAGCTATGCACTGGACAGCTCCGGCAGGAACCCACCACTGATTTTATAAATATGGTGGAATATAGATTTTTAGACTCTCCAGAATCTGGCCTATCTCCCTTTTCCATTCATCTTACTTCTCAGAGTGTCTCTATAGAAACTACCGTATTTTTCGGAGTATAAGATGCACTGGAGTATAAGACGCACCTTAGTTTTGGGGGAGGAAAACAAGGAAAAAAGGCCTCTGCCTCCAAGCAATTTGCCAAACAGCAAACAACACAGATGATATACACTGTTTTCTGTGTATTTCTGTGCATGTGTGCCTGACCCATAGAAATAGCAAAGAATTGGATAAATGTACATTATGCCAAAAAGTTTTCTTAAATGTAGTCACACTAACTCCTCCCAATTATTTAAATAGATCTACTCCAAGGTAAGTCAGGATTTAACTCTAATACTAAACAGAACACTGTTACATTTCAGACTATACTTGTACAGAGCTGTTAAAATTAATTAAAATTTCTGGAAGTATACATTATTCTCTATTATTTAAAAGAAGATACAATAGCACTGGGCCTCTTCAGAGCAAGCATTTATTTTAAAAAGCTTCTTTATTTTGTTAAGTTGTCTAGAAACAGGGGTCTCCAACCTTGGCAACTTTAAGACTTGTGGACTTCAACTCCCAGAATTCCACAGCCAGCAAAGCTAACAAAGCTGGCTGTGGAATTCTGGGAGTTGAAGTCCACAAGCCTTAAAATTGCCAAGGTTGGAGACCCCTGGCTCTAGAACAATAATAAAGCAGTCTTTAAAAAATTAATAATTTGAACATGCTACAGACGTTTATAGTTATTCACTTACCCCCTTGCATCCTAGCATCCAGTTCAACAGAAAATAAAAATCTGCATGTCTCTCCCAGCTATTTGCCTCTTTGCAGTTTCAGTTTCATTTTAGCACGTGGCAAATCAGCTGTAGGTCGGGAAGCTGCTAATGACTTGCTTGGCTTTACAGGCTCTTCCCTGTTTGCTGCAAACAGGTAAATTGCTGGAAGACAGAGGCCAAAGGGTGGGGGTGGCTGGGTGGGTGGAGCTACATTCGGTATATAAGACGCACCCAAGTTTTCACCCTCTTTTGGGGGGTAAAAAGGTGCGTCTTATACTCTGAAAAATACGGTATATGCCGGAACGTTGAACACAATATTTCATTTTCTATAATGCATAGTGATAAAGGCATAGATGTACACCTCAGGCTTACCACGTTTAGCGACTGCAGCTTTCCCTGTTTCTATGTTAAAAGAAGTCTGTCTTCAAAGAAAGTGTGCTACAACACTCTAAGGATGTAGCTTTTGGGTGGGTTTTTTTTTCACATTTATCACAGCAAAGGTGTGGTGCACACAACCCATTTTTGTATTCCAATAATGTTTTCTGCAGTAACCATTGCTTGTGTCCCGAGGGCTTTCAGATGTTCATCTGTCCTTGGTAATTTACCCTTCTGCTGCAGGGAGCACCAGTGAAAGTGACCAATTTAACCTGGCCACTGCATGAAGAATAGCTGCATATTCTTTCCCAGAAGTGTGCTAATGGTTCATATTTATTTGTATAACAAAATGATGTCAGAATCCTCATATTCATCCATGGGCCATATCCAGTTCTACCTGCCATGAATACTAAACAGTTGGCTGCTTTTAATGTTTCCTTTCAGGTCATCGCAGTTTTAGGGAGCTGCTGTGCCTTGCCATCTCTTACGAGCCACCATAAAGCAATTAGTTTTATTAGTGCAGCTAAATGCCAGCTGGCTGCAAATCATCAAGTTGTTTTCCAGGGACAAGAATCTCTGCACCTCTGTCTAGTTCAGGAAATACACTGTCTTATCAAAACACGACTGCACAGTTTTTAAAATTAAATCACTGTAGCAGATCTTTTAGCTCTTATTGAAAAGAAAAAAGTATTTTTTTAAGAAAAAACACTGATGATGTTCAGATTAAATTTAATATAGAAAGTATGGTTGTACTTACAGTTAAAGAATAATTTGAAGTGTGTTCATTCAGGCAGCCAGTATTTCTTGGGAAGAGACTATATGCAAGTTACCACTGAAGCGTTGACATCAGATATAAAGAAAAGTTAGCAATTTGACATAAGAGTAAATTTGCAGTGGAGATAATAAGCTAATGTACATCAAATGTATCTTTCAGATAATTTGCCATCTAAACCTTGACCTAGGAATTTGTTTGAGTTTTCATTTTATATCTAACAGGAGAAGACAGGGGTTTTTTTTTTTTTGTCTTTATCCAAACAGCCTGGAGAGAAAAAGTATCTATGTGCATACAGATGCAACAAAGATTGATGGATTCTGTTTACAGTGCAATATGTGCACAGTTGGGTGATCTGAAGTTAGGGACAAATCGCCATAGAGAGAATCTATCTATATGGTTGTTAGGAGTCAAAAGCGACTTGACGGAAAATAATCATAATTTACAAAAAACCTTAGCAAATTTTTATTGTTTCATATGGGTTGTTTAGTCAGTTATATGGAAATGTTTATAAAGAGATAAGAGACAGCGACTGCTTCATGCCTTTTGTCCTTGCCAAAAGATGCAATTAATGTATCCTAAAATGCAAGATATTTTCCTTGATTTTGTAGAGCAAAATATTATAAAATTGTGATGTGACTTTTTTGATGGTAGCAAAACTAAGAGAGCGCCAGAATTGGAAGAAATCCTATGTTTTCCCATCTTAGAAACCTTGATTATAGACATGTAGACTATGCAGCTAGATAGAGATGTGAAGGCCCGAAAAAAACCCAGAAAAAATAGAAAAAAAACGTGGGGTTTTTTCATTTTTTTCCTGAAGGCTTTTTTGTTTTTTTTCCAAAAAATTGGAAAAATTGAAAAAAGAAAAAAAACATTGTGGAATATTTTATTTTAACATGATGAATAAAATATTTTAAGAAAGGATGTTCAAATATTTTCCAAATCATTTCTTAAAAAATGTATGATTTCAGATTACTCTAATTTCTGTGCACTGAGTGAGGACAAGCAAGTCCTAGGTAACAAACTGAACCCTCCAATGCAAAAACAGTATGCATTTCTTCCTTTAGGAGGTGCTGCTATTGTAACAAGAAAAAGGTTTCAGTTTTGCTTTTACATGTTAATGGGTGTGTTTGGTTTGTTCTGTCCTCTTCACTAGGCCTCAAAAGCATTGGAAGAAAATACAGAGCAATAAAAAGGACCTGTGCTGAATGAAGTATTTTTATTTTTATTTAATACTGTGGAGAGGAAATATGAAAAATTGTTACTTTTGGTTTTGAAAATTGTTTTGTGGAGGCTTTTTGGCTGTTCCACATAAACTAGTAAGCAGTTCAGGAGATTGTTGCTCCCTTTGTTACAATTACAAATGAATATTATAAAGTAAATTCTTTTTGTGCTAATTGTTTAGCTATACTATATTTTTAATATGCTAGTTGTGATAATTTTATGCCAAGTCAAATTGTCCAGTCATATTTTATGTTCCTAAAGTAACAGAATGACTTTCAATCTTAAAAAGACAAAAAAAGTGCTAATGTAGCATTTTTTTCAATTTTTCCAAAAATTTCCGTTTTCCCCCTAAAAAAAAACGGGAAAAAAATGGGTTTTTTTCCGAGCTTCAAAATTTCCGGAAATTTTACATCTCTACAGCTAGATCAGCAGTCCCCAACTTTTTCAGCTTGGTGGCCCGGTACGGGGGAGGCAGAGAGGATGGTTCCGTGCAAGTGGCAGGTGCCTGCCGCTCATGTGAGGGGAGCTTCGTGCACAAGTGCCTGCCTCTCACCCGAGCACAAGCGCCCACTCGCCTGACACTTTTCATGGTCCAGTTCCGAATGGGCCGCAGCCCCAGGGGTTGAGTACCCTTAATCTAGACCATGATTCCTCAATAACTTAGATAATCATTGGGACTACCTAAGATTGATATTATTATTTATTTCTAGCACTACTAATTAAAGTGGTATGGGGGTTGATGAACAATCTGAAACCTTATGAAGGGATTGATGAACTGAAGAGTTTGAGGATCCCTGGTCTAGACAGACTTAAAACCTTGGCAAGATACAAGAGAACCTTATAATAAACTGGTCCTAAACTATTATGAGATGTAAAAGCATCCAATATAACTGGTACTTAGCATTCTAGTACCATTTGTATAGAATTCATGTTAGACTAGACAGGATGTTACTGGAGACTAATCAGCTAGGGAACTAGATTAAAGTAATAAAAGGCACTGACTTAGATAAAAAGGTAATTGACAGCCATGATCGGAACATATTAAATTATGTATAGCATAAAGGAAGTAGATAGACATTTTTCTCTTTCTCAAAGCTCTAGGAGTGGGGTGAGGTGGAGTGGTGAAGTTATTTAATTAATTAATTGGTGGAAGATTAATATTTCTCAGCACATAAATAGTGGAATTCATTAAACACAACACATGCTGATGGCCACTAACTTGGATGACTCTAGAAGGAAATTGGATAAACGAGGACAGTTTTATCAAGCATTATTATTATTGGGACACAGTATTACTTTCAATACGCCTCCAATATACTGTAGTTACAGAAAACAATATGAGGAAAGGACTACATTTCCATCTCTTGCTTGCAAGCATTCCAGAGGGCTGTCCTCTTTTAAGAGTCTTAAGTACTGGTAGTGATACATCTCCATAGATGGTGTTATGTCCAGCAAGCAAATCTTTAGAAATTCTATTAAAGACTGCCTTGTCAATCCCTTTACAGATCACATTCCTTAACTTGACTAGACAACTCTTTATTGTTGTTGACTTAAAGGGATTCTAGACATTTAAGGTCAGAGAAAGAGCACATGAAGCAATTTGCTGTTTAAATGATCACCTGGAGCAAAATTGAGCCAAACTGAATCATACACAGAGCACAACTCTAAAGTTTCCTCATTTTTGTGATTCATGTACTGAGCATTACTGAAAATAGCTTGTCTCTTCACTCTACGGAAAATAGAATGTGTCAGAGTTATGTTTATATTTTAGTTAGAATAATTTATAATAGAACAGGTAAGGAAGAATTACTTAGTTTCCAAATACTTTGCTTCGCTGAGGAGAGTTGCACCACATTACAGGAATGCCATTATTCTTTAATTTGTGTAAAATAATATAATACACAACGACATGGTTAATGGAAAGTATATTCTTTTCATCCTCCACTCCAAAGTAATGACAATATATTTATAGTGGGTACATGTTGTTAAGGTTGGAGAAATAAATCTGATTTTATTCTAGGAATTTAGGTGCGTGTAATATAACTGTCATTCTCCATTTGATACAGTTTTTGCAATTTAAATTGTGACAAATGCCAAAGAACAATTGTGAGGACTGATGGGTGCAAGTGAAACTCGCGGTGAAAAATTGCTCTTCATTTATGGCTGAAGTTTAGTAGAAAAGGGTTGTCTCTTAATACTACACCATAAATGACTGGCTCTTGGAACAAATGTTGGAATATTAAACTCGATCAGAAATAAAATTATTTTTGTTGGCATCTTATTCTTCATGGATAGAACATATTGACCTCACTGAAAAATGTCATTCAGGCATATTTATAGTTCAGCATCATTGTGCATATTTTTTTAGCCCAATGAATTGACATAGCAAAATTGTATTTGAGCAATCCATTACACAGATGGAATGATTTTTTGCTTCCGTGAGTCAATTGTTCACATTTTTATAACATCCATTTGCTTTATATTTTTATATATTTGCTTTTATTTTCCTCCCCACTTTCATATAACCATTATGAGAACTAGCAACAAGAGTAGTTTCTATAGAGACACTCTGAGAAGTAAGATGAATGGAAAAGGGAGATAGGCCAGATTCTGGAGAGTCTAAAAATCTATATTCCATCCAGTTTCTTTCAGGAAATGGGCAGAGCCTAAGGTGATAAGAAAATGGCTGCTGAAGTGCACTAGCAGCCTGTTACAATAGTCAGATGTTCAACATTGCTTTTCAGTGCATTTTGTTGGTTATCAGAAGGACCATTACAGGAAGAAATCCCCAAGCTTGCAAGAACTGTGGGTTGCTTTTGCTTATACAAAATACCCAATCCCCTTGCTTGCTTTGACTCTCCATTTGGCAAAGTATTAGGTATTGGAGGATGTGTGAGTAAACATAAGTTTTTTTGGGGGGGAAACACTGGATATTAAGATATTTGAACAAGTAAATATAGGCTTCAGTTTAAAAATCTCCTTAATATTTTTGCGTGGGGAAAAAAAGTGATACTATTGCTTGGTTTAAATTACATTCAAAAGCTAAATAATCAACCTTTACAATGTCCTTAAAGTGGATAAGACAATGAGAACAAACAATAAATGGAGGAAATGGGCCTTGGAGTAAAATTGAATTAGATAGTGGTTTGGTTTTGGGTAATTAAAGAACACTAGATTATTTGTGATTAGTTGTGGGTGCCGAAGGGGAAGAAAACAGTGTAATTCGCAAGAGACAGGTCAGGGCTCTGTAATAAATCTTTTGGGTTTTTTCCTTTTGTTGTTTAAAGACTGCTTTCTCAAAGTGGTGTGGCTAATCAAATGCACTACAGATTTCATGTCTCTCCCTCTTAAATCAATCTTTGAACTCTGGATCAGGCCATGACCTTTATGACTGATGGTTGGCCTTCTGGCATCCTTATTCTCAGAATTGTGCTTATATTTTTCAGGCTCACGGTCTCTGTCAAGAATATTTGTCACTTTCTTCAGGTTTCTTTTTCCCTCTGGCTTGAGATATTCAGAATTCTTAATGTTTTTTTGTTCTTTTTAGTATTTGGAGGTTCCTATGAGTTTCTTTATGAGTTTTCCTTTGCCCCATCCTTTTTTGATTGGTCAGCTTCCTTACTATTCATTACATATTTAATAGTGTAATTAATAATTATGTTTGACTCCTGGCAGTTGCCTGGACATGTCCCTGTAGTTTTCTTGGCAACGTTTCAGAAGTAGCTTGCCATTGTCTGCTTTCTAGGTCTTAGACAAAATGACTGGTCCAAGGTCACCCGATTAGTTTTATGCATAAGATGGGATGAGATCTCACAGTCTCCTGGTTTCCAGCCTCATGCTTTAACCACTACACCAAAGTGGGCCTTGGAGTTCATAGTAAGGTTGGAGTAATTCCCTTCAGCTGCTTTTGCAATCCACTTTTGCCTATCGTGACAATGAATTCAGCATTTTTGTAGACATTTTCAGCTATAGCTGTTAGCAAGCCTCTACTACTATCCCAAAGGACTTTATCACTGGGTTTTCTAGTTTTTTTCTAGTTTTCTCTTTTTTGCCATACTGAAATAGGTTTGTTGACATTTACCTGTTGGCTTCCTACATATGAGAGGTCAGCAAGAGGCACATTTGTATGTGTGTGTGTGTGTGTGTGTGTGTGTGTGTGTGTGTGTGTGTGTGTGTGTTGTTCATCAGGATGAGGATCAGTAGCAGATTCTGAAGTCTTGTTCTCTTCATTATCTTCCCCTCTTGCTACTTCATCTTGCATCTGGGGAGAAATTTAGAGCGGCTAGCTTTTTAGGTTGTGTAATCTCATAAGTCATATTGTTTACTGTTTTGTTTCATCCTGGAGTAAGGCAAAATAGTCATATCATTTGGGGTTGATTCTAAGGCAGTGTTTCTCAACCTTGATAACTTGAAGATGTATGGACTTCAATTCCCAGATTGCCCAACCAGCATGTCTGGCTTGAGAATTCAGGGACTTGAAGTCCAGCCATCTTCAAGTTGCCAAGTTTGAGCAACACTGCTTTAAGCTATTTACCCGTAATAACATATACCCCAGAAGTAGAGAAGATGTCTGTAATACTTAGTTGATTCATCCTGCAATTTTGATTGATTGATCCCTTTGTTCAGTGCCTACAAGGACTGACCAAACTTAATCTATCACAGTCTCCTTTAGTAATGATCTCCCTGTAGGATCTTCAGGGACAGACATAAAAAACTGAAGAGTCCTTAGTGATCTCTGGGCTTGGTTGTTTTCTTGCAGACGTTTCATTACCCAATCTAGGCAACAGCATCAACGCTAGTAAGGGCTTACTAAGGATTTACAAGCACTGATGATGTTATCTAGTTTGGGTACACTGAAAGCATATGCACCAAAAACAAATTCCTTGTGTGTCCAATCACACTTGGCCAATAAAGAATTCTATTCTATTCTATTCTATTCTATTCTATTCTATTCTATTCTATTCTATTCTATTCTATTCTAATGAAATGTCTTCAAGAAAACAACGAAGCTCAGAGAGCACCAAGGGATCCCTCAGTTCAACCCTGAAGTAAAAATATTCTCCTTTATTGGTACATAACGGGAAAGCAACAAATAGAAGCAACAAGGCTTGTACATAGAGGAAGATATTTCATTCAAAACCATTCAAAGTTGGAATGAGACATTCCTTACTCATCTTTAAGGGGGGAATCAGGAGGAGCAAAGATTTTTTTGCTAGCTTATTGCTACTTCTTCCCCTCCTAATTTATCATTTGTGGGGATTACATAATGGTACTGCTTCTAAAGGCTTCACTGCAGATTGGCTTTTGGCAACTTTCACTAGCACTATTAAAACAGCTTTATGCTGCATAACTCCCACTTGCCTCATTGAAGTGGCCGTGATGGAAAAGAAAATGCAAATCGGTAGGAACAACAGGAAGAGGGATGTTTCTAAGGCATAAGCAAAGCAAAACTGCAGGCTGAACTGTACTTAAAATCTAGGATAAAAATGAAAAGCAAGCAAGGCAGTTTTATCTATCTCTTTAAAAATACAGCCTCCCTTATCACCATCTTACCAGAAGTTTGCATAGCTAGATTATTTTGAAGAAACCTTGAAAAGTTCACCTAACAATATACAATACTGATGTGGAAGTCTGTTTTTTTCTCCTTGCCCTTCCTATGCCCTACCCAATCAAGGTAACTTGAAGCCAAGTAATTGAGGAATTACATGTAGGTCAAGTGTTTCCTAGGGTCAATGTCTCAGGAAAAGGCTTGTTCTTGTAAACAAACCCATATGAAGAATTAATGGGAAAAAACATGGAATGGAATGATCTGACCCTGGGATTGAAAATAGACTTTTCCAAACAATTGTGGTACAAGGTGTATATTTTTGTAATACAGATAGTCCTCGACTTATGACCAGTTGCTTAATGACTGTTCAAAGTTACAACAGACCCAAAAACGGGGTTACCCTGTTTCTTTAACAACTTACCCTGTTTCTCCCAAAATAAGACATCCTCTGATAATAAGCCCATTCGGGCTTTTGAGTGTATGGCAATAAGGCAAAGCACTTATTTCAGGGTTCCAAAAAATATAAGACAGGGTCTTATTTTCGGGGAAACATGGTATATTCAAAGTTCTGGGGGCTAGGCCCCCACTGGTCACGTGATTCCATTTTGAGCACTCGGTAGTCAGCCCATATTTACAGCTGTTTGCAGCATCCCACGGTCACATGACTGCAATTTGTGTCAGTTTTTGCCAGAGATTGGAGTTCCAGAGCAAAAAAAAAGACACCTTAAAACCATTGTGGTATTCGCTTAATAGCACAGATTTGTTTGTTTGTTTGTTTGTTTGTTTATTTGGTAGTTTTTCTATGCCGCCCTACTCCCTCAGGACTCAGGGCGGCATACAACATTTTATGAAACTCCAAACAAATCATTTTAAAAAGGCAATTAAAAAACAATTAAAAAAACATATAAACAACATACATACATGGGGGAGACGTCAGATATAAAGTCGTCTCAAACTCACCCCGCCTGCAGGAAGAGCCATGTCTTAATGGCTTTTCGGAAGGCCAGCAAGGTGGGGATGATTCGGATCTCTGGGGGAAGTTGGTTCCAGAGAGCAGGGGCCCCTACAGAGAAAGCCCTCCGCCTAGGCCCCGCCAGTCGGCACTGTTTGGCTGACGGGAACTGGAGGAGACCCACTCTGTGGGACCTGACTGGTCGAAGGGAAGAATGAGGCAGAATGCGATCCCGGAGATAACCTGGTCCTAAGCCATGTAGCCATGTAGATTTGCTTAATGACTGTGGTGATTTGCTTAATGATGCTGCAAAAAAAAACCAGGTCTGTTGCATGATGACCATTTGAGAACCGGTATGACTTACAATCATAATTCCAGACTAATTATGATTATAAGTTGAAGACCACCGGTATTAAATAGCCATCCGTTTGATTAAACCTGTAAGAAAATCTTTAAGAAAAAAAAAGTCAAAAACTATAGGCAGGTCCCCACCTTAACACTGTCAGTGAAGAATGACTAACATAATATTCAGAACCAAGGTTCTGTAGTCTAACCCTTTGCTCATTGCAAAAATTAATCTGAGTCCTGTTCTGAATCTGTGATATAGTCAGTTTCTTGTTTGTGAGCTGCCATAATGGGCTTAACAAACATTTCAAATCCTTTCTGAAAGTCCATCTTTAGCATCATTTCCTACACATAATTCAATGCTACTGAAGAAATTGCATCTTATTCCCCTGATTAATCCTGTGTCTATTCCATTCTTCCCTGCCTGGTTTTCACTTAACTTCTATTTAGACTTAAGCTCTTTAGGACAGAGCCTTATACCTGATTTTTGTAGAATGTTAATCCTGGAATGGAATGGAATGGAATGGAATGGAATGGAATGGTTGGATAGTTGGAAGGGACCTTGGAGGTCTTTTAGTCCAACCCCCTCCCTGCTCAGGCAGGAAACATTCCATTCCATTCCATTCCATTCCAAATGGTTGTCCAATCCCTTCCTAAAAACTTCCAGTATTGGAGCATTCTGGAGGTTGAATGAATGAATGAATAATCCTTCCAATTTTTCTTTTTTCTTTGACAGAACTAGCGAGTTAGGAATGTTTACCAAGAAAGAATTTGATCGGCTGGCCCCAGTGGTGGACAGTTTCAGCCTCATGACATACGATTATTCATCACAATTGGGGTAAGGCAAAATGTACAGGTACAACAGCACTAAGAACTGAGCTGGTGTTCAGCTGGAGGTCACATTCATCCTGTTTCTTAATACTAATAAGATAACTGATTGAGCATAACTCTAATGACATTCTCATAAAATATTTGTATATCAACAATCTTAGGTCTCTTAGAGGCAGCCCTTTATACTAGTGTATTGCATACGTATCACACCTGCTCCTAAATATATTTATATTTAAATTTGCATATTTTTTAATCCTTTCCCTCCAATCAAGGAAGAAAAAACTTAATCAATATGAACTGAATTGATTACTGACAATAAAAATAATTTGTCGTTTGTAAAATTATTTGATCCTATACTTGAGTGTAAATAGACACTTTTCCCCCCCAAACTATTTTTTGCATGTTTACTTTGTTGTCAGTTTGGTTCAGTAGCTCTTATTTCCAAATACACTTAGGACTTTAGGCCAGTTGACTTGCTAGGCACATTTTCTTCTCATTCCCATCTGTATATAATAAGCATCTTCAGTGGAGAAGCTGTCTGCGTAGATTGAGCAGCCTCAAAGATTGGCAGTAGGAAGACAGGATAGAGATAATAAGTGCTCAATACTCAATAATAACATAGATAATATACTGCAAGTATTTAAATATACATCACTCATTAGCTCAGTGAAAAGCAGTGAAAACATTCATTATAAAATGCATAATAAATGTATTATAATTCCCTTTGGCTTGTATATATCTAACTTTTTATTATTGATTTCACTTTGGTAAGGAGATTCCTAAAAATACACGTTTGTATACTGCTTGTGGAAAGCAAAAGTAGAAAGAAGAAAGCAATTCTTTTACATTTTCTTTCATCTCTGCTTTGAAGCAATTCTGATAGATGCATCTTCTTTCTATTTTATCAAACCATGTCTTAAAACTTTTAGCTTCTTATTTTAACTGTCAGCTAAGTATACACATAGGATAAAAGAAATCATTCTGCAACTGGTCCAGGGAAATACAAATAGAATTCCATGTTAATAAAATATACTTTTAACATAACTGCTGTCTCTAGCCAGTGGTGGACACATTAAGAGACATAAAAATGCAATACAGAAGCAGATTGTAAAACATGAAGCAACAGCCATTTCAAAAAGAATTTTATCCAAAACGCCTGAAGGATCTATACCAGAAAAATCCAGTGCATAGATGAATATTTCAAAAACCCTTTACAGATGAAGATTGTTATAACCACATTTATATATATGTGAATCTAATATTTTAAGAATTGTAGAGGGAGAGATTGTGAATAGTACTTTTTAAGAATTTTCCCATAAAACTACTGCCTTTTTTTCAGAGTAGTTTTCTTTATAATAAAATATATATCTTCCCTTTCTTGGGAAAAATGCCCCAAATGCCATATAATATTGTAAAATAGAGTAAACTAAAATCAACAACAAAAAGGCAGTTACAGAAATGGTAGAAACTAGCACAAAAATAAACAGGATGGATGGATGGATACTGTGGTACGAGTTTTAAAAAAACAATTTTTCTACTTCTAACAGTCCTTTTTTTACTTTGGAAAATACTGATTTTAGACTAGAATCTTGTTAAACATGGTTCTACTTTTTTGGGGAATTTTACAATTTGAACCTTAATTTCTTTCTTCCTCTTTCTACAGGTCTGGCCCCAATGCCCCACTGCATTGGGTGCAAGCTTGTATTGAGATGCTGGATCCAGAATCCAAATGGAGGAAAAAAATTCTTCTGGGGCTGAATTTTTATGGCATGGATTATTCAAGTAATGTAAGAGACCCCATAGTTGGCAACAGGCAAGTTTTCAAAGTCTGAGTTTTCTGAAAACATTGTATGTATGTATAAAGTGGAATTTATATATACAGTATATATTTTGTATGCATGTATATATCTCTAGAAATCTGGGTACAGTTAACCATAGTATCCAAGGAGCACGGTGGCTCACGTGGTTAGGATGCTAAGTTGATAATCAGCAAGCCCATGTTTGAGACCCAAGTGCTGCTGTGTGATGGGGTGCGCTCCCATCATTCACTCCATCTACTGCCAACCTAGCAGTTTGAAAGCATGCAAACGCGAGTAGATAAATAGGTACCGCTTCGGTGGCACATTAACTGGAACATGAAAGGGGCATCTCCTGGGCAACAGTGATGACACCAGCTAATCCTTTCAATCTGGAAGCGCCTTGGTGCTTCCAATACAAACATGAATGTGACCGAAATACCCAAAGCAAAGGAAAAGAGGGATATTTTTTTTTTCTTCCTGCATCCTCATTTCTGTCCTGTAGTCATTTTTAACTTCTTGGCTCTAATACCAAGAATGAAAAAAAAGTGACTATAACAACAGTTGGCCAGCATCAGACTAGATTCAGCAAGCATTGGAGTTCAACACTATATTTCTCTTCTCCAATCTGTTCCCTTAATGGTGTATGTATGACCCAGTGGTGGAATTCAAATTTTTTGACTACCAGTTCTGTGGGCATGGCTTGGTGAGCGTAGCTTGGTGGGCATGGCAGGGGAAGGATACTGTAAAATCTCCATTCCCTCCCACTCCAGGGGAAGGATACTGTAAAATCCCCATTTCCTCCCGATCAGCTGGGACTCGGGAGGCAGAGAATAGATGGGGACGGGGCCAGTCAGAGGTGGTATTTACCAGTTCTCCGAACTAGTCAAAATTTCCACTACCGGTTCTCCAGAACTGGTCAGAACCTGCTGAAACCCACCTCTGGTATGACCACATATTCTATTTCTTAGGCATGTAGAAAGAACAATGTTTCTACTGCTATATTGTTTAGTTTGGGCATAGGTTTTGCTAGTTATGTTTAAATGGCTATTCCCCTTTTCCCCCTAACCTCCAACATTTTATTCCAATTACTGTGGGTTTGTCTATCACTTTTCTACATTAATCCATAGTTTCTTAGCTTCCAGAGAACCCTTAGTTTTTATCTCAATTAGTAGTAGAGTGGAACTGGTTGGAAAAAGCAAATTTCCTCTTCCACAGAAGGTACCGTAGGACCAAAGAAAAAGGAAACCAGATCCTCATAGTTTATTGGCCCCGTCTTTCACTGAAGTGCAAGATTGAACTGAAACTTCTTGAACTGTTACTGCATATTGTTCTTCTCTCTACTGTACCCATGAAACACACATAATAACAAGCTCTTGTTCAAATTTGCATTGAAAGGGCTTTGCATTAAAATGCTGTGAAGCAGATCAAGGTGACATGTTTAATAATATGGAAATTTTACTTCTGCAGTGAAACTTTACAAAGCCAAGTCCTTTTGCATTTCTGAATATCACTAGCGATTTCTAAATACCACTTCTGCTGACTAATCTAAAGCACATTTAATTTGTATGATACAGATGAGTGCAAATGATTTTTGAAGAATTTGGGTAGTCACCTCTGTGTCACTTTGAATTCCGCTAAATGTAGAAATTAACATATTTTGGAAAAGTAAGATTGCACTCAGCCTTCTGTGGCATGCATTGCTATCTTCCCATTTCAATGTTATTTTTGTTTTCCTTTAATACCAGAATTTGAAAACTGAGTTTCCACAAGTCTGAAATAATTCCCCTCTATTAAAAGCAAAGAAATCGCCTGTGCTAAAAGCAAACAACGTCAAACATCTTATAGACTATCTTCAAAACAGCTGCCAATTTACTGGTGGCTTTTGTTCCAATAAGAGCATCTGAAGATGCATTTGCAGCATTATTAAATAAGAGTTGTTTGCAAGAGTAAATCAGTGAAGAAAAAATGATGAGTAGCTATACAGTAACACAGAATGTGCCTCAAATATCAGATATTATAATAATCTGTTAACCATGCTTTTTAAAAAATGTTGAACTGATTACAGTTGGGTTGTAATTCCATATTCAGAGTTTTTTTGGCAGTAAACTCAAGTGTGTGTGTGTGTGTGTGTGTGTGTGTGTGTGTGTGTGTGTGTGTAAAGCCTTTAAACATATATGGATAAGATTAGGTTGTTAGAAGTAATCTAGCAGTGTAGCTGAGTAAGCAGAGTGGCAATCTCCTGCTTTGCATTACAGCTTTATTTTCTGACATACGAAGAAAATCATGCATCCACCGAGTTGCTGTTGTAGAGATTCTGGGGAATTACCATTGATTCAAAGATAATTTTTTTTTTTCTCAAAAAAGTTTTATTAGTACAAACTTACATAAGTGGTAACAAAATATTAAGTCCAAAGTACAATCATTTTTGTTTCCCCCCCCCAGACCCACCCCCTTCCCTCCCCACCTCCCCCCCCCCGGACTTCCCAGAGATAATACAGGGCATAATAATAAGTTTAAATTGTTAATAAAAAGAAAAAGGAAAAAGGAAAAAAAGAACACTATTTTTAAAAAAGCTTCAACTCCAAACTATACAGTACTAATATATCGCATTTATATACAATAGTAAAGATACAAAAAAGAGAGAGAAAAAAAAGAAAGAGAATAAAAAAAAGAAAGAAAGAAAGAGAAAACTCTTTAACACTACAAACAAACAAACCTCCTACCTCCTCCCTTCAGTCCTCTATCTTATACAAGGTAAATGTTACATAAGTAATAACTAAATATAAAATACACAAATCTTAAACTAATATTATTGACATTAGAAATAACCTCTAAGATAAAACTTAACTAAATGTTACATAAGTAATCATCAAATATTAAATTTCATCATTAACTTCAATAAACAAAAAAAGAAAATAAAAGAAGAATAAACAATAAACAAATCTTCAACAAACTATATATATCTAATATTATCAACATTAAAAATAACCTCAAAATTATATAAAACTTAACTAAATATTGCATAAGTAATCATTAGATAGGGAAAAGATAAAATACAATCATATTAGTCTCTATCCATCCAATATATTTCAACATCACATCGTTTTGTATCTTGATAGTTCATCTTTTAATAGTTCAATAAATTCAAATTTGTCAAGTCGTCTCCCGTCTGCTCCCAAACCTCCATCTCCTTTTCCCCAGCTATCTGATTCAGGCACTCCTTTTGGATTTTTGAGTCTATTTCTTTTTGATCCATCGAAGGTGGCTTCCCCTCCTCCTCCTCTTTTATTTTCATACACCCTTCTTCTGGAATCTTGGATATATCAGCCTTTAGAACATTGACATAAAATTCAGTAGCTTTTTTTATCGTGTTGAGCCGGTATCTTTTTCCAGAAAATTTCACTGCTACTCCAACTGGTGCTTCCCATTTATATTGTAAATTTAATCTCTTAAATTCATCAATCAAAAAAGTATAGCTTTTCCTGGCTTTAAGCATTTTAGAGGGGATTTCTTTCCAAATCTTTAGTTCCTGATTCAAAGATAATTTTGATACACAAGTTAGAAATGGGGGGGGAGAGAACCTGCAGTATAGATTATTTTATTTGCAGTAGCTCACAGTGTCATCATTTGTGAGGGAAGTCTCAAAGCAAGCGACTTAGCGGGAAGAGCTGTGAGTCAGCAAATTAAAATACCTAAAGATTGAGAGAAGAGAGACAAAGAACTTTATCACAAGAGCTTTAGGAGGAGGAGATTAGCATATGGTGAAGAAAGTGGTTGGGAGAGAAATAGAAGAAGAAATCTGAAATTCAGAAATCTAGTTTGACAAAAGAGTGAAATAGAAGAGAGAGAGAGAGAAAGGAGGTGGTAATGCGAAAATAGAGTAGACGGTCGGACTTGACGTGAGTGACAGGAGTGGATTGGCTGCAGACGGAGGAGGACGAGGATGGGGAAGGAGCAGAAGGCAACAGAAAGTCGGAGACAGAGAGGACGGGACTCGGTGGTGAGAGTGATAGCGGATCGGCTGCAGACGAAGGAGGACGAGGAAGGAGCAGAAAGCAACAGAAAGTCGGAGACAGAGAGGACGGGACTCGGTGGTGAGAGTGACGAGTGGATTGGCTGCAGACAGAGGAGGACGAGGAAGGAGCAGAAGGCAACAGAAAGTCAGAGATGGAGAGGATGGGACGTGGTGGCATGAGCGACAGGAGCGGATTGACAGCAGACCGAGGAAGATTGGAGAAAGAAACCAGCGATTTAGAAGGACTGTGAAGTTAGTAAGAGGAATAAAGAAAGTGAACTGTGTTGGTGGAAGAAAAAAGAGGTTTGGGAGTTGGAAAGAAAAGAAGGGATAGTAGAGGTAGAAAAGAAAGAAAAATGAAGAAGAAACGGGGACTTGGGAAGAAAGTCTAAAGATAATAGGTTGCTAGTTAAGGAAATATTAAAGTGATTAAACGTATAGGCTATATATAGATATTTAATATAAAGATAAGAGTTATATTAATAATTGATTTAGAGGTATAAGTTTATTCTATCTATAATTAATTGACTGACTGTTTATATATATATAGAAAGCTGTGATGTTTCCCTCCATACACCAGGATGACTCGACAGAAAAAACATATATAACCCTTTCCTGGTAAAGAGCTGATAGGGAAGAGAACCTGGCCTAGAGGTTAACACTTCTACCTTATAAGCAGTCTGCCCAGGTTCAAATCCCACTACGGGTATGGCTATCTGACGAGAGCAAAATAGCTCGAAATAGATCTATAATAGTCTCCCTTTATTTTCATTTATCAGCAAAAAATGTTACACACACACACACACACACACACACACATATATATATATGCACACACACACGCATATCTTAATTTGAATATTGTGAAACTAGTACTTTAGACAATTACATAAATATATAGTGGTATTGAACAATTGGAGGTCAATAGGATAGTTAAGATATAAAGAGGGGATCAAAACGTAAGGGTATAAAGAATAAACAGCATTGTATCTAAGCTAAGGTGGAAATTGGCCATAAAGGGTATTGAATAGAGCTGAATTAAGTTGAGAACTAAACAACAAAGTAGTTTAAACCTGTGTAATATGACGAGTACTACAACGACAACACTAAGAACGGGAAAAAAACATCAACCCCATCACTGACACCCTCATCCCCAGTAGGTCAGAGAACAATAGAAGGAATGTTGGGGGCAGAAAAACAAAATGTAATGTCAAATATACAAACCATACATACAGCATTAGTAGCCATTCAGGAAACAATGTTAAAAATGCAGGAAACAATGCCCCAAAACCATATAGAATTGAAAGGAGTTATTAATAAAATGGACAATAGAATAGAGACGATACAACAAACAATTGAGAAGAATGAAGAAAGAATAAAGACAGTTGAAGTGAGGTCGGAACAAACGGGGGGAAAAGTGGAGATAGTAGCTAAAAAATTGATGGCAATGAATAAGGAACTGGGAGAATCAATTATTCATTTAGAAATGGAACAAGCTATGTTCTATTTAAGATTTCAGAATGTAATGGAAGAAAAGGAAGAAGATCTGTGTACCATTATGGCAGAACTGATAGAGGGAGCATTACAAAAAGATAGGCAAGAAATATTATCGAAGATTGATGAAGTGTATCGAATTCATACAAATTATGCTAGGTGCTATAGACTGCCACGAGAAGTCCATATAAGATTCACGAGGAAGAAAGTCAGAGACATAATTTATAAGATTACTAGAGATGACCCAATGATTTATAAGGATAAAGAAATGCAAACATTAAAACAAATCCCCAAAAGAGTAAGAGAGCAGAGAAGAGATTATAGTTTCCTCACTACACAGCTGATTAAAAGAAATATATTATTTAGATGGTTAATCCCAGAACGGATAGAAAGATTAAGATTGATAATTTAGATAAGGCCTAAGAATTTTACATCAACTGGAGGGGGTGGAAGAAGAGAGTAGTAATAAAGAGGAATTGGAATCTAGAAGTCAGGAAGACCAGCAGCGGGAGATAAAAGAAACAGAATTAGAGACAAAGTAAGGAAGAAAAAGGACAAAAGGAAGAGGAAGGAGCAGTCTTGAGAACACGACCACAAAGAGACGCTAGAATTAATAGAAGACAAAATCCAACATACAAGTAGAACAATGGAAGAAGAACTCAGGCTAATGTCGATTAATGTTAATGGATTAAATGCCCCTGCCAAAAGAAAACAAATATTAACAAAATTAGCAAAACAAGGTACAGGCATAATGTGCCTACAAGAGGTACATATAAAAGAACATCATAGGAAATGTTTGGATTTCCCAAAATTAGGAATATTATATACAGCATTAGCAGAACAAAAACAGGGGAATAGCGGTATATATTAGGGAGGAAATAAAGGCCAAATTAAAATATCAGGATACAGAGGGAAGAGCTTTAATGATAGAACTACAATTTGAGCAGAAATCATGGTTATTAATAACACTCTATGCCCCAAATGAAAACAAAAAAGAATTTTATAGTAAATTACATGAAAAATTGATAGAAATGGGACAGGGAAAGGAGATGGCTACAGGAGATAATAGGAGAACCAATAGAATTTAAACCTGAACTATTCTTATTAGGAATAATTAACCAAAAGATAAAGAAACAACTCCAATGCATCATTTTACACATAGTAACCGCAGCAAGAATTGTATACGCTCAATGTTGGAAACTTAAAAATACACCAAGCAATGAAAGGATTATACAAAAGATACTGGAATGTGCAGAGATGTATAAGCTCACATTAGAAATGAAAGGCAAGGAAGAAACATAATTTTATAAGGTGTGGAATAAGTGGTATAATTGGTTAGAACAGAGAAATAAAGATGTATAGAAATAAATGTAAATAACCGTATGAGACATATGACACAGTACTGTTAAAAATGTTTATTGATATGTTAAAAATGTTTATTGATATGTAAATTGGAAAAAATTAAAATTAAAAAAAGAGAAAATTATAAGGAGAAAAATGATTGTGTACTTCCAGCGCAATATTAGCACATACAGAATTATTCATGAGCTAAGCAGGCCCATTATGTGATGAGAAGATTTGCTCTCGTTTCGTCCCACCTTCATGTCCACCCAGCGATGTTTTTCTCTGTTGTTTTGTTATGCTATAGCAAAATAGGTTTGAGGCTTGTTTTAGTGGTATTTACTACTGTTACAGCAAACATATGAGTGGATGTAAGATCGCTGGATTGACAAGGCCCCCTCAGAGTGAAGCATGAGGCAGATGCTACGAAGAAATATGTTGGCCCCATCCAACATTCTCTGGGTGACAGGAGGATAACAGGTAGAACTAGTTGAAATGATGATGTAATAATGGCAGTGGGTGGCCCTCTAGATCTGTGTTCTCAACCTTAGCATGCTGCCTCGATGTTGAAGTCCACACATCATACAGTTGCCAAGGTTGAGAAAAACTGCTTTAGGCAGGGAAATTGTACCACCCCCACCTCGTCTGCTACTTAAGCCATCCTGAACAGGAAAGAATGGTAAAATAAAATAAAGCATGTTTTATTTTACACAGTTACTCTTAGAGCAGGGGTGTCAAACACGCGGCATCACGTGACGTATCGGGATTTTTTCCCCCTTCGCTAAACCGGGTGTGGATGTGGCCAGCACGTGACACATCTGGTCTGCAGGCCGTGAGTTTGACAGCCCTGTCTTAGAGGGTATGAGGGTATATGATTTGGGGTTTTTTACTTTTCTTTAATGGATATTTCCTAAGTGGGATGCTGGGAAGTTTATCCAGGCATCCATATGACTCATTGTTTTGCAGTAGTTGCTTCTGTAAATTGCTTCATTAATTTATTGCGCTAGTTGTTGGAAAAGAACAGGGGCATTAGACAAAAGTATATTCTACCTAGCAAAGAAAGGAGACAGATAGAAAGTAAGAGGAATATCTAGCTAAAGGTCCCAAATCTGATATTGGAAGCTCATATCTGATTTTTTGCACTAGAGCCCTTCTGGTTTGCATTTTTTGCTGCTTTTTCCATACACAAGATTAGATATAAACAATGGGCTTGTGAGTTTTTATTTAGAAAACAAATAAAATTAGAAATCCCTATTGTCAATATTTATTTTAATACTGACTTTGTTTTACTTTGTACTTGACAATGAGAACTATCAGCAAAAATGTAATTTTTCTATCTCTTTTTGCCTTCATATACATCACTGGATTTCTCCAAAACATAGAGATGAGAGGGAGGGAGGGAGGAAGAAAATAAAAAAAAACTGATATTATGGTAGGATATATAAAGATATATGATAATAGCTTATTCCCACATGTAAGCTAAATGGTGTGATAGATTCCCTATTTTTCTTTGCAACAATGAAGACTGGATATTGTTTTCAATAGAATTCTGTAGGGCAGCCCAACATGTGCCAACAAGCTATATTCTGGGGTTACTTCTGAGATTAAATTATCGTTTAACTAAGATCCACAAAGGAATTTTGTTAATAGTCTTGTCGGCTTCTCTTTTCTGTTTCTTGGCGGCATATACTTATGAGAGCACTAATTATAAACTAAGGAATCCAAATTGCACTTCATTTAATATTCAATTAATAAGTTTATCCTAACTGGATATACAGTATGTTAGGAGAAATCTTTGGAAAATCCTTATGTTGTTATTTCCTCCATATGGTGATTAAATTTCTGCCTAGACAGTTATCTTGAAACCTTTTTTAAGTTTCAGCCAAATTGATTATTTCTGCATCTTCTGAATCATTCTTGTTTTCTGAGGTCTGTCCATTCAATATATGGGATCTTTCCTCCACCTTTAGAAGAAAATAAAATGTTCAACTTGAAATTCAGGGCATTTATCCTTAGTTGCTGCTTCTTCTGCATGTGTGGTTGCTCTGAATTTGATTGCACCATTTTCTTTTTGTGTCTCAGTTTCTATCATTTCTAATGATAAACAATGCCTCAATCCAACATGTTTAATTGCCACATCAATAGGTATAATTGTAATTTTAAAAATGCACGAGCCTTTATAATTAAGCACATTCACATTCTGATATAATTGGAATTTATTCAGAAGGATTCATTATACTAATTGTCTTTGCCCTGTAATGTTTATTCATTTGGGCCCAGCTGATCTTCAGTTCTAGTGGCTAGAAAAAAGCAAAACTCCTTTAGGTTATAGGTACTGTATGCTTAAAGGACTATTTCCTCTGACAAAAGGAACTCCTTTCTCTGTGTTTTGCTACAAACCTGATTTGGTGAAATCAAAATAGGTGTTCTTTTTTAATTAATTTAATTTTTTAAAATTAATTCTTAAAGGCGCTATACTTTTGAGGGGACAAAATAAAACTAAATTCATGTGTACCAATAACTCAGTACCGTATGTTTCTTACTTTTACCTTTGTTAGTAGATGTTTACCAAAACCTTTGTCTGATAAATTCAAAACCCGAAAATTTGACTTGGTATTATCCTGTCTTTCTGAAACTTTAAAATCTAATAGGATGTGAAGGCAATGATGTGAATGCCACCGAGTTGCAAATACTGTATGTGTATTTCCAACTTAATACTCTTTTATTACCTATGCTGCTTCCACATGGTAATAAATTTACGGATTCAATTTATTTGGGAGGAGGTCATCTTAGAGCTGTATAGTTTCTGTGTTACTAAGATTATTTTTTCATATGTGTTAGCTGAGAATGGAATAAATGTCCACATGACATCCTAATAGATTTCTGTTTTTTTACCTGTTGCAATAGATAAGCTTCTAGAGCCCATTTTCTTTATGATTTATTTAAACATCTCAGCTTTTGTTTTGACAGTGCAATTCTTGAAATTCCGGACTGAATTCCAGAAATCTAATAAACTCCCTAACTAGCCATAGGGTAGGAATTTCCAAGGGTGCTTAAAGGAACTGTTGACATTAAATCATGTTGATATCAAACTGAAGTGTGTAATCTTTGGTTTTGTAAGTGATTTTGCTTGGAACTGTTCAGTTAGAATTTCTTTCTCCATAGTGGGTGGAGCTAGCCTCCAAGGAATGGGTTAAATCAGCCCTCTAGCCAATAGGACCGAGTCTTAAAAAAGGTATAAATAGTGCCCTCTGAGATTGGCACTCCCTCTTTTAATCTCGGTCTGTAGCCAAAGGGCAATTGTGCTTTTCCATCCTTGGAGGCCAGTTCCACAGCTATTGATCCAGAACCTTCATCTACTCTTCTGAGTGAGTTTTTACCAGCTATCTACATAAGTCTCCCCAAGTGACAGCTGTCATCTTCCTTGGGTTGAGCGCAGCTCAGGCGGCTGCCTGGGCTGCTCCCTTGGGCCACAACCTGCGTGGTTGTCTTCCCGGGATAATCTGTCCAAAGACAAATAGCTATTAACTGGGGAGAAAGCCAGAAGCCATTAACAACAAGCCGCAGAAGCCCAGCGCTTGGGCGGCCATCGGCTTTCCCCCCCCCCCCCCCGGCTGGAGCACTCCCTCCCACAGCCGGTAGCTTCGTCTTTCAGTGACTACTGGCCGCCCCCACAGAGAAAATTCTGTCAGGCCTATCTTCGCCGGCCGTTCCGACAGATCTCCTGTCAGGCCGGTACTTCAATAAACCAGCTGCATCGCCGGGCCTACTGCGGCGTTCCTCGCGTGGCGGGAAGAGCCGTTACCATATTTGGACTTGCTTACGTCACAGCGGCCATTTTGAAGTCGGAGATTCCGCCTGCTGATTGGCTGTGACGTCGGAGCCTCCCGAAGCCGTTGCCAGGTGCCTGCCGACTCGGGGAAAGCCCGCGCATGCGCAGAACGCCCCGCTCGCCGCCTCCCACCTTCGCAAAGCCGGACGTCGTCGCAGAGCCTGCCGATCGCTCCCAAAGCCGCAGGGAGCGTGCGCAAGTGCCGCGGCTTCATTTCGCCGCCCGGATTCAACGGAGGCAGCTAAATAAACTTTGACTGATTGTTCCTAGCATGTCTGAGGTGGCCAATAAGGCGGGCAAGGCCAAGACCAAGTCCAGCAGGCCTTGCCCGTCGGAAGAGCCAGCGGAGGGGAAAAGATCACCACGCCCCACCAATGAGGCCAGGGAGCGATCCCCCCTGAGCACCCCCCCGCCCCCAAAGTCCAAGAAGTCCTCTAAGACGTCTTCAAAGGGGGATCCACACATGGGGCTCCTCGAAACCCTCTTCTGTAACTTTGGGGACACAACACCAGGGGCTTTCCCACTCTAAGGGGACCCCAGCCCCTAGCCAGGGAGAGATCAGGCATGTGCCCCATGGTCATCTTCAAGGGCAAGCACACTCACCTGATAATGTTTCCCTCGACTGTCCCACAATACACCTGAGGGAAGGAGATGTGTGGGGCGCCACGGAGTCTGCTGCGCAGGTTGTTCATCGCAGGTCCATGGCAGATGACAACAAAGACCCGCTCGATGACCCTGCAATACAAAAGCGTATGGATGCAGCAATCAAACGGGGCATAGAGGCCGCGGTTAGAGCTATGGCTCATTCCTCCCAGCCTCCCGTCCCCTGCAGAGCCGACTCACCTATCCCGGCTCCGGTGTCCTCGGACGAATCAGAGGCAGACGACTATTCCGTCCACAGTTCACCCATTCCACTCGGTGACCAGGAACGGGAAGAGGGTGAGCTAGACGATAAACTGACGGGGGATGATCATCTCCAACCGCAGCTTTCGGAAGATGAGGACCTGGCTCCTGAGCCTTCCACTTATACTACCCTGTTCCATCCCAGCCTTTTTCGGTCTTTATTACATAAGGCAAGGGCCACGGCCAATATCCCTCCTTCGGCCACTGATCCTCAGGCCTCAACATCGCTGGGAGACCCAATTTTTGGCGAGGCTTCCTCCTCACCAACGGAGGTAATCCCGACACCGAACCTGTTTGTCACCGCAGTGACTAAGCAGTGGCAGTCACCCGCCACGGGGCCTTCTCCCACCAATTTGGACAAGCGCTTCTTTAACGTTTCTTCCCAACTGGCCCAACATCTCCCAGTTCCGGAAGTCGATCCACCGGTGTTGGCGCTATACTCCAACGCTCCTGTTCCGGGGGACCCGGATGACCTGCTGCGACCGGAAGAACGTCGCACCGAATCCATTCTCCAACGCACTCACCAGGCGGCTGCCTGGGCGGTGAAAGCGTCTACCACGGCATCATTTTTTGTCGCACTTCCCTAAAATGGTTACATGGCCTGCAAGACCACATCCCGCAGGCTGACACCAGGGCACATCAGGACATAAACAAATTGATCGCTGCTGCCCAATTCACATCAGATTCGACTCTCCAAGCAGGACGCTTTGCTGCCAGGGCGATGGGGACTGCGGTGGTGGCCAGGCGCATGCACTGGCTTCGCAGCTGGCCGGCCGACTTACGCCATAAGTGGAAGTTGGCCGCCGCTCCAATATCTGGTCAGTCCCTGTTTGGTCCTGCCTTGGACCGTATTACCACCGAGACCAAAGATAAGAGGAAAGTCCTCCCCTCTTATACCAAAAAATCCTTTAACAAAGGCTCCTCTTACCGCCGGGGCCCTAGGGCACCTGACACACCTTCTAATAGGTACCAGGGCCAATATCCATCTGGCCAGGGGCAGTATGGGACGTCCCAGGCTCAGTATAGTGCTCCCCAAGGTTCCTGTGCCCCTAGACAGCGCTCTGCTGCCGACAGGCCGTACAGGGGTGGGCAGTCCAAACGGCCCTTTAAAGGAGCCGGTGGTCGCCCTTACCGCCGGTTTAAATAATCCCAACCCGATCCCTCCCATTGGGGGTCGACTGGCATCCTTTGCCAGTCGGTGGGAGGAAATCACCAATGACGCATGGGTTTTGCAAACCCTGTCGACAGGACTGTACCTGGAATTTATTTCCACCCCTCCGAGGTTTTTCTTACGCTGCCCCTTGTCTTCAAACATTTCCAAACGGGTCCTCGTAGATCAGGCCATTCAGCATCTCCTGGAGATTAGAGCCATCCAGAGGGTGCCCGAGGACCAGCAGGGGCAAGGATTTTATTCCATCTTATTCGTGGTTCCAAAATCCTCGGGGGGATGGAGAGCAATTCTCGATCTTAAACGCCTTAACAGATACGTGAGGTACAGGAAATTCAAAATGCACACCCTGCAATCAATTCTGGCGGGCATTAGGCGCGGCGACTTTCTCGCCTCAATTGATCTTACGGAGGCCTACCTCCATATCCCAATTCATGCATCTCATCGCCAATTCCTCAGATTTTGCTATGCAGGGGTGCACTATGAATACCAGGCGTTACCCTTTGGTCTGTCTTCAGCGCCAAGGGTATTTACCAAGGTTCTGGCCGCCTTGACAGCCCATCTCAGGGCTCTTCCCGTGCGTGTTCAGTGCTACCTGGATGACATACTTATCCAGTCCTCCTCCCTGTCTCAGGCTCATCAGGACATCCAGGTAACCCTCAACACACTTGAACACCACGGGTTCCTCATTAATTTCAACAAGAGCCAGTTGGCCCCCTCTACTAGGGTCACCCACCTGGGGGCCATTATTGACTCTCTGGAGTGCAGGGTCTACCTGTCCCAGGAACGGAGGGACAGCATATTGGAGTTAGTCCAGCAAGTTCTGGCCCAAACTAGGGTTCCCCTGAACCAGCTGTCCTCCCTCCTGGGGAAAATGATTTCCGCGATACATATCGCCCCATGGGCGCACCTGCACTCCAGAGACCTTCAATGGTTTCTTCTCCCCTTCCAGCGGGCAAAGAGAAGCAACTCCCCAGCACGAGTTCGGGTCCCGGTGACGGTCAGACGGTCCCTTCGATGGTGGTCCTCGCCCGCCCTGAGCAGGGGCACCGACCTTCTGGAACCTCAGCGGCTGACGGTAACGACCGACGCCAGCACCACGGGCTGGGGGGCTCATTCCGACTCCCTGGTCGCACAGGGCACCTGGTCCAGGTCGGAGCAATCACTTCCATAAATCTGTTGGAGCTCAGAGCGGTCCGGTTAGCCTTGGTCCAGTTTCAACACCACCTGCAACACTCTCACGTCCTTGTCTTAACAGACAACGTGACGACCAAGGCTCACATAAACCGGCAAGGGGGGACAATCTCCAAGGCCCTTATGAACGAGGCCTTCTCCCTGGGACTATGGGCGGAGCGGAACCTGAAATCTATCACCGCGGAGCATATATCCGGGGTGAGCAACACTACCGCGGACTGGCTCAGCCGGAACACCATCGACCCGGCCGAATGGTCCCTACACCCGGACATTTTCCAGCAAATTGTGGAGCGGTTCGGCCACCCGGTTTTGGACCTCTTTGCCGCCCCGGACAACACCAAGCTCCCCAGGTTCGTCACCAGATTCCGGACCCCGGGCGCGGAACTCACGGACGCTCTCCGCTGCCAGTGGCCTCAGGGTCTGTTGTATGCTTTTCCCCCTCTTCCGCTGATCCCCAAAGTCATCAGGAGGATCCTGCTGCTGAGGGCGGAGGTCATCCTCCTGGCCCCCCATTGGCCAAGGAGGACCTGGTTCGCGGACCTTATGTCCCTGTCCGCGTCACCTCCCTGGCGGATCCCGCCGACAGAGTGGTCGCTTGCCCAGGGGTCAGTGCATCATCCAGAGCCGCACTGGCTACAACTGACCGCCTGGCGCTTGAGCGGATCACTCTGCAACACCGCCTAGTTCCGGACGATCTTTCTGTGATTATGCTTGCCTCTAGGAGGCCGTCGACGGAACGAATCTACGACACCACCTGGCGCACATTCTGCCATTGGTGCTCTCAGGTGGGCTATTCACCGGTGGAACTCTCGATCATCAATGTTATCCAGTTCCTGCGGCAGGGCCTCGCCAAGGGCCTTTCCCCTAATACCCTACGCAGACAGGTGGCAGCTCTTTCTACCGTTCTGTCCTGCCCGAACTTGGACTCCTTGTCTGCTCACCCACTTCTGAAACAGTTCCTGAAGGGGGTTTCTAACTTGTGCCCACAGGTAGTGCACAGATTCCCAACATGGGACCTTGTCAAGGTATTATCCGCCTTGACTGTGGCCCCCTTTGAACCCCTGGACGCTGTTCCCCTGTCCCATCTGTCATACAAGGTGGCGTTCCTTGTGGCGATCACTTCCGCACGCAGAATATCGGAGCTCGCGGCTCTCTCCGTGAGGGACGACCTGTGTGTCTTCCACAGCGACAGGGTGGTTCTGCGTCTAGATCCTGCTTTTGTACCTAAGGTTAATACGCCTTTTCACAGAGCGCAGGAAGTCATCCTACCTGCGTTCTTTCAGGACCCGTCCACTGACTCTGAACGGGCATGGCATATGCTGGACGTTAAACGAGCGCTTGGCATTTATCTGCAGCGCACATCCGCCCTTCGTCGTACGGAGACTCTATTTGTAACATTCTGCCCCTCTTCTCAGGGGCGCAAGGCTTCCTCCGCTACGATTGGACGATGGATTCGGACTGCCATTTCTCTGGCGTACAAACATTTGTCCTTGCCCAAGCCACCGGGTTTAACCGCACACTCTACCCGTAGTGCTGCCACCACGGCCGCATGGAATGCTAGGGTTTCGGTATCTGAGGTCTGTAGGGCGGCCACCTGGTCCTCCCTGACGCCGTTTATCCGGCACTACAAATTGGACTCTTACGCCTCCGAGGAGGCGGAATTTGGCCGGCGGGTGCTGGGACAGGTCTTGTCAGCAGGCGATCCTCCCAGCCAGGTCAGTTGAGCCCACCCTAGGGACGCCAAGCTTTGGTATGTCCCATTCCTTGGAGGCTAGCTCCACCCACTATGGAGAAGGGACGTTGGTACTCACCTGTGAGACGTCCTTTCTCGTAGGGTGGAGCTAGCCTCCAAGTCCCTCCCTCATTAGGGGCTGGCTGGGCGCTCTGCTTCTTTTATACTGTACATAGTTATCAATTCTCTGATCCGGGACATGTTCCCTCTGTATATAGTTCTTACCTTCTCTGCATATTGGTTGTACATAGTTAATAAATTGTCTGGTTCTTTGGAAAAGCACATTTGAGTCTGTCTTTGCCCCTCGATCAAAAGAGGGAGTGCCAATCTCAGAGGGCACTATTTATACCTTTTTTAAGACTCGGTCCTATTGGCTAGAGGGCTGATTTAACCCATTCCTTGGAGGCTAGCTCCACCCTACGAGAAAGGACGTCTCACAGGTGAGTACCAACGTCCCGAAACTTTTTAGAGTAATGGGAACACTTGGAATTCTGAGAGTGCTCACACACAATGGTTAACATGATAGGAGGCGACCAATCACAAAACATCTCTATACCAGCAAGCAAAGAATATAAAATTAAAAATAGAATTATATAGGACACAGATATTCCTAGGTGCTAAAGAGTTCATCACGGGCACATTGTTTTTCTCAGGTGCTACACTGGGGAACCAGGAGATCTTTTGGCATCTTATTGTAACTCTTTATCTTGGCATCACAGATATCCTGTTTCATATCTTTTTCTATTTTCAAGTAAAAACATTCATAATTGCTAGTTACAGTCAGCAGAGATACCATGCAGTGAACATGAAGCTTTAATGATTTTCTTTCTTCTTCAGTATTTTCTGCAATCTTTATTTCTAATCAATAGATCCAGTAATTAGCCAGGTAGTATCAGTAAAAGCAAAAACAAAAAACAAAAAACCTTTCACTTGCTGCAAGATGATCAAAACAATGAGGTCAGAGTTTTTGTAGTAGAGGAATAACAAAAGCAAATTGGAAATTTGCCATACTTGTGGATCTTATGGCATTTGTCTCTTTTTTTATGCATCTCAGTATGTGTTAACCAGGAGTTGTAATTTAAAATAAACTTAGCTGCTATACAAATTTAATTTCAAACTCTGATTTCTGTGTAGCAAGGAATTTTTTTTAATTGCATTCCTTATTTTACATTAAAATTCAAGCTAGAAATCCACTAACTACTGATTGAAATTGCATTTTTACCTCCACCTGGCGATGTGGTAAAAGAAGGAGGAATAAATTAAACAATACTTATATTTGCAAATCTCAATCTATGTCTAGCTTAATAAATAGTACTACTATGAAATAAAATATTTTAAAGAATACAATGCCTTATTGTTTCTAGATTACCAGTTTATGGGATAGAATAAACAGGTATATTTCTACTATATCTAATATGCTAGTATGTTAAGGGGAAAAAGCAGTTTACATCTTAGCATGTTCTCTTCTTTCCTGTAATAAATTTCCATGTCTGGTTGATCTACTTTTTCTAAAAATAATAATAATTAATAACACAAAATTCAAATAAGACTTTGAATCTTCACACTTGTATGATCTCTGTTTTGATGGGAAAAACAGAATCATTTTCCTCTTTATATTTTAGTTGTGCCTCTAGAGTTGCAACTGGAAAAATGGGCAACATACAAGCTTAATAAAAATAATTTTTAGTTGTGTACAGTAGATGTTAAAACAGCACTTCAGAACTCAAACTAATGATTAGTAATAGCATTCCAAGTCCTGAAATAAAATGATCTGCTTTCATTTATCTACCAGTTTGTTTGAAGACTCAATCACAAGAATAACTCTATCTGGCTTATATTACTTAAGAATTATAGGAGGACATATTATGCAGAAGAAACTAAACTGAAAAAAGCAGCAAAAATACTTTTCCTATTAATGTTCCAGCTGAATTTTTCCTGCTATTATCTCCGTACTTCTGGCTTCCTAAATCTTCTACTTCTTCAGTGGTTTTAAAGTTTTCTCTTCCATTCTCTCTTCCAATACTCAAAATGAAGTTCTTCTGACTCTATGGACCTTGGAATATCTTGATACAGCAATTGAATACAGACTTCAGCTGCTTTCTCCTTGCCTAACACAACCATTTCTATATGTTAAGTCCCTTTCTTCCCTATTCAGATACCCCAAGGACAGTAATGCCTATGTATTGTATGAAGAGAACAAGAGACTTAGTACAAAACAGCAGTAGATTTTCCAGTAATCCTTGTTCTGTATTCTCACACTTCTTCCATGAGATACCAAAGTTAATTCCATCTTCATTTTTAACCACTGAGCCATGATGGCCCAGTGGTTAGAATGCAGTATTGCAGCCTAATTCTGCCAATTGGCTCAAGGTTGACTCAGCCTTCCATCCTACTGAGGTCATTGAAATGAGGACCCAGATTGTTGGGGGCAATATGCTGACTCTGTAAACTGCTTATAGAGGGTTGCAAAGCACTGTGAAGCGGTATATATGTCTAAGTGCTATTGCTATTTCTATTTTTGATTTTTATCAGTCATATTTTAATTCGTAAGAGTGTGTGGCCAATGTGAAAAAGATCAAGAAGGATTTATTGCTTTTCCCCCTAACTACTCTATTAAACTCTTTTTTACAATAAACTACATTATTACGAACTCTTGAAATAACAAATTCCGTTAAGTCCTGTGTTTGGAGTTGCGTTGATAGAAAGTGGAGAAACAATTCAGTATCTCTTTGCCAGGGACAATTTCCTAAGAAAGTTAAAGCATCCTTATTCATTATTCATTGCAAAAGAGGTTTTTCATCTCTTAATTGGCCTATCAATAAAGTCTTAACTCTTGATTACTTAATCGATATGTTTTAGAAAAAGGAGCAGTGTCACAAATTTAGTCATTTCCTGCAGACGTTTTAACTGACATGTAAATTAGTATAAAATGGATGAGATTAGGCAGCTGATTTGTTCTTATGTATATATTAGTTAAAAATAATTGATCTGGATTAAGAGGTGTCTCTATTGTTTCCAGAGTTATTCTGATTATATTCTTACTATGTGTAGTATTTTTCAGTTGTTTTTAATGATAAAAACTTCTGTTTGCAATAGGGGAGTGACTGGAGGAATGGTCTATACCAGCGGTTCCCAACCTTCCTAATGTCGTGACCCGCCCCTGTGCCCCCACCGTGACCCACCCCGCAGCCACCATTTGGGTTCTTTTACCCGCTGCGCAGCACGCTTTGCGCATGCTCAGAGGGTAAAAGAACCCAAATGGCAGCGTCCGGGCCAAGTCTCCAGATCCGGGCGAGGTCTCCGCTCGCTTCGCGTGTTGCCTCTGGGAGCTTTTCGAGCCTCATCGTGAAAGGCGTGCGTAACTTTGGCAGGGCCGGGACAGGCGGTTGCCTGCAGTGAGCCACCCCTTTCGCAGAGTCTCTCCCATCTACCTGTAGTGTTCCGGGCGAAGGGTATGGCTCTCTCCGGGCAACCTCCTGTCCCGGCCCTGCCAAAGTCGCGCACGCCTTTCGCAGGGGTAAAATGCTCCTGGTTCGTTCTTTCCTGTCAGTTGTCTTAGAGCCGATGGAGCCGGTGGCGGACGCAGCACGGGCCTTTCCCCGCCCGCTTCCCCTGCCCGCCTGGATGCTGCCATTTGAGTTCTTTTGCTCTCTGCGCATGCAGAATGCTTTGCGCATGCGCAGAGGGTAAAAGAACCCAAATTGCGGCGGCGGGGGCACGGGTTCTGGGGCGCGATAAGGGCAGGCTTGTGGCAGTGGGGGGGAGCTGAGGATGCCAGGGCGACCCCTGGGAAATGGTCGTTCGACCCCCAAAGGGGTCCCGACCCCCAGGTTGGGAACCGCTGGTCTATACCATGTAAACAAACAAGTTTGCTGTAGCTCAGTTGAGTTTCAAAACTAACACATTTCATATTGATATTGTTTTAAAAGAAATCATAATTCTCAAGCCCAGCTAAGTGGCAGCTTCTAGCCTAAAGGAAATGCCATTCTAGACAGATTTTGAAGGAGAAAGAGAATGTACTAGGCAAGGTTTCTGAAAACAACTTTATAATTGCCAAGAAAACTACATGGATGCATCCATTAAACAACCAGGAGATGAGCTCAATTTGAAGGAAGGTTTACGTTACTTTCAAGTTTACCTGGAAAAAAAAAAACAAAAGTCATTTAAGATCATTCAAAATTGATTGGCATTCTTATACTTTAATGTAACGTTGGGTGCTTCTTCCTACAAATAATGACACACTTCATTTAGATAAATGTTGAATAAATGCCTGCTGCCAAGTAGGTGAAAGCTTTTATAGAAATGGCTAGTTTATATTACTATTATGTCTGGCGGTTGAATGGTGCTTTTATATTGAAATTTTTAATTTTTATATTTTGATTTTAAATTGAATTTATTGGTTTTCTTGTATTTTTCCTGTGTTGTAAGCCGCCCTGAGTCCCTCGGGAGTGGGGCGGCATATAAGAAACCATAAATAAATAAATAAATAAATAAATTATGTAAAAGTAAAAAGTTGAGGTTTGATGTTGTTATCTTATTCTACTGCACCAAAGGGAGTTGGAAGTCAATGCCTTTTCTTTCTTTTTCCCTTCTTTTCTACACTTTTCCCTTCCCTTTCTCTCTCTCCTGTTTTTTCCTATTATTTGTTTTTGTATATTTATGTGTTTTGTATTATAAACTAATAAAAAGGACAACTCTAACAGAAAAAGGACCCCCAAAAATTCTATCCTTAATGTATCCATTTGTTTAATTGTTAAAAAAAAAACCAACCTGAGAGAATGATAAAGTGTCTGGGTGGCATCTTGAAGATAGATGTGTGTAAGAAAGAGATTGTTTTTCTCTCTTGAGTGGATAGAGTTTAATTGATGTTCAGGGCAAAGAGAGTGGGTTACCTTTTTCAGTGACCTCCTGCTTAAGTACTATGTGAAGCCCCTAACAGCAGCATACAGCTGATGAACCAGAGCCTCATGAGTTGCATTTAATATCAGGAAAAAGGCTAGCTTCACAAAATCTTGGAAACTAGGCAAGGTTATTCCAGCTCTTATTTATGGCTGAATGTATTAAAATGGGAGTTGGACTCCCTAACAGATATACCGATGACTCATTTACCTCATATACCGATTATATGACTCATATACCGATGACAAGGCTGAAATGTTTATTTGATCCCCATCTTCCATTTTTTTCAAAAAAAAATATATTTTATTTTCTAGACCCCAAGACTGTCCTTATATATATAAATTTTATCTTCCATAGCAGTAGCCTTTCCCTCATATGCATTTCCACAAGTGTAATCTATGGTTAGGTCAGAGATGGATCATATAAGCAGTGGTTCTCAACCTTCCTAATGCCGTTACCCATGCCCCGCACCCCCACCACGACCCAACCCGCCGCCGCCATTTAGGTTCTTTTACCCTCTGCGCATGCACAAAGCGTTCTGCGCATGCGCAGAGGGTAAAAGAACCCAAATGGCGGTGTCCGGGTGAAGTCTCCCGACCTCTGTGAAAAGGTCGTTCGACCCCCAAAGGGGTCACGACCCCCAGGTTGAGAACCACTGATTTTTTTATAAGGGCTTATAGAATTTGAGAGTCAATGTTAGAAGTCAACTGTTCCTAACACCTCTCACTTTTTCAATAGTATAGAAGGTAGTCCTTGAGTTATGAACTAAAAATGAGCCCATTTCCATTGCTAAGCAAGACATTTGTTAAGTGACTTTTATCCCGTTTTACAACCTTTCTTGCTACAGTTGTTAAGTGAATCACTGCAGTTATTAAGTTAGTATCATTCTTGTTAAGTGAATCTGGCTTCTCTGTTAACTTTACTTGCTTGTCAGAAGGTCACAAAAGGTGATCCCGTGATCCCAGGACACTGCAACTGTCAAGATGAGAATAATTCTCACTAAAGGCGAAAATGGATCTTTTCCCGGAATTCTGACATTAGAAATGAAACCGCAGTTTAAAGGTCTAAGTAAAAATATTTATTTCGATACAAAACAATAAATCCTCATTATTCTACATCTCTAATACAAAAAAGCACGTCTTGCTTCGATAGAAGCTAGGAACAGAAGGAGAGAACGGAGAAAGGAATGTGCACATGCGTACAAGAACATATCAATCACGTGCTCTGGAATAAACCATTATAATGAATAGGGATGCAGCTCCCTGCATATACATATAACAGGCAATATAAAAATCACTGCCTGACAGCAACTGTCATAAATATGAGCCAAGTGTCCGAATTTTGATGCTTTTCCCTGTAACCATGGAGGTGTTGCAATGGTCATAAGTGTGGAAAAAATGGTCATAAGTTACTTTTTCAGTGTAACTTCAAACGGTCATTAAACGAATGTTTGTAAGCTGAGGGCTACCTGTGATAAGGAAGTGTTCAAGCATCCTATTGTATAAATTATAAATTATTATGTAATTCCTCCTTACCTAAGATTATGCAACAAATGAATTCAGTGCATCAGAGCAATTGCGGAAGCATTTATAATTTGCTCTCTCCACATAAATGGACCACAGCTGTCATGGGTGCAAAGAATATTCTCCTGATGCTACACGATTGTTGCTAAGAATCAAGTTACATCATTCAAATTTCAAATTACTGCTTTTTTTTTTTTAAAAAAAAGGTAACTTAATTAAAAGTAAACCTCTGGGAGCCTGGTAGAGATCACAACACAGAAGCGAGAAATAGCTAAGAAGGAAAGCTTAAAACCTCTCAACATGTACAGTTTTTTGAACATACTTGGGGGAAAGGAGTTTCTTACATTTTAGTTTCAAATGAACAAATGAAATTCAAGAAATGGCAGGGTTAACAATGCTATCTTAATTTTCATGTTAACATTAACAAAACTAACATAACATTGTTTGAACTTTAGAATAACTCCAAATAAAGCCAGGTAGTTTGCGTGTGAGCAGTCCTTTTTTAAATTCAGGTGGCTTCCCAAGTACCATTTTTTCCCCCTTAGATCAAACCTCAGATGAGTTGGTATGGCTGGGAGAAATTTATGCAGTGTAATGGCAAAGTCAAATAGCACACTTATTCTACTTCGCAGAATATAAATTTCTGTTTGAAGTTGCACTGAATCAGAAAGCTTCTCTAGTCCATTTTTAAAGACAGGGAATTGTTTGAAGGAAGAACATGGATCCTTATAGATTCCCATCAACACTAAGCCTCTGAACCCTAACTTGATTCGACCCATGGGTAACTTCTTTATTTTTCCTTATTGTGTGAAATGTTTTGCATTTTTCTTTCAAGACAAATAATTCTGCATGTATTTCCATCTATCCATAAAGAAGCAAATGCAAATCTGTTTCTCATGTTTTCCGTTTCGATATATGCATTTAATAATGCATATATGGCTATCATTGCAAACCAAGAGCTGCTCAATAAAATAAGGAATTATTCAAGACAATGGAACAGAATTTCTTATACGTGCTCAAACCATTCTCCACTTTGCTTGAGGCCTTTAAAACTAGGCTGAAATCAATGCTGCTATGTTAGACGTATCTATTCATAATCAACATTCAGAGTCTGTTTCAGATTTATAAGGGCTCTTAGCAACTTGGAATTGGTTGACTCAGTTTGCAAGTATATGCACAGATGTGAGTCAGTCAATCAATTTTTTTCTATTAGTGATTACAATTTCAGAACAGAACTTTCCAGACAGTTAAAAAAAATATTTCAAAGTGGTTAGAAATAGAAATGCAACTTGGAGTACAGCATTATCCAGAAAAGCACCATTTTATTGTTGCTTGACCAAACGCTTTACCAGTATGTTGTGTATTGAGGCAGTCCTTAAGTTATGACTGTAACCTGCCCATCAAAGTCCTAAGTCTTGATGGGTGTAAAGCAGGTCACCTACGTGACCGACCTAATTTTATGACTCCTTTTGCGGCAGTTGTTAAATGAATGCCACGGTTCATTTAGTGAACCAATTGTTTGCTATGGGCCAGTTTTGCTGAAAACAGAAATTTTCATCAAAAATGTAAAACACAGTTATGTGACCAAAGGATGCTGCAAATTGCCATAAATGTGGGCCAGTTGCCGAACACCCAACTTGTAGTCACATGGCTTTGGGGGAGGGGGCAGCTGTCGGAACTTTGGAATGGTGTCCTAAGTACCCCTGGGGAAATTCATTGTAAATTTGAACGGTCACCAGGAGACCGGTTATAAGTTGAGAAATATCTGTACTACAAGAGTGTCAGAAGAGAATTCACAGGCTTCTTGATAATCTTGGAGTGCTGGTCTCTCACAAATTTCTGCTTTGGTCCTATTTTTCCCCATCCTTACCAAAAATTGACTTCGGCTTCCTTCTCTTAAGCTAAGATATAATCAGAGCAGATGAAAGTCCAACGGTGAGAAAGAGTTAGATATTGTCTGCCTAGCTGAGCCTGTACAGGACCATTTCTGGTTCTAGGCTCAGTGATATAAAATGTTTTTAGGGACAGGGAATGTGCTCTCAGAAGTCTTATTTTTCTAGCTTGAGTGACTTACGCACATTCGCTTGAGACCTACCATTCACTTAATTATTTTTGCTTTTAAAAAATTAAGGAAGATTGGTACTGGTATATATTTGTCATCTCTACTTTAAAGGGATGTTCTAATACTTTTGCATACCTTTTTCTCCGTTGATCTAATTGGTTTCTTCCAGGATTCTGAGATATATAAATAAATGTGGTATTTCTGTATGCCAGTCTGCATGGAATATTGTTAGAAAGAAATCTGGTTTGTTCTGAACCGGAACAAGAAAAAGAATGCAGAACATCAGCAGTTTCTTGAAGCAGAGGTGAAGTTTATTTCCGAGAACACAATACAGAGAAAGTACCAGGTAGTGCCACCCCATCCAAAACTAAAGATGTTAAAGTCCTGGATCTTGGGGCTCCATGCCTGTTGTCCCCCATCCAGGCACCCACAATGAGCTGCCACCTTTAGCCAATTTCAACCTCTGTGTCAAGTTTGTTATTTTTTGTTCTAGTGTAATTTCTCACCTTTTGCCCTGGAAATGGGAAGTTGGGACGTGAGGAACCAGGGAAGATTGAATGGCAGGGAAGGTTTGATTCCTTTCCCACAGTATATACAAAGAATTATATATTAGTATCTGATTTTTCCGTGTGTGTGTGTGTGTGTGTGTGTGTGTGTGTGTGTGTGTGTGTGTGTGTGTGTGTGTGGAGGGCTGTTCAATACAGCTTCTATTTCTAACATGCTTTGGCATGTCTGATTTCTTTGCTGTTTGCACAAGTACAAGCTGTTGAATAGTAGTGTTGCAATTACGTATTCCACGATTTCTATTGTCCCCATACCTTAAGAAGACGTATTTAAACACCTTAAAATAGTTGGTCATTGAACAAGCAAGTGTATTCATTTCTGTCGCTTTTGTGCAAGGCTATGTTTCTATCATAATGATAATTAATAAATAGCAAAGTAAAAATAACCTAGATTTTCCACAATAGCTGATACTATTCTATAACCTAGGGTCTAGAATATTCTTTTCTTTTAACTTATATTTGATAGTTAACTAGAGTTAACAGGTTTCAGGGCTACAGCCAAGAAAACGTAGCATTCAGCATTAATCAGTTGCTTGTAATGGATCCAGAGACTGAATCCAGCAGATGTATAATTTTTTTAAAGAAAATATGCAAATAGTATTGCATTTTGATAATTAAAATGTCATCACAGTTTTCATGTTTCTCTCCTTAATTAAGAGCAATAAAGCCCATGCTAAATTGGAATGAATCTGTAATTTTCAGCACTAATCACACAAATGCCAGTGTCAGCATTATAATAAGATCCACAAATCTGAAGATGTGACTATTGGGGAAATAAAAATAAGGGTTGGCATCACATTACGCGACAAAGTCTATTCCAGGAGTATTAATTGTATTCTAAAGTAAAACATTTCTGCTGATTACAATTTGATCTATGGAGATCTTATCATTAGATGATAAAGTCATTGTCTAGGGAGAAAAGATACCTTTAGCCTGAAGAAATGTATGTCCCTATCTATGGTCCAATCATCAAATCAGTGAAGTTAGTAGGTATTAAGAAAGGTCTCTCCTGCTGAAAGGCATATAGTTGTCCTCATCGCTGGCAGCTTTTCAGGAATATGGGATTAAAATATTTTTCCTGGCTTTTAATGGAAAATTTGAACAGTATCTTTTTACCAGTGTGTACTTTCAAATGGTATTTTATTGGAACTGATTTTATTTTAAGTTGTTTATCTTTAATACTGTATGTTCCTCTTTTGGGTTTGTTTGTTTTTTGTTAAGTCATTGTGGGAAGAGAGTGGTCTAAAAAGGCGGCCAAGAAACAATTTAAGTCAGGGGTGTCAAACTCAATTTCATTGAGGGCCACATCATGATTGGGTTTGACCTTAGTGGGTGGGTGTGGCCATGGTGGGCATGGCCATGGTGGGCATGACACGGGACCGCACCTCTGCAGACATGGTTTTATAAACTTATAAAAATAGGTATGCGTATATTTCTGTGATTTTGGTTTTTTTAATATTTACTTCATCTACTTGATCACCTTGATCGCCCCATTTTTGCTAGCAGAGGCACCGGGGGCCTGTCCTTTGCTATTTCCAGACCGGCCCCGCAGGCCAGATCTAAGCACCCTGCAGACCGGATCTGGCCCGCGGGCCTTGAGTTTGACAGCCCTGGTATAAGTGAAAACAGGTTTTTATTATTAATTATTAGTATGTGTACACACACACTAATAAATAATAATAATAAACCTTTTAAGACGTGTGTGTGTGTGTGTGTGTGTTTCTGCCCGGGACATGGTACACTTTCTTTTAAAATGTCTGATTCGCGCATTCTGATCTGCTTAGTATGTTTGTTCTCAGCTGGAACATTCTGTCATCCATCAGATGTCAAGATGAGTAACTGGAGGCTCCCTTCAGTCAGTGACTGTGATTGTTTTGTGTTTAATATATTCTCAGCTCATGCAGCAACCAGACTGGGTTTGATGCATTTGCCAAACTGACTGAAACTAACAAGTCACATATGAAAGCCCATCAAGGATTTGATAAGCTATTTGCTCTATTATCTGACCAGAGGTGTAAAATGAGGATGTTCTCGAGCATTTAGCAGTCACCACATGGATGACTGATTCTGTTGTATTCAAGTTGGCGAGTCACAAATTGTGCACATCTAATTTAAATTCTGAGGAATGATCAAATTTTGTTCCTATTTCATCTGAGGGGAGTAAAAATGTAATTAGATCCTTCTGCTTTGTAAGGGTGGAGAAAAAATTAAAAACAACACAGGTCAGTCACAGGACAATATGTACTTACTGTAATGGTGATCATATGAATGAGGGATGCTGCGAAAGTCATAGATCAGTGGTTCCCAACCTATGGTACGTGTACCACTAGTGGTACGCGAGGGCCTTCCAGGTGGTACGCGAACACTTTTAGTTAGTTATTTTTTACTTCACAAAAATGTTTACTGCCTAACACAAGATAATCTGGCAACGATTTGCAACTGTTGCCACACGCCACCCACCTGGTCCCAGCGGCCCGAGAATCCAGTTGCTGGATGCGCGGGGCCAAAAAAGGAACGGTACAATTATGGAAATAAAGTGATATCTGATCGAATTTAGTTTCTCTGGAACCAGGTGGTACGCGGCAACTGTACGGGACCTCCAAGTGGTACTCGATCACAAAAAGGTTGGGAACCACTGTCATAGATAGTCATAAATCCGCTGTAAAACTATTTTTTTTCAACACTATCATAAATTTGAACAGCTACTAAATGAGTGGTTGGTAAGTGAGGACTATTTGTATTGTGAAATTGTTTTGTTTTTAAACATTACATTCTGTGTCCATGACATATGTAAAGATTAATGTGGAATGCCATGGTTAATGGGCATTTCAGAGAGTTGGTTGGATTGTATTCCAATATAACTGTTCGAATGTTTGTCCTATAGATTTTATTGGCATGAACTGATTTTGCTATTTTAGCTTTTCTCTCTATTGTCCCTCATGGCCATATATATTCAGAATTACTCAGGCAAGTAATTTAAAGCTGTCTTCTATTGTAATTTAACCATTCAGTCATGTGTGTGCATGTTGCAAACAGAAATTATAGGAGAAATTAATTGGGCAGGCCATACGAGGTCATTTTTCTCTTCTCTTCTTTTGCAGCCCTTTCCTTCTTCCACCTCCCACTTGCATGCCTCTGCAATTATTAAAAGAAATGGAGTTACAAACACTTTGGCATATGAATGTTTGTGTCAAGTGCCAGGGGAATAAGCAGATCCATGCAGTTCAAATGGATATAAATATTTATTGCAAGCTTAAGCTCTCTATAAAAATATGAACTATTAACGGCCCAAGCAGATTGGCGGTAGATAAGAGTCACAGGAATTCAAGGTGGGCTGGACTTAGATCTCTTGTGGGCACGAAGGGACTCCAGACTGATGATGCACTTGACCCCTCCCTTCGGCTCAGCCTGGTCATCTCCTAGTTTGCCGCCTTGAGTTATTTATAAAAATAATAAAGGTGGGATAAAAACATTTCTTTTCAAAAGTTGATACTGAAGAAGCCAGGTTGTGTGTACAGTATCTGTAATTTTATCTCTTTTATTATAATATTCTATTCCATGTTTAAAAAATGGGTTAATCTGCCAGTTCCCATCATGCCTCTTTAATGTGTTTAAAATGTGTTTAAAATGTAGATATTTAGAAAAAAAGTTACATATTGGTACTATGGATAGTGCTTGGTTATGCAAATTTTGCCATTGTGCTACAGAGAAATTTCTCAAACGTGGAAATCTCTCGGCCTTTGAAAAGGAGGTCTTCTAGTTTCCCCCCTCAAATTATTTGTGAGCATGTGCTGCTTGATTTCATCTTTGCCCCGATTCATTATGAAAATTATGTTTATCACTCTGCGAAGCTTGATCACCAGGAATTATTCAGATGAAAATATACAAGCCTAAATTGTCATGAATACAGATCAGGGATAAATTTGCCCATAAGTACTTTAATGGTAATTGTGATTGCAGGTTTATTCTCTGTTCCTACTTTTTTTTCTTATTCCCTTATTGCCTTCCCCTATTGGCTTATTCTCCCTTTTCTACCCCATTTCCATTCTTTATCTTTTTCTATATCTGCTTACATTGCACGATGTATGCAGAACCTGTAGTTTAACAATGGAAAGAACACCCTTGTGATATTGCAGATCAATCCTGAGTCCTTTAAGTCTTGCCTTACAGCCAGAAGGACAAAAAGCAGAGAGGGAAGGCTATCATATCATATCATAACATGAATCATATCTATACACACATATTCATATGCACACACATATGTGGATTGGTGGGTAGAGGTATGTACTTGGGTAGATTTGGTTTCTATTTAAGGGAGATTGCTGAGGAATTAGCAAGTGGCAGATTCTGGCTGACTTTGTTTGGGCTTGAAAGCTAAGACAGGTTGGCCAGGTAAACATTTGAATGAGCTAACCTTAGGAAATATCAGAACTATATGATGATCTGGGAAAATATCCTGGAAATACACAAACATGGGAGTTAATGTAAATGAACTGTGAATTTAATAGAAGTCAAGGCTGGCCTTTCATTTTATTGAAAAATTATGAGTTAGAGAGACAAAGACAATAGATGGATAGATAGACATTGGCCTTTTGGTTCATTAGAAAGCTACAATAGTATAGTTCCATAGTAATGACGTTTGTGCTCTGCATCATTGTTTTCCTCGATGGTTTCCTTTTCAGTTGTTAATAAAATAAAAATTACACATCTCAAGTTCCTGAAACTCCATACATATACAAAACTCAGGAAACTTCAGAATATCCCAAACTTAGTAAAGAATGATTCATGACTGGTGAAAAAAGGGCAAATTAAAAATTCTTTGCTATCCCCTTGGCAGGCAACCTGGCATCCATTTGCGTTTGTTTCAAAAATGTCAGTAATCTCAGCTTCATTGTTTTGCAAACATAAAATGTAAAGAGTGAAGCATCAACATGGCCCTTGTAAATCTCACTTGAAGGGGTTTTGTGTGTGTGTGTGTGTGTGTGTGTGTGTGTGTGTGTGTGTGTGTGTGTGATTTGTTCTGCTGCCTCCTTATTGGTTCCTTGGGTGACTGCTTCCCAGTCCCAACGCTATCTCTTAAAAGTAGAGAGGCCCACAGCCAGTGCCTGTTCTTCTAGTCATAAAGGAGCAAAACAGGCAGGAGCAGGATGGCGAGGACAGATGCAAGAGAATATCTGGCTGCTCTGCTTCCAAGCAGTGGCCATTTCTGTTATCTGACCATCTCCATAGCTTCATGGATTTGGTCTACATCTGCAAACTGACCTCGACATAGTATAGTCCCCACCTGAGTCTTTCACTCATTCTTATCCTCTCTTAGTTCCCTGACTTTCTTGCTAAATTTGGCTCCTAACAGAAGCAATCAGTGTGTATACAGTTGGCCGCTTTTCTCTGCCATTGCTGCTGCTTCATTGAACCCAGGAAGATGTGCTAGGCACAATTTTATGAGAACATTTCTATAAAATGATTGGGGAAGCTGCACTTATATGTCTGCCTAGACACATTCCTTCTCTTCCCAAGGGTGATCTGAAAGATGGATACAAACTGGGTGTCTGGGCTGTTTTGTAATCCTATGATAGTGTATAAGTCTCAAAAAAATCCTTATTTATATCTTACATGGCTCACAAAATTAGCAATGAGTGCCAAAAAAAGAAGAAGCATGAGTGCAAATTGGAACAATCTTATTCTCTCACTGAAAACAGTAGGGGGTTTGGTGAGAAGTATAAATGAGGCCAAACAGCAGAAAATATTTGCAGACAGCAAAGCTACTGCTCCATATGGTATCTTCAGAGAGACTGACCTATACTTCTCTATGTCCTTTAAAAGTTCAAACCTTTTTATTGCTGTGACTCAGAAGAGGATTCTTGCTCTGATACAACAACACAGAGAGTATATGCCAACCTAAATTATCTAAATTCTGATAGGTTTCTTCCATTCAGAACACCCTGGAGAAGAGACTATATTGTTTCTTAACTATAGAAAGAACAGCCATTGGGTGGTTTTGGGCCATACAAAGCATGGGTCAGAAAGAGGCCTGAGAAAATATCTACAGACATCTCACCTCATGGACATAATGTATGTGTTTGAATCGGGTGAAATGCAAAATTTTTCCCTACCGGTTCGGTGGGTGTGGCTTGGTGGGCATGGCAGGGGAAGGATACTGCAAAATCTCTATTCCCACCCCACTCCAGGGGAAGGATACTGCAAAATCTCCATTCTCACCCCACTCCAGGGGAAGGATACTGCAAAATCCTCATTCCCTCCCCACTCCTGGGGGAAGGATATTGCAAAATCTTCATTCCCACCCCACTCTGGGGCCAGCCAGAGGTGGTATTTGCTGGTTCTTTGAACTACTCAAAATTTCCGCTACCGGTTCTCCAGAACCTGCTGAATTTTACCCCTGGTTTGTATGTGTCTGCACACACATGCGGTTTGATTCCTGTGTTCAGCACCAGATAGATCTTCGCTTGATGGTGAGATGGGTGCTATATAAATTTAATAAATAAAAATGCATATGATTTCTTTGTTTTCTGCAGTAAAACAACTTCTCTTGGTACTAAATACGGGCACAGTTTCTGCAGCTTCAATATATCTACAGCCTTGAACAAGGAAGCCTTATACCACACTTGCTTAGCTCATGGGCTGGGATTTCATAGAATGAATATTGATTTAAAAGGCAGGTAGATTGTCATTTTTGTATCAGAGATGTTGGTTTATAAGTGGAAAAAACTTTTGTTTCTAGTGCCAAATAGGAATTGCAAAGTCACTGAAGGCCTGAAGATGAAATTCCCTCATTTTTTAAAATGTCAAAAAGAAGCCAAATGGTTAGTGTATCGAGCTGGAATAAATGTCTCTGTGACAGAAATTGTGCTATTGATTTACAGTCTCATGCAGAGGCTGCAAGAGAGAGAACTCACAAAGAACATTATTATATTATATTTACAAAACTAGATAATAAATCAAAAGACACTGTTGCTACAGTAGTGGATGTTTTTACATTTCATATGATTAAACATCACGCAGTAATAATTTCAGATAATTGATTCCCCATCTATCTTGTTAAAGAAGACATCTTTGGTTTTTTTAGATTTTTTTTAAACATGTTCAATGCTCAGACCAAAAATGAAGCGATTCTTATTTCTACACTTGTACTGTAGATTAGTGATGCTGCCCTAAAATACAAATTTTTGACAAAGAATTGCAAAAATTTTGGTTTTTGAGAGAAGTAATCAGGTCCAGTGAAGTGATTTCTGATGACCATTCTATATTTTGACTGAGAAAACACTGATCTGCAATCAAAATTAATTGAGGTCCAGAATATATGTAGTGAGCTGTTGATATGATTACATAGTACAGACATTCTTCGAAAGAAGGACATGTTTTATAACTGTGTTATGTTTGTGGGTGCAATACTGTACATGTATGCAGCATAGTGTTGGATAAGCTCAGCACAATGAAGACAAATAGAAAGTGTTTGCAAATTTAGGAAATTTGTTCAAAATGGAACATTAATAAATGTGAGTTATCTTCATATTGAACAACATCATGCAGCTGAAACAATGAATGTCAATATTAAGAGCATTCTTTTTAAGGTTTATTCATCTTTTCAGTTTGCATTGTCCACAATGAGCAGTTGAAGAGGACTTGTGAATTTGTGGCTATCAGATACAGAAATCTACCCAGCAGGACTTGATGGCTGTCCTTATTTCCAAGCATTGCAAAACTGTTTCTGCCCATGAACTCATTCTTTCATCATAGAGCAAACTGCCCACTGTGATTAAGGCTCCCCCCCCCCCAAAGTATGAGTTCCCTAAGAAGTACCTCTAGTCTATGCTATTCGTTCATGAGTATATTTCAATCCAATATTCTGAAACTGGAAGGCAAAAACAACTGTGTTACAGAAGTTCTGAAGAGCCTGAACTTAATTCACATGAGCATGACTCATAACATCATGTCCCTGGAAGTAAAGAACCAACTGGTTAAAAAAAGTGCAGAGGGACTTGGTGGTAAGTGAGAGAAATTCAGCGCTAAAGTAAATGGTATGAATAGTACATAATTAGAATACTGGGGAAAGTTCCTAAGAAATTTTAAAGGTTTCTTTTACTTCCTGTGAATTGATTTGAGACAGATGCTGAAAGTAAAGTGATGTGGAATCTTGTGTCAAATGGCTGAAGGGGTATCATTTCACAACATGTTTTGATATATACTGTAGTCTAAAGAAATTCATAGTAGGTTAGAGTGGTGATGATCAATAATTGATTAGCCTACTAATGGAGGACTCTGTATTTTAAGAGTTCCAGAAACATTAAATGTAATTTGAAACCATTAAAGTGTGCAGGGTTCATTGCTATTCTAGTTCATGGTGTGAATATACAGGGAGTTTTGCCAGCGAACAATGGGCAGTTATAATTTAATTGTTGACTGACTAAAAAAATATTATTCTTTATATATTATAATTTGAGTCACGCAATGGATGAGCAATCAGGCTTTGCTGAGAAAAATGCAATTAATAGTAAAGTAGGAAGTAGGATGTAGTCAGAAAAGTGAAGATGTTGGCCACAATGATTGAACAGGGATTGCAGGCAACTAGGCAACGACATCGGCCGCTTGTGGTTTATGCCGCAAAACCTCCGCCAGACTCTCCCTGCTCCGAAAGACAAGCGACAAACCGCCGCCGCCCATTTTGAATACGGAACGCCGTGAGGGCCGATCTTTTTAGGAAACCTTAAATTGAACTGGGACTGAGATGTGGAAGGTGCGGAAGGCGCTGGAAATACTCTGCTGAGTCTGCTGAATTTGCTGACCCGAACCACCTTACTGTGCTGTGCCTGAAATAGACTCCTGGGAGATTGATACCATCCCGAAGAGGAAACGGCGAGCTCGGACGGCGCACCCGATCATCGGCGGCCGAGAGTGTCGCCATCCCTCTTCGTTGCTCGGTCTGCCTCCTCAGTTTCTTTAACTTTTGAGCCTCCTGCGTTTTACCATCTACTCCAAAGCCACCACTCTTGCTGTGAAGATTTGCGGCGGTAAGCCCTCCTCCTGGAGTGATCTTTCCCCCTCCCCCTGGGTTGGGGACGAAGACGGGCTACTGTTTGTAAATCAGCCGGGGCCATTTCGAGTGGTTCTGCCTTGAATATTAGAACGGACTAAGGATCAGCGTTCCCCAAGCTATAGATCTTTGGAATATCGGCCACTGCTGCCTCTTTGTCTGGTAGGCTGAATGAACTGGAAACCCCTGAAGGAATTATTGATCACCATCTGATCTTTCTGGGGACGGGCCACCGTGGAGGGGGGGAGGTGCCTGCCGTGAATCAACAGTGCAGGCCTTTCTATGTCTTGCCCCCCCCTCCATTGCTAGGCTTGGGTGAACCAGCAACTGTGCTGACAATGTGGAACCCGTTTTGGACTGGAGGACAATTGCAGACTATGGGAATAGGAGCGTTTGTTCCCTCAAGACGACTGGAAGAAGGGAGGTTTTCCTCTCTCCCAGACTTTAGAATATCTTGGGAAGCTGGGGAGATGCGCAGGACTTGCTCTCCTAGCACGCACTTTTTTATATGGAAGACTTGCCTCCCACCTTAACCCTTAATCCTATTTTAAATTATTCCCCCCCCCCTCTTGGAAGTGTGATTGTGATTTGAGTGTGTGGTCTGTGGATGAGTGAGATAGATATGTATGTACTGCAAGATCATCGATAATGGTAGAGCCGGGGTCTGAATGTCCACCCCCACCCGCCGAGTGTACTAACAGAAGCGGGGGAGGACGGAACGAAATTATCCTGGCTGAAGAGAATGGTATGTATGGCCTGCAGGAAGGGGGGAGGGCCAGCGGGGAGGGGGAGGGGGTCTCTGATGGGGGTGAGAGCCGGAACATCTCGGTCATAATGGGAAGAGGCAGATATTGCGGGAGCAGAGGGGAGGGCCGCTCTCGGGGAATAAGACCTCGCTGTATACAAGCGATCCCTTGTTCCGGCCCCTCTGATCCGGTTCCATCATGCTCAACCCGGACACCTGGCAACCAGAGTTTTCAGGGCCCTGGGCTCAGGATGCTGCTGCTCAACGCCAGGTCAATTATCAACAAAGCCCCCCTGATACGTGATCTAATCACAGAGGAGGGGGCAGACCTGGTGTGTGTTACCGAGACCTGGCTAGGGCAGGAGGGGGGAGTAGCCCTCTCTGAGATATGCCCAGCTGGTTTCTCGGTGCAGCATCATTCCCGACCCCAGGGAAGGGGGGGAGGAGTGGCAATTATAACGCGTGGAAATCTGCATCCTCGTAGGATCCCTGCCCCGGAGATTGTTGGGTGTGAGACGCTCCTTCTGAAGTTGGACTTAGGGGTTCAGGTGGGCCTTTTCTTAACGTACCTACCTCCCAGCTGCGTAAGTAAGGCCCTGCCTGAGCTGCTTGAGGCAGTAGCCGGCTTGGCGGTTGAGTTCCCCAGGCTTATGGTGCTGGGGGACTTTAACCTGCCATCTGCTGGCGAAACCTCTGGGGCAGCTCAGGAGTTCATGGATTCCATGACAACCATGGACCTAACCCAAGTAATTCAAGGTCCGACCCATGAGGGTGGTCACACACTTGACCTAGTGTTTCTCTCGGGGCAGTGGAGAGATGATCTGAAGATAAGGGATATAGTCACCACCCCACTGTCATGGTCAGATCATTTCCTTCTGAGGCTGGATTTCACAACCCCACTCCTCCCCCGCAGGGAGGCGGGACCGACTAGGTGGTTCCGCCCCAGGCGCCTAATGGAGCCGGAAGGATTCCAGAGGGAGCTTGGGGAAATACCTGAAACCCTGGTACACAACTCGGCTGACTCCCTGGTGGATGCTTGGAACACCGCAGCATCAGGGGCGTTAGACCGAATTGCGCCTAAGCGACCTCTCCGTGGCAGTGGATCCCGGAAAGCTCCCTGGTTTACCGAGGAGCTCCGGGAGATGAAACGCCAGAAGAGACGTCTGGAGCGCCGCTGGAGGAAAAAGAAGACCGAGTCTGACCGAACACTATTAAGAATTTACATCAGATCTTATTTAGTGGCGATAAGGGCGGCAAGACAATCTTATCTTTCCGCTCTTATTGCGTCCGCAGATTCTCGTCCAGCCGCCTTGTTTAGGGTGACTCGCTCCCTCCTTGCAAAAGGGGGGAGCGAGGAACACTTACAAGGCAGAGCTGAGGAATTCGCTGAGTTTCTGTCGGATAAAGTCGCTCAGATTCGGTCAAATTTGGACTCCGGCATGGCAGAGTCCATAGAGTTGACGGGGGCGAGTCTTAGTCCACCATTATGGGAAGAGTTTGGGCCTGTTTCTCCCGAGGATGTGGACAGGGCTATGGGAGCGATGGGTACCTCCACCTGTTTATTGGACCCGTGCCCCTCCTGGCTGGTTTCGGCCAGCAGGGAGGTGGCACGCGGCTGGATCCAGGCGGTGATCATCGCTTCTTTGCGAGAGGGATCCGTACCGCAGTCATTAAAAGCTGCGGTGGTGCGACCCCTCCTGAAGAGGCCTTCCCTGGATCCAGCCGATTTGAAAAACTACCGTCCAGTCTCCAACTTACCTTTTCTAGGTAAAGTTGTAGAGAAGGTGGTGGTGACCCAGCTTCTGCAGCTCCTGGATGAAACAGATCATCTAGATCCTTATCAGTCGGGTTTCAGGCGCGGCTACAGTACAGAAACTGCCTTGGTCGCTCTGATGGATGATCTCTGGCGGGCCCGGGATGGGGGGAACTCCTCCATCCTGGTGCTACTTGACCTCTCAGCGGCTTTCGATACCATCGACCATGGTATCCTTCTGCATCGGCTCGGCGAGTTGGGAGTGGGAGGCACCGTTTTGCGGTGGTTCTCCTCTTATCTCGCCGATCGGATGCAGTCGGTGTTGGCAGGAGGGCAGAGATCGTCCCCCAGGCCCCTACTATGTGGGGTGCCCCAGGGGTCGGTTCTCTCGCCCATCCTGTTTAACATCTACATGAAACCGTTGGGTGAGATCATCCGCAGGCATGGGGTGTGTTTCCATCAGTACGCTGACGACACCCAGCTGTACATTACCACCCCGTCTGACTTCAGGGAGGCAGTTGATGTAATGTGCCGATGCCTGGACGACGTTAAGATCTGGATGGGGAGGAACAGACTCAGACTTAATCCCGACAAGACCGAGTGGCTGTGGATAATGCCTCCTAAGGACCATGATAACTGTCCCTCCTTGGTCTTTGAGGGTGCGAAACTGACTCCCTCAGACCAGGTCCGCAACTTGGGGGTCCTCCTAGATCCACAGCTAAAATTAGATCATCACCTTTCTGCTGTGGCTAGGGGGGCCTTTGCACAGGTTCGCCTGGTGCACCAGCTGCGGCCATATCTGGAGAAGGAGGCTTTACTCACGGTCACTCATGCCCTTGTCACCTCGCGTTTGGACTACTGCAATGCGCTCTACATGGGGCTACCCTTGAAGAGTATCCGGAGACTTCAGTTGGTGCAAAATGCGGCTGCGCATGCTGTGGTGGGTGTGCCGAGGTACACCCACGTGACACCGATTTTCCGCCAGCTGCATTGGTTGCCCATCGGTCTCCGGGTCCAATTCAAGGTGTTGATCACCATCTTTAAAGCCCTTCATGGCTTAGGACCAGGATATCTCCGGGACCGCATTCTGCCGCATACTTCCCTCCGACCGGTTAGGGCCCACAGAGTTGGCCTCCTCCGGGTCCCGTCGGCCAAGCAATGCCGGCTGGCGGGCCCCAGGGGGAGGGCCTTCTCTGTGGCTGGCCCCGTGCTCTGGAACCAACTCCCCCCAGAGACCCGAACCATCCCCACTCTGCTGGCCTTCCGAAAGGCCGTTAAGACATGGCTCTTCCTGCAGGTGGGGGGGACAGCTTAACCATTTGAGCTTACCCCCCAAGTATGTATGTGGTTGAATGGATGGATGTTGTTGTTGTTTTTATACTGCCTTTTTTAAATTTTGTACCGTTTTTAATTGTTGAAATTTTGTTCATTCTTGTATCTCTTATGTTGTACGCCGCCCTGAGTCCTTCGGGAGTTGGGCGGCATATAAGAATAACAAAATAAATAAATAAATAAATAAATGATGCAGTCAAAACTGTACTGTATTTTTAATGTGTGTCACAACATTAAAAAAAATGGATGGAGCTTCAATGGCACAACCATGGTTGCCATCTTGACATTTTGACCACATTGCAGATAATCGTGCATTCTGAGGATCAAAGCCCTGTTTTATGTATGTTTATCTCCCAAAGAATCCATGATACCTTCTGTCATGTAGTGAATATTGTCAGTTGTATGTCTATGCAGGGTGATGCACCCCTATTCTAATATTATGGTACATTCCAATACAAGCAGGACACGTGATGTAATCTTCTGCGCATGTGTGCATTCCTGATTCTCCATTATTCTCTTTGACTTGACTCTTGACCGGAACGGTCGCATTTCCTTAGCAAGAATGTAACTATTCAGAATTTATTGTTTTTGTACCGAAATAAATATTTTCTATTAGATTTTTAATCTCGGTTTTATTTTCTAACTGTCTGGATTCCAAGAAAAGATCCACATCGCCTCTGTGAGATTTATTCTCACCTTAACACCTTCCTTATTATCCTTCCCTTAGAGCAGTGGTTCCCAACCTTTCTAATGCCGCGACCTCTTAATATAGTTCCTCATGTTGTGGTGACCCCCAACCATAAAATTATTTTTGTTGCTACTTCATAACTGTAATTTTGCTACTGTTATGAATCGTAATGTAAATATCTAATATGCAGGATGTATTTTCATTGTTACAAATTGAACATAATTAAAGCATAGCGATTAATCACAAAAACTATGTAATTGGGCCAGATCAGAAATTCTTGGGCCAGTCTTTGCAAGAGCACAAGGAATATCATCTTCCACAACAAACGCCTCACCGAATGGCACCTCTCCCGACCAATCGGAGGGCTCGGGCGAGTTAAGCCGATATGGCTAGGCTTGTGGCAGGGGGGGGAGCTGAGGATGCTGGGGTGACCCCTGGGAAATGGTCGTTCGACCCCCAAAGGGGTCCCGACCCCCAGGTTGGGAACCACTGCCTTAGAGTGTATTCTGGAAAGGTGATTTTTCTCTAAATAAGAAATACCAAAACTTCATATGCTTGAAGTCAAAAGTTGCAGAGGGAAACTAATCTGATCACAAAGCCATCCTATTTTGGATTCAGACCGTTTTATGGTTTTTAGAAATTGAATTTGAAAAGACTTTTGGCAATTAAGTCCCATACAGTATGTTTATCACAGTTTATATCACTTTAAAATCACCCTCAAAAAGTGTTTACATTTTAAATTATGTACAGTTTCTAACTGAAGAAATGGAATAATGTTTTCAATTTCACCACCCAGCTGATGAGAAATAGTGTTACTTCAAACACGGATATTTTGAAACAAGAATAAAAAAAGATCAAAGTTGACACGGAAACTATAATAGCATAATGACTAGTCACTCTGGAGGGGCAGTTTGGTATAGTAGCTAAAATGTCGGGCTAGAATTTGATTAAGTTCTAGTTCTCAGTTGCAATTGTAATGCAATAAAAGCCACAAATTCTAATAATGTAAAAGTTGGAGAAAAGTTTCTTTCAGTTCTTTGGTGACTTTCAAGTATTTTAAGAAATATCAATACTACATACGGTAGCAATAATAAGCTTGGCAATCAATCCTGAGCAGAAAGTAGAGTATAATTACGCTTCCACTGGAACATAAGTTTAGAATACAGAAAGTTCAGGATATTGATTATAAATTTTGTACTGTATATTAATTTTAAGCATTGAGTGATCTATTTGAGAGACACTTAAAGTACAAGCATATTAAATATATATAATGGGAGGGAGGTTAGTTATATTTCTGTCTCCAGACATGTTCTTTTTAAAATTAATTAATCTCTATAACCTCAACATGATCACCTATCATTCAGCCCACACAGATTGCAAAGTATGATACGCTTGATATCTGAGGAAGCAGGTTTCATCAAACTGCTTTATATAACTTCCCAAACATTTCTCTCTCTTCTTAACACACATATCTACTATTGGTTTTAGATGTACACTTCGATTGCAAATGTTTGGGGGGGAAATTCAGGTCCAATACATATTTTAGTTTCTGCTCCTTTTTCTCCATTTTTCCCCTTCAGGTATGGTTGCCAGAACAATGCATAGGTTAACCTAATTTGTTAAGATTTTAAAAGTATCTAACATTTCTCAATTGGTGCATTAGAGTTAAAGGTTAAAGCTGTTTCTGGGTTTGCAAACCTACAATGCAAAAGAAGGGAAAATGAGCCGAGGTGGCGCAGCGGTTAGAGGCAGTACTGCAGGCCACTTTAGGTGACTGTGTTCCACAGGTCAGCGGTTCAAATCTCACCGGCTCAAGGTTGACTCAGCCTTCCATCCTTCCGAGGTAGGTAAAATGAGGACCCAGATTGTTGGGGGCAATATAAATATACATTGCTTACTGGTGTAAACCGCTTAGAGAGTGCTTGCACTGTGAGGCGGTATATAAATCTTACAAATAAATAAATCTCACAAATAAATAAATAAAAGTATGGCGAGTAGGGAAAACCAGCAGCTCTTTCTCTGACTATTGGGTGATGCCAGATTTGTCTCTTTAGTTGCCATTTATTTTTCCAGAGTTGGACTGAACTTCTCTAGAGGTCTTTGGTTTCATCTCTGATGGATAATATGAAAATGTGATGCCCTTCAGTTCTGTAGCTTCGAGACAAGTCTGTGGAAACTGATAAGTCTTTCTGGCAAAAAGAGGCAATGTAAGATCCCTGCCAACTACTGTTCTGCTATCTCAAAGGGCCAAGCTATTCCCCCCTTTGCTATGATGTTCACATTTTATTTAATATCCTAGACCATAATTCTAGATAAAACATCAAATGACAAAACTTAAAATAACTAAAATATTAAAAGGAAAAATTCATTGAGAGTTTCCTTCTAACACTGAAAACAATCTATCGGATCATTTTTATACCCCAGGTTTCCTTACAGCAATCAGGACAAAATAATACTTGTCTACCTGTTGTGAGAATTCTAACTATTTGAGTTGATGGTACTTAATCAATGAAAGTTCACAGGGGAGCTTCTTTACAGCTCACAAGGGGGAATGTATTCAATTTCATAGGATAGCTAGAACCATCTACAAGGAGAGTCAATATTAATTCACAGCAGAGGTGCGTTGCTGCCGGTTTGGACCGGTTCTTTAGAACCGGTAGCTCTGACTCCAAGCCGAGAGCGAACCGGTTCTCTGTATCCTTGAAAGTGGGCCCGCCCACCTGTCCCTGGGTTATACCGACCTTTATCTCTGCTTCCGAAGCCCAGCTGATCAGGGGAGGCAGATTGAATTGCCTCTTCGCAGCTGTTTTCTGTGCTCCTTGGCTAGTTTGCAACGCGGACAGGTTTTTTTCCTGAAGTACTGAGCACGCCCAGACAATCAGTTCCTGGAAGGGACGCATGCAAAACGTGCAATTATGTCGTGATGCAAACCGGTGGGGAAGGTAAGTAGAACCCACCCCTGATTCACAGCACTGTGTATCAGTAGTGGGTTTCACTTACCTTTGCTACCGGTTCGGGAACGGGTGCGTGCGGACGCTTTGCGTGCACGCAGTGCTTCTGCGCATGCACAGAACATTTTTGGTAACGTCTGGGTAGGTGGGTGGGTGGCGGAGCCGAACCTGTAGCAACCCACCACTGCTGTATATGATATAATGGACATCTCAGCAGAACATGGGATGTTGATTCAATGACATCATACAGGGACAAATTTGGTCCTAGAAAGAAAAGTTACTATACTTGACTTCCAGAACCCTTGATGGCAAATCAGAAAGCATGGTAAACATGAATGATCTTCTGTTAAAAACAAAGGATGCTATATAAAGAGTAGAGAAAAAAATTGTCTGTTCCAAGGCAAATGTTTCAGTGATTGATAAGTCTAGATCCAGCATACAGTGCATTCAGAAAGTATTCAGACCCCCTTCACTTTTGTCAATTTTGTTATGCTGCAGCCTGATTCTACAGTTGTTGAAATTCAATTATTTTCTCTTTTAATCTACATCCAGTACCCCATAATGACAAAGCGAAAACAGATTTTCAACAGTTGTAGAATCAGGCTGCAGTATAACAAAATTGACAAAAGTAAAGGGGGTCTGAATACTTTCTGAATGTATTGTACGTTGCTTGTTCTTTTATAGCAATAGCACTTGGATTTATGTACCGCTTCACAGTGCTTTACAGCCCTCTCTAAGCAGTTTACAGAGTCAGCATATTGTCCCCAACAATCTAGGTCCTCATTTTACTGACCTCGGAAGGATGGAAGGCTGAGTCAACCTTGAGCCGGTGGGAAACAAACTGCCGAACTGCTGGCAGCCAGCAGACCGCAGAAGTTCCTGCAGTATTGCATTCTAACCACTGTGCCACCATGTCTTTTGTAAAATTCTCGGAGTCGAACTGCTCTGCTCAGAGAAGCAGGAGGCAGCTGTAACCCACAAAGCTTTTGGGTAGATTCTGCTTATGTGCTCATTCATGAATTGAGAGGCCCTCCTCACTGTCATTCATACCTTTGTCTCTTTGTGATTGAACTGTTCCAATAAAATCTACATAGGGATGACCTTGAAAATCAAATGGTGCAGAATGCAGTGATATAAGCAGTGATGGTCAAGCCTCATTAACTCATGTACTGTAACACCCCCACTAGTTGGCTCCCAGTTGGTTGATTACCAATTGGCTTCCAGGTACAATTCAAGGTGATGGTTATCACCTGTAAAGCCTACATGGCATAGATTCTAGCTATTTGAGGAACCACTTATCTTCTATAGCATCTGCTCATCTATCCACTCCAACAGGGTTGGCCTGCTCCAAGTCCTCTCAAAGGAAGGGCACAGACCCTACCCTTTGGAACAGCACGTTCTGGAGATGCATGGTTCCTACCTTGTCTGCCTTTGAGCTATCTTTGAAAAATCTGGTTGTTTCCCCAGGCTTGAGGCTAGATGATTTAGGTGAGTCCTTTTATGGCGATTTAATGGTGGTATGCTGTGGTTTTTGTGGCCTTCCTCCATTCGTCAGCTGTATTTTATGCCAAGCTGAGGGCTTTTTTTTAATTGCATTTTTAGTTAGTGAAACTATCCAACTTCTTTGGAAGTTAGGTAGCCTAAACATTTGACTAGTACAGTAATATAAAAATAAGTTGATTTGTAATTAGCGTGGTGTTCAATAATATAATTTCGTACCTTTTAAGAAAGTCCAATTGTTATATTCATAGTATGAAATCAAAACTATATGAAAGAATTAATTCAAGATCAGAAAGCACAACACTTACAAAACTCCTGTTGTTTGAATAAAATAATGAAAATCCTGGGAGAGATCCATTGCACGTGTTTATTGGCAGCTCTTAGTAACCTTGAGCAAGTAATTAAACCCCTTGGCCTATTTTCTCATCAAAAAAATGGGTGTTTAGAGAGCATTAATTAAACAGTGCTTATGAAATGGTTTTTAGGATGTTAAATGATTAAAAGCCTGCATAGATTCATAATAAGTTACATGCTCGTTTTGTATTAAGCTTAATTTTCCTGATTCTTACATAAATGAAAAAAGCATAAATTCTTGGTGACATGCAATTTGCTACATTTTTATCACCAATAATACCTTTGTGCTGTGTTGCATTCATTAAGCAGTAATCAATTCCTAGTGGCTAAGTTTTGGATTTAACCCATGTGATATAAATCAACAGCAAGGTTCATTAGCCTCCGCAATTTCTCCGGGATGCATAAGTCATAAGAGTTATTAGTGCTTATCACACATGGTGATTGCATAATTTTATTAAAATGTATTTGGTGGTAGCAACCAATTAGTTAAGTTCAAGAGGTACCACAGTTAAATTATTTTGAGTAAGCCTCTGCGGATGAAAGATGTCCTGTCTTTTTCTTATGGAAATGTATATATTGCTACCACACTCTATTTTCTCTATGAGGAGCGGATAAATATATCTCTTCTGTTTCTCGCTGCATCCCTAAATGAATTGTGCAAACCATAAACTTGAGATCAGAAGAGTTTCTCCCTTTAAATTGGGAAATATTTTCTTACATGACCATTCTCTGCCTGTCTTGCTTTCTTGTGATTTCAGTTTTTTTTAAAAGGCACTAAAGCGTGAAAATTGGTGCTCTCAAAGAAATAGAAATACTGCAAGTAGCTATGATTAAGAATGTCTTTATACATTTGAACACAGCCTCCTAATCCATGGTTCATAAATATCTCTCTCTCTCTCTCTCTCTCTCTCTCTCTCTCTCTCTCTCTCTCTCTCTCTCTCTCTCTCTCTCTCTCTCTCTCTCTCTCTCTCTGTGTGTGTGTGTTGTGTGTGTGTGTGTTCTTCCTTTGCTCAACTTTTTCCATATCCCAGCCATGCTGGATTTTGTTTGGGGATCTTGATTTGTGTTGCCAGAGTGATCTGTTAGGTACAGATGGATCAGAACATGAAGCACCTTGGATTATTAACCAATGTAAAGCCAGTTGTCTAATTTAAACAGTATAGGACAAATCTGATCCCATTTTTAGTGACTTCAGGCAGTTTACAAATAAAAGACGCACAGCAATGTAAAAACAAATTTAAAAAAATAATTAAAAACAAAGGTAAAAGCTGAATTAAACACATTGTTAAAATTGTTCCAAAGGTACTTTTTCAAGAGGCAACTGGACTTTCTGTTTTTTCTTTGAAAATGTTTCACTTCTCTTCCAAGAAGCTTGTTCAGCTCTGACTGGTGGGGAATGGAAGGATTTCCAGAAAATGTAAAATGCGAGTGGTTCCTATGGTTTGCACGTTGCCTCTTGAAAAAGCACCTTTGGGAAAACCATGACCTGGATGACTGAGAATCTCCATATACATTATTCAAATTAAAATATAAAAGTTAAAAAGGTGGAGAGAGCGCCCTCAAGCCACTAACCATCCCCAGGATTGCCTATCACTCTTAGATCCACATACCAATTAGCAGAGCTAGATCTTTTCTATAAGGCCAGAAGAGTGGAGACCTGCTCACCTCTGGGGCAAGATATTCCATAGGGCGGGATGGATCATTGGAACAAGACATACTGAAGTAATATACAAAAGGTTGGTCCAGGAGAATATATTGCCATATTATTTGTTCATATCTTCCTAATGAAGCTATAGGGATGCACACAACTTGATCCAAATTTCATTGTAAGAGAATGGGTCATTTTAGTTACAACAACTTGATCCATGTATTTGAGTGGGTGTAATCATGGCAAGATATATACCTTGATGAAGCAGAATAGCAAGTTATTGAATGCAATCCTGTTTAGTTTACAAACATAGATTAATTGATTGATAGACCAAGCAATTGATTATATGCTATCAAGTTGGGTAAAACTCTTAGCAACTACTTAGATAAATTTGCTGTAAGAAGATCTCTTCCCAACTCGGCTCTTTGGGCTTTCTCTGTTTTCCAGCATGCATCAAGAATAATGTCTCCTGTTCCTCAGTTTTTCCTAAAGTTCAGCTTCGACACCTCGTGTATTCCTTCCAGTGTAAGGCTCTAACCGTCATTGGATGATTCCAAACATTTTAATAAGAAATGAAATTAAGGATATTGTGCAACAGTTTGTAAACTCTGTTAAGTCTCCTTTTTTGCTATTGGAATGTAGGTTGACCTCTTTCCACCTGTTGGCTACTGTGGTGTTCTCCAGATTTTCTTTTACTCATCTTTCATCTTTTACTTGTCATATTTCTGTATATATTCTTTCAATGAGTGATCTGATTTAATGTTCTAATATTAGAGGTTCTTCTAAGTAGGGAATATCTTCTAAAGCAGGGGTGACAAACTCACACCGTCACGGCAGTGTCATGTAATGTATCGGGACGTTTCCCCTCCTTGCTAAACTGGGCATGGGCGTGGCCAGCGCGTGATGTATCCGTCCCACAGGCTGGGAGTTTGACAGCCCGGTTCTAAACTAAACTCTCTTGCATGTTGATATATCTACTTTACAGAGGTATGCTTTTTGGCTCTTCTAGCTTTTGGCAAACAATGTTCATAGCAACAATGGCCTGCACTTGCAACCACATGGTAGCTTAACAACAGCCTCATAAAATATTGTAAAATTGGGTCAGTCACATGACTGTCCTGTTTTATTATTGTTGCAGTTTATGACCATAACAGGCAGGCTCCAGTTACAGTTGTAACTCGAGGACTACCTATAGAGTCTGAAATGGTTTTTTAAAGAAAAAAATCCTCATGATTAACTAATTAGAGTGTGTGAAGTCTGTCCCATACTTGCTTTCTCAGTTAAGAACTTCTGCTGATGGTAAGATACAAAATTCACTTGTCAAAATGTGTTTAATTACCATGATTAAAGACATAGTGGCAGGATATTTAATACTTGGAGCTAATTCCTATTATGATGTTGCAGTGATATGTGACATTCCCCTGAATGTACTAACTGGAGCCAACTTCCATTGTGATAAGAGGTTGATTTGTAGTATAGTACTTAATTGTAGTTAATTTGAAAATAAGAGAATTGCAATGTATTTTGGCTGATGGCAGACTAAAAATAAAACCTATGTCACAGTTATAGACAGCTGTTAGTCTAAAAAAATTAAATACAGATTTGATCCTGACTAAAGCCAAATACATTAGCACAGTCTTTTTTTAAAAAAATCAAAATATCAAGGACACTAAAATGGATTCCGGAACTAGGTTTAATTCAAAACAAAACTATAATGGCTTTAGCACCTACATGATGAGCAAATGTCAAATGCAGAAGATCCTAAAGCACTCACCAAACTTGACATTTTCCTTCCTTAAAAAATAAAAATAAAAAACGTTTGGATCTGACATTCTAAGGATAGCATTTAAGTAGCTACAACATCTCCTTCGTTTTCTTACAGTAGAATGTTTTTGGATCCCAGAAGTATTCAGGACTCAGAAAAATCGTTTTGCCTTTGATACCCACTTCACTTGAGACGTCTCTGCTGTATTGAGCACAACTGCAGCTAGCTGGCTTTGCCATTGCATATTATGTTTTAAGTGACATAGATTAATTTGAATTGATCAACGCACAAAGAACATTGGATTGCAAAGTTAGCTGAAAATGAAATAGCCTGCATGTTAGTCCTTAAACCACATACGTCTCCTGTGGGGGATGCAGAAATGGCAAAGTAGAAACAGTTACATTTGATTGCATCACAGTACAGTCAGTATGGCTTTCTGATGTATTTTGGGTGTGGGTGTGTTTCCTTTGTGATTATGTTGCTAATAATTTACAACTGACTCCATTATTAGCTTTTTATCTTTTGATATAGATAGCTAGGTGCATTTCAGAAATGTATAGTACAGGTTGACAAAGTTTGTGCTTTGAAAGAGTAACACATTTGCAGATGCTCAACAGCTCTAACCAAAGAATGCAGCTCTTAACTGCAGCCTACATATCTGGGACCTGATTAGTTTATGGAAATGCCAACAGGATCTTGCTGACACAACTATAGCCTTGCTTATTGATTCACTTTTCATGATTATCTGGTAAATTACTTCACCTCATTCTCAAAAGAATGGATTCTGGCTTTCTTTCATTCTTGGGTTATTATATTGTTCGATTTCTTGAATATTTTAAAAATTCAATCTGTTACAAATCTGTTTGTGTAGAAGGCAATTACTTTTTGGGTTGACAAAGGCAACCTCAACTAGCTGCCCTGTGGTAGGAAAGCACTGGTTGTTTCTAAATTAATCTTAAGACCAGAAAGCATGTCCTATGAGCTGAACCCATCCACTCTTTCCATCAAAACAGCAAGAAGCTTCTCTTTAACTACAGAAAAGCAAGCCAAGTGTTCAAAATCTCACAAGAACTGGCAAACTATTTGGAAAATGGTAGGCACCCTGTACTTGAAATGTTCATATTTTAGAAGCTTCCCAAAGCATCATGAGAACAGGGTGTACAATTTGGAGAATGGTGCGAGCGGACTCAGGAAGGCCTGGTGTGGCCAACAGCTAAATCACATAGAATAGAGTTCAGGCTGGGCACACCTTGCCAACAATGGGAGGAAAACAGTAAAGGTGGGCGCAGCGGGACTCTGGTAGGCAGGGTGGTGAGGGAAACTGGGCTTTGCACAGTGGTGCTAGCTAGGGATGGGCTGGCCCAAGTGTAGCTTAAGGCAGCATTTCTCAGTGGCAACAGAGGTGCTGGGGCTGAAGTAGAGGCCTGGGGGCAGGAGAAACTGGATGAAATTGCTGAAGGCCCCTGGCTTCTGCTTCAGCCTCAACTCCATCGCTGTCAACTAGTACTGCTGTGGAGAGCAGCCAAAAGGGCATAGCTATTGGGGCTGGGGGGGGTTAGGATAGGCACGTGAGGGAAGTTGCAGCACCCCACGGTTATAAGTTTGGGTGAGCTGCCAAGAATCCAAGTTTTGATGATCAATGACCAAGGGGGGACTGCAATAGCCATAACTTCAGGCATAGGTTGTACGTCCCTTTAGCGCTATCGTAAATTCAAGTGGCTGCTGAATGAATGGCCATAACTCAAGGACTGCCTGGATAACAGTTTATAACATTATTCAGTTTATAAACTGAACTTTATCCTGCTGGGCCGCTGCCCCCTGAAACTGCTCTTCATTTTATTCAGCACATGATGCATGCCAAGGTAGGTTATATGGGAGATGAACTATAAAAGTGTGTTTCCTAGTGAACTTTTTTATCTATGAAGTAATTTGGCACTTTGTAAATTTCTCAAAGTTACTTGCAGCAATTATGCACTAGAGGGAGCTACACTTCCACCGCTGAAGGAATTTAAATTTAAATTAAGAATCTACAACACATGCTTTTTCAGACCTGAATAATCAGCTAATCAGGGGGCTAGGGCCTTTTTTTTTAACAGATAAAAAAATTTGCACGAATACATAAGAACATTGCTTTTTTAAATAAAAACAGGCCCGATCCTACTATTATATTTGTTTTGATCTGTCCCTGGATTCTTTAAATTAGAAGCTGGCAACATGGACATTTCTGATTTAAAGCCAATAACCTTACAATGGTTCCCTCCCAATCCCTACATGAGATATTTTTAATAGCTGGAATCTTCAATATTATCCAATCTTTTGAGTTTTCAGTATACTTGGGTGAGAGCTTGAAGGTGAAATTGTCAAAACTTCATCACATATAGTGATATCAAAAGATTTCAATTGTTCTAATGGTTTTACATTTTCCATTTCTTGACCCTAATGCCATTATGATTGCACACTGAGACAATTGTCAACTCTTAAAGGGGCATCTTCCTGCTACCCAGATGTTTTAGACTCTGGTACCAACAATCCCTTGCCGTTATAGTCAAGGTGGCTGCAATGAATGATAGCTGGTCCAGAGCGTTTGGAGAGCATCAGTTTTGCTTGTCCCTGCTTTAAGCTATGGATGGAGATTAGGTCTACCTTTGCTGCATTGCCTCCCTGAGCTGTTTGAAGAAATACTGGATATAGCTTTAGCAAGCGGGCAGCTGTCAAATGTAGTATCTATCAAAACGAACTGCACTATGCACAGACAGCAACGCAGATGGAGCTCACACCATTGTTTGTCTTTCTTCAGCTAAAAAAACCAGTTTGCATAAAAATATTTAGGAAAAATAGTTTACTCCTGAAAATTACACACACAAATGGGGGAGGGGCAGTGAAATGCGCATGAAGGGTAATTTAAAAGCAGTCCAAAGGGAAATTTAGCTTTCTGAAATATGAATTGGAGAAATTTACATGAAAAAGGAAGACCGCGAGGATATGTGGGTGAAAAATATGTGCTATGACTGCATAAAAAGTCCATGCACATTAGTAATGTCAGGTGAATCTCTATATTTTTATAGTTGTAAGCCGCCCAGAGTCCCTCTTGGGAGTTGGGCGGCATATAAATTTTATTAAAATAAAAATAAATATATGTTATATAAACAGTTATAATTAACATGCATATGCATACATGTATATATAAAATGTTTCTTTGAAAAACCCAAACATAGTCCAAAATATTATATTACTTGTATGGACAGTTAAACTAATTAAATTTGTACCTGACTATAGATGGTCAGTTAAAATTTCTGGTTTTTGGAAAGTTGTCGCTTCCTAAGAGCACTTCTAAGAGAAGCTCTGCGTGTATATATAACAACATGTGGGTACAAGGTCAGTTTTTCTTGATGCTTTTTCCATGCCAAACCACACTGTTCCTTTAAATAAGTAAAATTTAAAGCTCCAGACAGAACAGACAGCAGCACATTGCTGACCTTAACTGATCTCAAACACTAAGCAGACTCAGATCTGATCAGTATTTGCCTCAAAGATCACCAGGAGATCCCCTGTAACTGTATTTTGGATAAAGGGGGGGGAGCCCCCAGATCATTTCCAGACAAAGAATTTCTGCCAGTTCAAAATAGTTCTGCCTGAGCAGATGAAGTTGGCTCATTTTAAGGGCTGAGTTAGCTCTTCTCTGCACTGATTTATTGCAAACTGGAGAAAATCTGAGCTCTTTTGCAATGCTAGAACTTTTGGGCCATCCATTTCCCTATTGGTGGAAGCCTTCATCCCTCCCTGGGTTCCAGCTCCTGACCTCAGATGAGGCCTTCTGGTGCAAAGCAGTCACTTGAAATCTCCCAAGCAATATAGATGTTTCGTAAGTCAACTGACCCCCCCCCCCCCGGGCAAAGGGGAAAACAGGTAGAATTTCTGTCATCTCTTTGCCTGGCCTGCTACGTGAGGAGAAAAGTTGCAAGAATCTGCAAGTATTTTATAAAAATACTTTTGAGGGTAGAAGTTGAAACAATGTTTGTTTCAACTACCCTCAAAATGATGCTATAGGGCAGGGATGGTGAACCTTTTTTGGCTCGGGTGCCAAAAGGGTGCATGCACGTGCGATAGCATGCACTCGGGTGCCCACACCCATAATGCAATGCCCTCTCCCCACGCATGCGCACAACCTCCGCACTCCCCCCCCCACGCGCATGCACACAGGCCTCACTGAAGCTGTGGAGCTGCCCTACTACTTACCTTCAGTGGAGCTGCCCTACTACTTACCTTCAGATAGTTGCAACCAGGCCTCCCACACTTCGGCCCATTTCTTCTGCAGCCTGCAAGGCTTTCCTGAAGGCCTCTGTAGGCGATAACAGGGCTCCGGATCGATCTGGAGTTCTGTTATCGGCTGCAGAGGCCTTCAGGAAAGCCTTGCCGGCTGCAGAAGAAATGGGCCGAGGTGTGGGAGGCCTGGCTACAATTGTCCAAAGCCGAAGAAGTTCCTGAAGACCTCTGACAGCGAAAAGGAGGCTGGGGGTGAGCACACAAGTGAACTTCCGGTTGGGCCATTTTTCGGCGTCCCCAGGCTTCAGGAGGCTTTCCTGAAGCTTGGGGAGAGCGAAAATGGCCGAAAAGAAGGCCGAAAATCAGCTGAGCTCACATAGGGCAACACCTCGCGTGCCCTCAGATATGGCTTCGCGTGCCACCTGTGGCACGCATGCCATAGGTTTGCCATCACTGCTATAGGGCATTGCACACCAGAACAACTAGACACAAGGACAGTTTTTCCCCCCATGCCATCACTCTGCTAAACAATTCCCACAACAATGTCAAGCTATTTAGTAAGGCTGTATTATTATTATTCTCATCTTTCCTATTACCTTTCTCCTTTTCTACTTATGACTATAACTTGGTTGCTTGTATCTTTACGATTTATATTGTTTTATTTAGTTTCCTAGTACGATTTATGTTGATTGCTTATTTAGTATCCTATGACTATCACTATGTTATGATTTATGATGAATGTCTTTTTATGATGACTGTGATCATGATTTATCACTTATAGCTTTTATGTACACTGAAAGCTTATGCACCGAAGACAAATTTCTTGGGTGTCCAATCACACTTGGCCAAGAAAGAATAAAGAAAGAAATAGTCAAACTAGCCTGGAGAAGGCCAGTTATGTTTTAAAGTGGAATTCCTGGAGCTTCTGAATATAATAGATTAGAAAGGCTGGGAAAACCAATTGGTTGCCAGGCTATTGGTAAGATATAGCTACGTTTTTTTTGTTGTTATATTCTCATTCTCTCTCTCTCTCTCTCTCTCTCTCTCTCTCTCTCTCTCTCTCTCTCTCTCTCTCTCTCTCTCTCTCTCTCTCTCTCTCTCTCTCTCTCTCTCTCTCTCTCTCTCTCTCTCTCTCTTCCTCCCTCCCTCCCTCCCTCTCTCTCTCTCTCTCTCTCTCTCTCCCCCTCTCCCTCTCCCCCTCCCTCTTTTCTTTCTTCCCTTTCTTTTCTTTCTTTCTTTCTTTCTTTCTTTCTTTCTTTCTTTCTTTCTTTCTTTCTTTCTTTCTTTCTTTCTTTCCCAACTGCCATCTCTCATATAGTTGTCCAGACTAACGACGCAGATGTAAACGAAAAGTACTAATTTCTTCCCTTCCCTTCCTTCGGAGATTTTTCTCTGAAATCTGCAGCGGCTGTGTGGGTGGGGCACTGAATAACAGTTTTGCACAGCTTGGAAGAGAAATGATCACAGACAGTCCTTATTTAGTGACTGCCTCATTTAATAATGTTACAACAGTGATGGAGAAGTAATTTTGCAATCAATTTTTCCCATTTATGACCTTCAAAGGTCTGCAAAACAAAAGAAAGCTGAAGCAAGATCTTAAGCACTATTGCAGTTTCACTTAGCAACCGCTTCATTTTAGCAATTGAGTTGCGAGTCCCAGTTGCGGTTACAGTTGCTAAATGAGGACTATCGTTTATAGCAATGGCAATAGAACTTAGACTTATATACTGCTTCATAGTGTTTTACAGCACTCTCTGTACTCTACAATGTCAGCACACTGTCCCCAACAATCTGGGTCCTCATCTTACCGACCTCGGAAGGATGGAAGGTTGAGTCAACCTTGAGCCCTGTCTGGATCAAACTCCAAGCTGTGGGCATAATTTGCCTGCATTACAGTGTTGCATTCTAACCGCTGCGTCACCACAGGGCTTCTTCCTTGCATTTTCAGATGGGTAGCACTGAGGAGGAGTGTAGGTTGGTTTCAAACTGCTTTGCAAGGATCAGACAGTGAAAACGGTGGAGGTGTGGAAATATCCTAAGAAAGCCAGGTGTGAATATTGATAAGACACAAGCGCTGTATACGTACTTTAAAATCTTCAGTTATACAGATCAATAATTATATGGCCATTGATTGGGTTAAAAAAATTGTTAAGTATTTAGATAAAAATTGTACTTTTGTAAGATCGGTGTTCAACTCCTGTTCTTTGGTAGAACTTCTGAATCATTGAGTTAGTTTGCTGAAAGGGCAACGGATGTTATTTTCATGCTGTTTACTCAATAACTTAAATGTCATATACTGTATCATTTATTACGGTGTCTCTGTACAGTAGGGAACGAATGAAGATCTCTAACAAAAAAAAAGTTTCACAACTCTCCATTCAGACTGCGTGCTTTTAGGAATACTCTGCAGTAAAGAATACATATAAAATGAAAGAAAGAAATGACTATCAAAGACAGATAGTCCTTGACTTACAATAGTTTGTTTAGTGACCATTCAAAGTGACAACGGCAGTGAAAAAAGTGACTTACAACTATTTTCCACACTTGCGACCATTACAGCATCCCCATGATCATGTGATCAAAATTTAGACACTTGGCAACTGACTCACATTTATGACAATTGCAGTGTTGCAGGGGTGATGTGATCAGCTTTTGCGACCTCCTGACAAGCAAAGTCAACAAGGAAGCCAGATTCACTTAACAACCGTGTTAGTTAGCACTTACAATTGCCAGTGATTCAGTTATTGCAAGAAAGTTCTTAAAATGGGGCAAAACTCACTTAACAACTGTCTTGCTTAGCCATAGAAATTTTGGAGCTCAATTGTGGTCGTAAGTCGAGGACTACCTATGTTGGGTTCTGAGATGGAAGAGGCTGGAAGCAGTATTAAAATGCTAAAATGGTCATCATTCACGGTTTCTGCCCCCGGATGGGTTTCAGCATCTTCAAAAATTCCTCTTCAGAATCCCACCTTCGTCACCAATGTTGGGTTCTGAGACTGAAGAGGCTGGAAGCAGTGAAGTGACTCAAACAGCTCTTTATTCAGTAGAAATGTGACCAGCCCGGCAAAACTCCTTTTAAATAACAAGTTTACAGGCTAGGCTGACCAATCAGTAATTGCATCCTCCCACTCTGCAAAACCGGAACCAGATGTAGCAATTAACTAACTCAAACCCTGATACATAACAAACCCTAATACATAACACCCTATAACAGTGATGGCGAACCTTTTTTTCCTTGGGTGCCAAAATAATGCGCGCGTGCGCTATCGCACCCGTGTGCGTGCCCATAATTCAAAGCCCCCCACTCACCCCACCCCCTGCACATGCATGCGCACCCTCCCACTCCACCGTTTCCCGACTTCCAGTGGGCCCGGTAGGCCCATTTTTTGCTCTCCCCAGGCTCCAGAGGCTTTCTTGGAGCTTGGGGAGGGTGAAAATGCTTCCCCCGCCACCCCGGAGGCCCTCCGGAGGCCGAAATTGCCCCCCCAGAGCCTCCGCGCGAGCCAAAAATCAGCTGGCGGGCACACACATGCGCACTGGAGCTGAGTTAGGGCAACGGCTCACGTGCCGGCAGATACGGCTCCGCGTGCCACCTGTGGCACCCGTGCCATAGGTTCGCCATCACTGCCCTATAATATGTGGACTTCAACTTGATGAATCCCCCAGCCAGCCAGCATTTTGGGAGTTGAATTCTACACCTCTTCAACATGCCAAGGTTGAGAAACACTGATGTATTGCATGCAAGTCAAGTGCTTTAGTATTGAAGTAGGTATTTAAGAAGTAAATATAGTAGGTTGTATGCTTTCCAGTTGTGAATCTACAAATTAGGCGGGAGCATGCACAGGAGATCTCAAAAAAGCCACAATCATGGACATGACCACATGGTTGAAACTTTACCCCTCGTTATGTGTGATGCCCCACCCCTTTTTTTCCATTGCTGGCCCCATGTCGTCTTTCCTTTTATTACTTACGGACAGCCCTGAAGAGAGCTGTGAATTAACCCTGAGAATTCTAAGGTAACTTTCTTAAAGAACAATCCCAGGATTATTTGGAGAAACAAAAACATTGCTAACATCTGACATCACTTTATCAACAATGTGGCATCGGTTTCTTTTTTTTATATGCTTATTTTTTTTCCCATTACTGGGCCATAAAATAGTTGGGAAGAAGATATAAAAGTTTCTAGAAGAAGAAAATGGGTGAGAGCTGAAAATATAGGCCTGTATGTTTCACCTTTGGTTGCCATAAAATTATATTGAAATATTTTCCATTGCTGAGAATTGAAGCCATGCATAGTTATTAAATTACTGTGTCCTTTGTCAATTACTGACTTCCTGGAATGTTATAGAACTTGAGCATTTTTCACACCCAGCCAAAAAAAATGCATTTTGTATAAATCGTGCCATCCAACAATAATAAATCCTTTATCTTATGGGTCCTGCCTTTCATTCTAAATGCATTAGAGTGTGTGCTGTTTTATGGATCTGGCTGGATTAGTAATTTTCTTTGGGTCAAATATTTAAAGAGGAGTGTTGCTCCTTTTTTGCTAACCCTGTGTCTTCATCTCCAATCAATATGAATGAATCAGAGTAACTATGTGAAATCAAAACTGAGGCAAGATAAGACTTGTAAAGAGGAGGGGGAGGCATTTCTAAAATCCATTATAAAGATTAGTGCCTCTGCAATGTAAGAATCACATACAATAATAAGAAAGCATGTAGTATAGGAATGCATGTGCATATATTTCTTTGTTTAAAGCAGCCTTCTCCCACTCGTAAATTATACAGCTATCTCCTCTCAAACATTTCTTTTCTATCTAAACATAGAGAATATCTGCCACTTTAATCTTCCAATAGAAAAAGAAAATTCCCAGAAGCCCCAACCTCTGATTCAGTTACACATATCAACTTGTGCTGGAGAGGTTTCTTTAATGACTTGATATTCAGCAGCACCAGATCCAGACTGAAGGGCTAAAAGATGCTTATAAAATACACTCTGGGAATCATGTATGTCTATAAAAAGGAACAGCCTCTTACCTACTTAGATTGTTTTGCTTTTACCCACATCTGCCACCATATTTCCTGTCTCTATGGAGAACTGGTGGCAATTCCAAAGCTACCTACCTTCCTCCCTCAGCAGGTGCATCTTACCTGTTCCGTTACATACTTGGTGAACTATTGCACATGCGATGATTTTATGTTGCTTTCCTCTAATAATAATAGCTCACTTTTGTAATGACAATAAAACAAGTGTCTGTTCCCAAGCTAATCTGGGTCTGCTCTTTTATCCTGGGAATTTGAATTTACAGGCGAAGCGGTAATAGACATGCTTAGGCAAGACAAGGTAAAGTGTTAGTTTTATCACTGAGTCATCTCAAGTTCATATTCTGGAAAATGTAGGATGACTGGCCCAGATTCAGAAACTCTTGTCAACATCATAGTAAGCTGTCAATGAGCTTTGCTACTATCTCTTTTTCATTGCCGGCAATGCCTTAATATATGAGTGAAGATGGGAAACAGGGTTTTTTTTTTTACTTTGGTTTATCCTCCCTCCCTAAAGACATTGATCTGTGCCCTGGAGTCTGATAACTAGATGGCATACTAATTGCAATAATAAAAAGCTAGCAAAAAAGGCATTTGTTCGCCTTTGCTTTGACTAGATGTAGAAGATGAAGATGCTGCAAGATACCCATCTTCAGAGCTTAAGGAAGCTGGAAGAATGTGTCCTTGGTTTGAGGTGGCAGAGGCTGAATAAGGCATATATCTCTTAATCTGTTCTTTCCTTGAAACAGCAGAAGGAAGTGGTTTCAATGTCGGAAACAGAAATATGGCTTGCTTCCAAGTAAAAGATGGCTTCCCTTCTGTAATCTCAATCATATATATGATGGTAGATGTCTTTAATTATGGAGCGAAGGCAATCAATTCAAGATTTACAGTATTCTAATTGTGATGAGCATGGTGTAAATTCGTTACATGTTCTGTTAAATTGACCATGTTGTACAAAACACTACTTCATTTGTATTCTATGGAAACCTATGTTATTGCCCCTTATAGAGTTCCAGTAATTAACTTTTTTTTTGTTCCATTTTGTTCGTTTTCTTTACTTGTATGCTACTGACTCACCAAACAGTTCTAGGGATCTTAAAACAAAGTGAACACCTTAAAGGAGAGCACAAATGCATTACATAAAGTAATAATATTCCTGATCACTCATTCATTCTTTAATTGCCAGCAGTCTTATCATGTCCTTTTGGAAAGCTCTTCACTCTTACACAAACGTGTCAGGCTGCCCTCCCCATCACTTGTGCTGCAGCCTGCCACAATCCTGAGACGGAGGGAATGGGGGGGGGGGAGGAAAGGGGTCTGTTGTAAAGGGAGGATGGGGAGGGGGAGACTAGCCTGGTCAGGAAACAGAGGTGTGAACCAGTTTCATCTGGCCTACCTTCAAGGACTTTTGGGTGCACAGGACCTGGAAATAAAATCTTAACTGCTTCTCAAAGTGTCCTGTTCTCAAAACATCCTACCATCCTATTGGGCACTGACAAACTGGTCAAAGCAGGGAGGGCTAAGGGTTTGGAACAATGTAGCAATTTTGTGGGTTTTCTTCAGATCTGGTCTTGCTTTCGCTGCATCCAGTTGTCTCTAGTAAAAGAGTCTTGTAACCTTCTGATGGAGTCAAGCGTCTTTCTTTCCTAGAGAGCCAGCTGGGACAGGCCTCTTTATACATGACAGCCAGTACCTTGAATTGCACAAAAAGCCTACCATTAGCCAATGCAATTCATGCAAATGTATGTTACTTTGGTCTACCAATTGTAGTTTTGAATCATTTTGAGGATTATCCGCGTATATGACTAGCTGCAGTAATCCAAGTGCAAGTGATAAACCTAAGGTTTATTGATGCAAAAATGTTGCGGTCCAGGAAAAGTCAGAACTGAGGTGCCAGGCGCTTTGCAGAATAGCTCTATTGTTAACGGCTTTCACTTGTTTCAGTAGGTGCCACAAATCCAGGAGAATCCCCCCACTTCCCAGATTGTGTACTTGCTCTTTCAGTGCCACCCTATTTAAAGCCAAATATGGAGCTGTTCTTGAATCATGATCAGTTACTGAATACTACAGATCCATCAAGAGGGCTACTTTCCCCCCATTAAGGTTCTGATGCAGGTTATCTACAAGAGTGACCACAGCAGTTTCCATCTGATGCCTAGGCATGGAACCACAGTGGAAGGAGTCCATATAATCTGCTTCCAGAGGGAGTCTCTGTAATAGCCTCAACATCACCACCACCGTTCAAGAATATACAGAGCCATGGTGGCACAGTGGTCAGAATGCAGTATTGTAGGCTAACTCTGCCCACAGCCAGGGCTTCGATCCTGACCGGCTCAAGGTTGACTCAGCCTTCCATCCTTCTGAGGTCAATAAAATGAGGACCCAGATTGTTGGGGGCAATATGCTGACTCTGTAAACCGCTTAGAGAGAGCTGTAAAGCACTATGGAGTGTATATAAGCCTAAGTACTATTGCTATCTGGGCTGAACAATAGCCTCTTGTTGAAATTGCATCATAACCTCCCCACCTGAAGAGACATTAATTACAGCATACATCTACCTCATCTCTGGCAATCAAAGTAAATAGTTGGGCTAGGGATCAACCTACAGGATCTGGGAATGATCTTCTAGAGAACCCTGTCCACTTTCTCAAAGTTCATAGATTTGAATGAATTCCAAACAATAATAATCCTTTTCCTTGGTGGATAATACAAAGACATTTGTACATGTTGGGGAGAATGAGCAATGTTGTATAGGAAAAGTACCATCAATATTACTGAACTGGTACTTGTTTTTCTGCCTTCACTTTTGCTTTCAACTGTGATGTTGGTCATGCAGAGGACCTTAATTATATTATCTTTACATTGTTGCATCAATAGATAACATAGTGGGTTCAGGTAAAATATGGCTTCAACAGCAATTATAAAAACTTTGATTCTACTTAGAATTACATTTTTGGAAAATAAGCTTGCTGTGATATATAAAAAAAACCCTGCAGTTTTCCATTTCTGCAAACATATTTATAGTATTGAAATTTCGGATGAGCTAAGCTGATTATTATTTGATGGAAATCAGTTTACTTTCTTTAGAATGGAAAGAGAAGTTTAGTAAAATATATAGTTAGGGTTGATTGCTCTGAATATAATTACAAGTAGAAAATTTCTACTTGTGTGCAGTATCTTATGTTAATTGTAGGGATGATTTAGAGGAAGTGAAAAATAAGTAGTTCATGTAAAAACGAGGAGAGATCTGCACATTTGCTCAGCCTGGATAACCAGAGACTTTTGGTCTCCAATAACAAAACTGTATTTCACTAAAATTTGTACTGTATGGGTGGTGATGCCTTGAAATAGTACATGAAAACAAAACCTGAGCTTGAAAGTTCAAAGATTAGAAAAAAATAACAACAAAAGACTAGGTGAAAGATTGTCCCCCATTTGCCCAGTACCAGTGCCAATCCTCTGGAGAGAAGGGTTGAGTTTGCAATGCAAAAACAATTTGGAACAAGAAGCAGTGTTAGCTGTGTTCTTCTGGAATTCTTCTAGCATCTTGAATGTGGACAGCTTAATGATGAATCTCAGCTTGAGCTCAAGAGAGGAAAGCCCACAGCTTAATGTCTGTGGAGATTCTCAGTCATCCAGGTCATAGTTGTCTCAAAAGTGCTTTTTTCTTCAAAAGTCAACTCGTTTCTTCTACGAGAAGCAATAGCAATAGCACTTAGACTTATATACCGCTTCACGGTGCTTTAAAGCCCTCTCTAAGCGGTTTTACAGAGTCGGCATATTGCCCCCAACAATCTGGGTCCTCATTTTACCAACCTTGGAAGGATGGAAGGCTGAGTCAACCTTGAGCCTGGTGAGATTCGGATTGCCGACAAATCAGCAGTAGTAGCCTGCAGTACTGCATTCTAACCACTGCGCCACCACGGCTCATAAAGCAAAACATTTTCTTCTTCCTCCTCAAGGAAAAAGCAATCAAGTTGCCTTTTGAAGGAAAAAAAAATCACCTTTGACACAAAGTCGGAACTTGTATCAGAGATTTGGACAACCAGCTCAACCTTTCCCTCCCAATTTTGGGATTCGAAGGATTGAAATGGGATCACCTCTAGAGTTGTATTTCACTGCCAAGAAATGCTCTGACAATTAAATCGCCCCAGATATTAATACTGTACTATATTTTCTTGGTACTTCCTGGCTTTCCTAGAACTCCTTAAGAGATATATTGTTAGAGTAAGGTCTTTCATTCTTTCATTAAACTCCACAATTTCTCAAAACACTGCTTCTTGAACCAAACGGATTGTGTATCTTCAGCTTCCCAGAGAGAGGATAGAGAAAAGGAAGCTGTAACAGTTCAAACAAAGGCGAATGTGAAAGTTAATAATGATGAAATTTGTCATAAGCAAATGTTATTGACCTTCAGAGAATATTTGCTGACATTTTAATACTATAGAGGGCAGAGTATAAAGGCCATCCACTCTGAAGAACATCATGGAATTAAAAAGAAAGAAGAGGTCATCCATTAGATTTTATTATAGCTGGATAGAGTGTGAGCATAAGATAGCAATTTGTAAAGATCTTAGATAAACATATTACCCAGTGTTGAACTCAAACCACAGGATTATGGAAATACCGGTAGCTTAAACACTGCAATGCTTTTTCATTTAGCAATAAAAGAGCTAAGATGGGACTATGAAAAGAAGAAATAAAAGTATTTTTTTTTAAAAAAATCCCACTAAATACTTGCAAAAATAGAGGATATTTAATGAAAGGAGGGGTAAATAGCAAAATGTTTCCCATGCTACAGGCAAGTGTTTGGGGTTTTTTTACAATCAGAGTAATATTTTTTTAAACATAATGAGCGAATTATTCCTGAGTTGATTGGAATGTGCAGCCATGTGGTGATAGAGCTAATGCAATGGAACAGCATGCATTATATATTGCGTGCTGGAAGATTTTATCCGATATTAAATAACTATATACAAATTCTGGCAGGAAAATCTTTGAATTCCGAAATGTTCATATTTTTTTCTTTTTTACAAAATCTTTTTTAGATATATTGAAATATTGAAAGAGCACAAGCCTAAATTAGTCTGGACTGAAAAAATTGCTGAACACTACTTGGAATATAAAAAGTGAGTTATTATTATTATTTATTGTTCATTAAATTCAATCAATGCAATACTGCTGTTGAACAATCTAAATTCATGGAGGAATGGCCTTTTGACTGAAGGTAGAGAAATAAGACATCTTGTTTACTTTTAAAAGTTTCAGACAATACCAAAAAAAAAATGGTTTTTAACAAATTGGATAAATAGCAGAATCTTTACCAATAAGATGTTAAGTGCGTGTTGATCATGTAACAAAACAATAAGATGGTTTTATTGTAGATGAAGGTACTAACACTTGTTCATATTAATCCAAATCCATTATTATATGTGGCTGCATTTATGTGTGTGAGAGCTGGATGTTAACACATTTAATAACTCTTTTTGTTGACAGCTGGGTTTAAAACTTCCTTTAAGCTCAAAAGATATATTACTTTATTCTCAAGGTTTTATTTTATGAGAAAACAGAACTAAACTCATGCCTATTTTTCAAGGAAAAAAACTCAGTCCAGAATGGTTTCCTGATCCAGATCTGAAACGGGTTGTTAGGTGTCAGGGTTCCAAGTAATAGATCCATCGCAAGCAAAAACTCCGAGGCAGATGGATTCCTCAAAGAATGGCTTTATTGGACATATCATATTGGCACATATCTGGTGAAAACTAACTCTGAGGGAGCCCTTGGTTTTCACCTAATTAAAAGTAAAAGTTTTCCCCTCAACCCCAAACAATGAGTCACATGGCCCAATCAAGGCAGCGTCCGCTGCAGGGGTGGGTTCCACTTACCTTCGCCACTGGTTCGCATCGCGACGTTTCGCACATCCCCTCGTGCGATTTGGCTTCCGCGCATGCTCAGAAGCAGAAATTAGCCTGAAACACAGCTGAGAAGCTCATCAGCTGTGCTTTTGGCGAAGAAATAAAGGACAGAATTCACCCGCAGGCGGGTGGGAGGGCCCTTTTTCAAGCCGCAGAAGGGGAAAAATCCCCCCAAAAAATGGCAGCGCGCACGGAATGGATCAGCGGGTCACCATCGGTTCAGGTGACCCGGTCTGAACCGGGAGGAACCCACCCCTGGTCTGCTGGTCTGGTGACATCACTCCTCTCTCCTCCGACCAGGTGTGAGAACGTCCTTGGTTCCCAAGAGAAAGCATTTTATTTTGACTACACAACCCCAGCTATCTCTAATCACCCCTCCCTATCCCTCGCTCCAGTGTGGCAGCACTGAAGCCTCAAGATGGCTTCGGCCAGATCAGCTTCAGGGTTGACAGTAGGACGTCGTAAAGGGATAAGCAGGCTCCAGGTTTTAGTTTTATGCTTTTATGCTTTTGTGGTTTCTCATGTTATAGTTACTGGATTTTATTGCTGTTGTGAGCCAACCAGAGTTGTGCTTAAGAGGGGAAGTCAAATAAATAAATCTCGTGGTGTTTCCCTGCTGAAATACATTATTTTCTTCATTGCAATTTGGCCCCAATGTGGGATTTTGGCCCTATGTTAAAGGCCTAAGAGCCAAGAAGTCAATGTTGAGCAGTGCTCTGGGATCTGATGAATGACTTTTTCAGAAAACTTTGCATTCCATACCCATCCTTCTTGGATGGTTGTAAATGGTGATTTCCTCTCATTTTCCATTCTATATTAAGAGAAATAGAATGATTAGGCAAAGGTTGACTTGTTTTTAAAGCACAGTGAATTCTTTCCCTTTTGATATTTTGCTTGAGGAAGTTTTGACTACCTTCAATCCTTTTCCCATCAGAAAGGCTGAAGCACTTTATTTGAGAAACATCTCAGCTGGAAAATTTATCTGTCTTTACTTTGCAAGAAATCCAGGCCAAGTAAAGAAAAAACCAAGAGAACCACTACCATGTGCATGGGTTAAAATAATAGCTTATGCATTTAATGTAGCTTTCCAAGTTGTAGAATGTTGTTAATTATTTTGCTAATTGTAAGATGTTCTCAAGCCACAAACATTGTCCTATATTCTTTTTCTCTCTCTCAGTTGCGTGCTTAGTCTCCTACCTCATTCCTACCCTCTGGTTTTGTGGAAGGAAATACATTGCAGGGGAAAAATAGCAGTTGCATTTGTCACTAGAGTATCAATCTATATAATGATATATTAACTACACCATTTCTTTCTCTCTCTTTTTCCTTGTGCCTCCTGAAGAAGTAAAGGAAACAAGCATATAGTCTTCTACCCAACTTTGAAGGTATGCTAATCTAAATTTAATGGAGTGGGTGCACCATAACTAGGAACTGGAGAGAATTTAGTTTGCATTTTGATAACGTTTTATCTAATGCACTTCTAAATTTCTCATTATTTTGTGATGCAGCTCTCTGAGCATAAAATGCATATGACAGGGAAACGTATACACAGAAATATGTATGGTTGGAAACTTTTAAAAAAGTATAATCAGTGCAGTGGAATTGGAACAGAAGAAACTTAAGAGGGGGAAAAAAATAAACAGAAAGATGCCAGAACTGACAGATGCATCCATCTCTATTCAAAACATGAAGCTATTTTACTCATGTTCCAAGGCCAGTACATTTATTAGTAAAATAGAGTAGCTACATTCCCTCTGTCGAGGAATAAATTGTCAGATTATTAACTGGCAATTTATAGAAGTTGTAGCTCATTTAATGGTTTGTACTGATAATAAATGAAAGCTGTTTATGATACGTGATATTTTGTTTTTGTTTCTGTGAACCTCTCCCCCCAAACCATCAATCAATCCCTAAAGAGTATATTCAGCAAAATTAATAATCCATAATGTTTCTCTTGTGTTTTGCAGTCCATTCAACTGCGGTTAGAACTCGCGAAGCAACTGGGCACAGGAATCGCTATCTGGGAATTGGGCCAAGGCTTGGATTATTTTTATGATTTGCTTTAAAACAAATGCTCTTTTCTTCACTGACCCTTCATCTTCAGTCAAATGAAGGGGGTCAGTGTGGGCAGGACATTTATTTTGGGGCGGCAGCTATGTAATTTATATGAAACCTGCTTCAGACTTTCCAATAAAGAATATCTTTTGAGGTATTGCCTTTCTTGTAGTACGTGTAGATGAGTAATTTTAAAGCAGAGAGAGACACCAATACTGGTGTGTGGGAAACCCAGCTACAATGAAAGTAGGTAAGACATGTCTATTTTTTCCATTTTTTATGCTTAAAGCCATGGAGAAAATCTATCTGTGTGGTCGATAGGAGTCAAAAATGATTTGATGGTACATAATCATTATCATGTTTAAAGGTAATTCAAAGTGCAGTGCTTGTGTTCCAATCTGGTAGAATCTTAAGAGATCAGTAGAATTGACCTCCAAGTAATTGTTAGGTGCCCTGAAGTAAACTGATTCTCGGGCAGTTTAAATATACTTGAGCCTAAAATAAATTAAACAATTTTAGGTTTATTTAGGCTGCTCATTAATTACAATCAGTATCAAATAAGGGTGAACTTAAGCCAAGTCTTGGGAATGCAGGTTCTATTTATACTGCCAAGTACGAGGGTGAGTCAAAACGTAATGCCATTTTCTTTAGGACAGGTATAATTACCAACACAGGAACATGTAGCATACATCAAAATGAAGCTGGTCCTCTGTGGATCACATCCCTACTTCTCAACATAGTCACCGTTTCTCTCAATAGCAATGTTCCACCTTCAAATGAGAGCATGTATTCCTGCCTCGTAAAATTTTGTTGACTGTTCTTTGAGCCACTTCTTTACTGCAGTTTTCACTTCCTCGTCACTGGAATAATGTTTGCCTCTCAAACCCTCTTTCAAACCCTCTATAATCTAAAGTATTGTCCTCAAACACATTTTGTAATCGTCTGTGAATGTTCACAGGGGTTTCCCCCTCAACAACAGGGAATTCAATCACTGCTCTTTGTTTTTGACACAATTCTAAGGGGGCAGCCATTTTGAATTTTCCTTGCGAGTCTGCAAACCTGAAAAGTAAGAAACAAAATATTTCAGAATGTAAATGATATAATCATTTATAACTGGGAAAAATTTTAGGTATTTTTATCAAAAACATCATCTGAAATAAAGAAAATGGATTTACTTTTTGACTCACCCTCATATATGTTAGTTTAATACTATTTTAATGGTCTGGATTTCCCCCATCATAATCCTAGAATGATAAGTTAGTGAAGTGCTGAGGGTTCTTCTTTAAAAGATTCCTATTGCATGCTGATCCACACAACTATAATATCCTGGGAAATGTGAACAGTTGCTGATCTATGAAACCTGCAGGGTATCCGTATTTTCAGAGTTTCATTAAACCAAACTGCTCTGGAGGCTGGCAGGTTGTGTAAGTTATTGTAAATTGCTTAAGTGCTGCTCCTGGAACTTCTTGCTCTGTGATTGTATAAATATCTCTCGTGGCACACAACTTTCTTCTTTTAGTGAAGAGGAAGCCAGGAGAAGTTCCAGAGGTAGCATTTCCTTGGATTTGGATGGATCATCAGAGACTGAAGTCTTGTAACACTTGAATTTATTTACAGACATGCATTTGTACCAGCTTATTCATTGCCCTACATATAATCCTTTTGAGAAATCTCATGTACGTCTCTTGCCTGGTTCCTGCATAGCCATTTTCCTTTTGTGGGACTTTCTGTGCAGCATCTTACTCAACTTCTGATAGGCCAAGCATCTTATTTCTCTGCTACTGCTAAATACAGATTATTACCATTCATGTCTGCGTAGCTAATTCCAGAGCTTGAGACCAAGAAGGCTTTTGAACTAGGCTTGATTCCATAGGTTGAACAAAGCAAAGGGCTTATGCCAAAGGTGCTTTTTCAAGAGGCAACTGGACTTTTTTTGGTTTTTCTTTGAAGACATTTCACTTCTCATCCAAGAAGCTTCTTCACCTTCTTGAAAAGCTTTTCAAGAAGCTGAAGAAGCTTCTTGGATAAGAAGCGAAACGTCTTCAAAGAAAAATCAAAAAAAGTACAGTTGCCTCTTGAAAAAGCACCTTTGGGACCTGGCTGACCTGGATGACTGAGAATCTCCATAGACATTAAGCAAAAAGGGCTTACCTTTTGGTAGTTAAGCCCCCATCCTTGTATCAACTGTACTTGGGAAATCTCCAGATTGCTGAAGCTCATCTTACAGGTCTTACTAAGTTATTAAGGCCTCTTGTTTGTTCTTGGCTTTGCTGCTGTCATTTGGCCTTCATTCTTACTGCAAGTTGCTGGAGCATCAAAATTCATTTAGGTTAGGGTGTTTTCTGTATTTTGGCTCTGTGCTTCCAGCTTGCAGTTTATCTGTAAGCAAGCACAATTACAGTGTTGTTCATGCTGGAAATGTGCCCTATTTTCTTGAGCAATAAGAAGTTCCAGGCACAGCACTTACTTAGGTTTGGCTTCTTTGAAGGAAGAGATCGCTGGAGACTTAAGACATTCATGTAATTACCTGGGTTAAGATAGGAGGGAACACATCCATCGTGTCAACGTGAAGGTATTTTCTTCTAGTTGCTAGCCAGACTTGAATAACATAACGGGTAAGTTTCATAAAATAAGATTGATAAAATAAAACAGGAAAATAAGATCAATATACAGAGGTAGTCCTCAATCTTATGACCACAATTGAGCCAACATTTCTGCAGCTAAGCAAGACAGTTGTTAAGTGAGCTTTGCCCCATTTTGCAACATTTTTTGCCACATTTGTTAAGCAAATTGCTGCAGTTGTTACGTGAATCATGTGGTTGTTAAGTGAAACTGTCTTCCTCCATTAACTTTGCTTGTCGGAAGCTGGTTGGGAAGGTTACACTCAAAAATGGAAGGACATTTCTATTCCCACCATGGGCTAACCACAACAGCTACAGAGGTTGATGGAGTTGGCAGAAATGGCTAAATGGACCATTTTGATTAAAGAAAAGAGTATAAGTATCTTTGTTGCCACATGGAGCCCTCTTCTGAACTTTGTGCTTGAGGTGGAAAAAAAATGAAAATTTGATTTTGGGTTTTACCAATTAGAACAGGGATGTCAAACTCAAGGCCCGGGGGCAGGATCCAGCCCATGGGGTGCTTAGATCTGGCCCATGGGGCGGCCTGGGAAACAGCAAAGGACCGGCCCACAGTGCCTCTGCCAGCAAAAACAGAGCTCGGGAGGGTTGCGGGTGGCCCTCCTGAGCTCCTTTTTCACTGCAGAGGGCTGCAGGAGCTGTCGCAGCCGAAAATGGAGCTCAGAAGCCCATTTTCGGTGGTAGAGCACTCGGGTCACCATAGGCACCCTTGACATGAGTGACGTCGAGCTGGCCAGGCCCACCGAGATCAAACACAACCCTGATGCGGCCCTCAATGAAATTGAGTTTGACACCCCTGGATTAGACTGATATGTGTTTATAGAAATGGCCAGTTTATATTACTATGGAAAAGCAAAAAGTTGTGGTTTAATGTTAATGCTTTATTTTACTGCAACAGAGGGAGTCAACACTTTTTTTTCTTTTCCCCAGCCCTTCCTCACTTCTCTTCCCCCCTTCCCTTCTTCACTGTCTTCCTATTTTCTTTTGTATTTTGTATCTTATTTTATAACCTAATAAAAATTTCTGATGAAAAAAAAGGAAGGTTACAAATGATGATCACATGACTCTGGGATAGTGGAGCTGTCATAAATACATGCCAGTTGCCAGGTATCCAAATTTTGATCACATGACAATGGGGATGCTACAATGGTGGCAAGGGTGAGAAAAAGTCATAAATCACTTTTTTCCAGTGCCATTGTAACTTCGAATGGCCACTAAATGGCCTAAATGAATGGTTGTATGTAGAGAACTGTCTGCGGTCACATCAAACTGTTCTGGGCAAGATCCTGATGGATTTTGCCAGTTGTATCCAAAATCTGGTGACATTATACGAGAATACATCAGTCTGATCAGCTAAAAGGAGTCAGTGTAACCTAAATATTGAGATAATAATCGTATTGAGGGAGATAATATTGAGTGTAATAATTACCAGTGTGTAGTAAGATTGATAGTAAAGAAGTGAATGGACTATTGTTTTGGTAGCTCCCAATTTTCATTGTCAAAGACATTATAGAATTTTCTGGAATCTCCCTTCTAAAACTGCACATTGCAAGTTGTTATAGCATGCAAGCATCAGAGTGCTTCAGAATTTCAATATGGTAGTTTGATTGAGATGCCTGGCAGGCTTACATCTGATGACTAGAATAATATGGGAATTAGACTATCCTCAGTTTATTCTTCCATGTCAAACACTCATTGTCTAATGTTCTTCCTAGCCGAGTTGTACCCCTTTATGTTCAGTGCATGAAGGGGGAAGCTGCAATAAAGTGGCTTCTCCAGCTCCTTTTTTTCCATTTTGTGATGAAGGGGTTGTCTCATATGTGGGATTAAGTATAAAATAATGAATTTTAGCCAAACTTAGAAACTATTAATATATGCACTCACTTCAAATTTAAGGAATACTGCTTCTATACAAAGAAGAGTGTTGGGCACGCACCAGTGCATTTGAAGAATATTTCTTAGGAAGTTGGACTCAGTGTGGGTTATTTGATTAAGATATATTGTTAATTCTGACTACCCTTTATGAATTTTCTGCTGACACCAGGACTGAAAAAGATGAAGTTTTATGGATTTGTTTACAGATAAGAGACATAGGATAAAGAGATAAATTTAACTTTAGAGAGGGTGAAGAATTATTAATTTTATTATACTTGTTGGAATGAAGGTTGGAAGTCATTTTATACATATATATATATATATATACATAAATGATATATATATATCTTTTCTCTTTATTATATTCTTACTTTTCTATTTTAATTTCTTTTCCCTTGCCCTTTTTACTCCTTTCTGTTTTCTTTAAGTTTAGTTTGTATTAGATTTTATTATTAATACCAAAATTAGAGAGAGAGAGAGAGAGAGAGAGAGAGAGAGAGAGAGAGAGAGAGAGAATACACCAAATTATACCCCAATAAAGGGCCACTGGCCACTGCAAGAACTCTAAAAAGTCTGGATGGTCAGTGACAATTTGGATTTATTTATTTATTTATATATTTATTTATTTGGGAATTCTTCTATGCCGCCCTACTCCCTAAGGACTCAGGGAGGCGTACAGCATTTTAAAGAACACCAAACAATAAAATCATTAAAAACAATTTTAAAAAGTTAAAAAAAGACATACAACACCATGTATACATGGGGGAGACCTCAGATGTAAAATTGTCTCAGAACCCTGCCTGCAAGAAGAGCCATGTCTTAATGGCTTTTCGGAAGGCCAGCAAGGTGGGGATGATTCGGATCTCTGGGGGAAGTTGGTTCCAGAGAACAGGAGCCCCTACAGAGAAGGCCCTCCCCCTAGGCCCCGCCAGTCGGCATTGTTTAGCTGACGGGATCTGGATGCATTCTATGTCACAGTTTTTATGGGTGCATCCATTATCTTTACAAAATGGCATGAAGACATTCTAAGGAGAGGTGGAAGGGTGTGAAATTATTAGATGTTCAGCATAAAAGATGCAGTTCTGTTCAATTGATGAATCTGATGGACTAGGAAGGTACGTGAGGATGGGTAGCCTGGGGGAGGTAGACAAGGCACTGTGCATATTGGAAGTTGTGAGGTAGAAATGTCTTGTGTGGCTGCAGCCTGATAGGAGGGAAGGAAGGAAGCTGATGTGGCTATTAGTAGCTGTGCAGAAAAGAATTTAAGTCTGGATGGGGCACAGGAAAGGAAAGGTTTTTATTTCTGCTATGTTTACATTGAAATAAAGTTCTTTTTTTCATTTCCTCAACATTTGTGCTTATTTTTAATTAGTGTATAATGTTTAATCAATGTAGGTCAAGTTTTGTGCTTATTTTTAATCATCAGTTGATTTTTTTTTTTTGGGTTGTTAAAATGGGGCTTGCCTTAAAGTATAGAAGGAAGGGGCAGCATGAAGGTTTCTAAAAATGAAAAAAAAAGAGGCCTGATTCAAAGGTTTATGAAGCCCTATTTTATCTGCATTTAAATCCAGCTTCAGGTCTATTCTACCTACATCGAATATACTATTCTATTTACTATTCTAATATACTATTCTATTTACTATTCTAAACTAAGAAAACAGTCTTGGAGTAGCAGGGAAGTATCTGGTTAAAAGGTTAAAAGATGTTTGATAAAAGCATAAAAAACATTTGAATGTTTAAGTGCTTACAAGCTCTGCTGCAGATTTATTTTGTTCAGGTCATGGCCACTCTAGTAAGAAAATCCATAATAACACATTGATACAATCATCAAATAACAATATTAACCCTTTATAAACAAGATTTCACTAGTATTAAGTATTTGCTCTTTATTAGCTGCATATAAGATGGCCTCCTTCTTTCAAAGGCCCTCCAGAACAATCTAGTTTTACTGCTTTCCAGCAAACCTCACAATGAGGGCTCCGCTGATGTCTGAGGGGAGACTGGTATGGAAAGGTGAAACCCTACAAAACTCCCCTTCCTGGTTTCTGCCCCTTCATGAAAATACAAGATCATTAAGAGCTTTAAAAATGATAACCACAAAGGGAAGTACCTTGGTGCCAAGCCATACACCATTGTGACTGAACATAAGTGCATATACACATCCATCCGTCTGTCTGTGTGTATGAGCGTCTGTGTGTGTGTGATGTTTACAGCCAATAACAGGAGCACTGCATTTTGTACCAATTGTAGCTTCTGAATGGTCTTCAAAGGTAGCTCCATTTGAAGTGCATTGGAGCACTTTGGTTTGCTGTTACAAGATCCTCATCTTCAGAAAAGGCCAGTCTGGCCCAAGCTGGGCAAAGGACTGCCTAGGCACAGTTTCCACTTGTCCATTCAACGGTAGATACAAGTGTAGGAGGACACTTAGTTCATGGAACTGCCCCCAAAGGGTAATGTCTTCCCCTTGAGATTCAACACCAGAAGCAACCTCAATAGATAAGTGTCAACTCTTCATTGGGTTCAACTTCAGCCTGGTTTGCCCCATTTAGATCCTAACAGCATCTACAAGGTTTCTACAGCCTCACCAACTCAGCTCAGGGTAGCAGAATAAAATTAGGTATCAAACTCTGAACTGAGAGATGATCTCCCCCAGTGGCTTCATGTGCAAATAAAAAAAAAAACCAGGAGAGGGTTGACCTCCCCCTGCACCATCACACAAGGGAGCTGCCCTTGAAATTAAGCAAGGAGCAGAGCCACTGCAAATCAATGCTTCCAATTCCAGCCCTTGCAGGAAGCTAAGGAAGATAACCATGTCCAGGCCTGTATCCTGACTAATCCATGAGAGATCCAGAAGAACTAGAAGGGAAATGCTATCCCCATTTAGGGCATAACAGAGCCATATATTAGAGTCACCAATGCTGCTTCCATCCCACGTCCAAGCCTGCATCCTGATTGAAAATGATCCAGGTAATCCGTTATTTCTAGAATTCCTGTGTCTGAATCACTCCTTGCCTCATCCACATGTCTGCCTCTGAGGTTATAGGCATGAAAAAGGGTTGGGTGGGAGGATGAAGCAGAAAAAAAGTATCTCTGAAGCTTTTCATTAACACGTCCCTGTAGTTGTGACTTGTCCATTTGCCTGTTTCTTCATATGAGCCTGCATTGTTGTTCGTTTATGTGGTCTGCTACCTCGGTTTTGATAGACAGTGTACACCAGTAATGGTAAAATCAATAGTGCAATTATAATAAACAAGGCAAGTCAAACAACTAATATCGGCACTGCTAGTTTCAGAATCAATTCACAAAGACCTTCCAGAAGAGACAAGTTTTTTATCAGCTTTCACAAGGCCTTGGCCTTTGGGATCATCCTTTCTTCTTTAAAAAAAATAGAGATCTAGTCTGGGACCTCTCAAAGATACTGAAAGTTAGATAATGTGACCTATAATGGAAGATGAAAGTTGCACAAAGGAATAGTAAAGACCCCACAGATGCTCATCCTGCCACTTGCAGCTATTGCTCAGATAAAGGATGTCCTTAGTCTCCTCCCTCTAAATTAATCTCAGCAGGCAGCTTTCCACATCTGATCTTCAGCCATATAGATTCAAACCATTGCTGATTAAAAGCCCATTGATTTTCAATCTCTGCTCCAATCTGGAGCTTCTGCGCTTTTTTTTACCTAGTAGCTTTCCTAATCAGAACCTGCTATTTTCTTGCTGAACCAATATAGGTGTAATTTGTGGTGTGCATCTTTCTCTTTAGTTAAATTATTTTTTTTTCCTGGTTTAGTAACATAAAAGCTGCTTCAGGAAGCATTCTTTCCAGGGAGCGTATAGTTTATGGCTTTTGGTTTGAGGCCATTTGGTGTTTGGGGAATTATGTAGATTCTATTTGTTTCTTTGGGGGTTTGTTTTATGTGTGAGATGGCTCTTACTGTTGTTGCTAATGGAGTGTGTGTCTTTATGGGTGAGAGATCTGCTCGCTCAAAGAGAATCACTGCATCTGTTGGGAGTGGGGCACTTAAGAAATGCCAGGTGATAAGGAATAAGAAATGGATTTTGAAAAAAACATATAGCTAATACAGTAAGACCAATAGAAATTAATTGCATCAAAAGTACAAAACCACATACTAAGGAAGTTATATAAAAAGTATAAAGAGAAGATATACTGTAAGACAGGGGTCCTCAAACTTTTTAAACGGGGCCAATTCATGGTCCCTCAGACAGTTGGGGGGCCGGACTGGCTAGGTGGGCGTGGCTGGGTTGTCATGTGACTGGGTGGGTGTGGCTAAGTGGGCAGTGCTAGGTGGTCATGTGACTGGGTGGGTGTTAGTCCATTTTGCCTTTGTCCTTAAGCTGTACTTGTTGAACCCATTTATTTAATAAGACACCCCCCCCCCCAAGGGAAAAAGAGCACACACTTTTTTGCCACTTGCCTAATTTCAGTACAACAGCAGCTTCAGGCTTCTTAAAATAGGCCATTAAAAAAAGAATAAAACAGGATTTCCTTCAAAATAACTCCTGATTATATGTTTCAGAAGACCACACCACAAACCAGACTGACAACTGCACCAACTAAAAAACCCAAGATTTGGGAAAGAGGATCACTCTAAAATCCATTAGCGTTGCATTTCTCTGAATGCACCATATATCCTTATCTTATGAATTGTAAATTGATTTCTGATGCATTTAACTGATGGAATTATCTTTTGTTACTACTTCCAGCAATATTCATCTGCATTTCTTACTTTATTTATAATGAACAGATTTCAAATTATATAAACCCCATTGAGATTGTCTGTAGCCAAACACAACACCCACTGATTCTCTCTCTCTCTCTCTCTCTCTCTCTCTCTCTCTCTCTCTCTCTCTCTCTCTCTCTCTCTCTCTCTCTCTCTCTCTCTCTCTCTCTCTCTCTCTCTCTCTCTCTCTCTCTCTCTCTCTCTCTCTCTCTCTCTCTCTCACACACACACACACACACACACACACAAACACACACACACACACCAATCTGCTTTAAAAGGTAAATATTGTATATAAAGTAAATGTTACAGGCAATACTTTAATGCTGATTAAATCTAAAAGAGGCCAAATCAGGAGGACTGATCAGAAAGGACAGGTCCACCTCAAGTTTCATTTAGAATTGGAGGGGTGACAGAGAAAGAAAAGAAAAACTTTTAAGTTAAATAGGCTTACTCTAGTAATTACACAGCTAATCAGTTTAGGTCCAGGAACACAGGCAATGAAACAACAACAAAAGACCCCTCCCCCAACTGCCTCCTCCCCCCAGGTGGCTGCTTCTGAACTAAAGAAAGCTAGCAATTGAGCAGGGAAGCTAGAGTTGGTGGGGCAGCCTCGTGATCCTGCAGGCCGTATCCGGCCCGCGGGCCATAGTTTGAGGACCCATGCTGTAAGGCCTGGGTGTGGGCACGCGAGCACGCGCGAGCGCACCCCCCCCCCCCATTTTGGCACGCGAGCCGAAAAAGGTTCGCCACCACTGCTGTAAGGCATATGCAGTAATCATGTTTGAACTGGAAATATTTACCTATTCATTGATAATTCATTCATTCATTTAAAGAATGTATATGGTTAACATGAACATTGAGACTCTAATATAAACTAATTACAATGTTACCAGACATAAATAGGTGACCAAAAGCTCTCATTCATGTTCCTTTCCAAATGGAAGCTCCAATAAGCCTGACCTGAAAGTCAAGAAAAAAAACCTCACATTTTTACTGCATTTTTTAAACGCCCACAGGGTTGAAGTCAGTCATCAGTAGCACTGACGATGTTAGCTAGATGGGTGATGAAAGGTCTACAAGCAAACAAGCTCGGAGAGCACCAAGGACTCCACAGTTCAGTGCTGAAATACAGATATTCTCTTCCGTTGCAATCAAACCATTCCAGCGGTCAAGTGACACAATGGAAAAGGCCAGGGGTGAAATCCAGCAGGTTTTGACAGGTTCTGGAAAACCGGTAGCGGAAATTTTGAGTAGTTCGGAGAACTGGTAGCAGAAATTTTGAGTAGTTTGGAGAACCAGCAAATACCACCTCTGGCTGGCCCCAGAGTGGGGTGGGAATGGAGATTTTGCAATATCCCTCCCCCAGGAGTGGGGTGGGAATGGAAATCTTGCAGTATCCTTCCCCTGCCACACCCATCAAGCCACGCCCACCAAGCCACACCATGCCCACCAAGCCATGCCCACTGGAAAAGGCACACCTTTGAAGTCCTGTCAAATGTCATTGTTTCAGAGAAGGACTCGTGGGACAGCCAAATATCATTAGGGGGAGGTAGTTCTACAGACCATCTGGTCCTGCACCATGTAGGATTGTATAGACAATAAGCAACAAACCAGGATCTTAAACTGAATTTTGAGGAAAGACAGTTCTGCTGGTAAGATACAAAGTTAACAATGTTTACTGACAAACAGAGAATCAAGTCACCACGTTTTGCTTGCATACATTACATACATATGTTGTTTCAAGAATTCAAATGCAGGACTACTGATCTTCTGACAAAAATTGGACCTAAAATGCCTGTCCTATCAGAAATAGGACAGGAAAGTTATCAATATAATGTCAATTGTAAAAAAAGTAACTAGGAAGGAAATTCTACAAATTTTGGGTTACTTAGCTTGATGACTGTCCTGGGTAAATTAGTGGAAAGCATTACTGAAGACAAAATTATCAAATGTGTAGAACAGCGGTCGCCAACTTTTACGGCTTGGTGCCCTGGCTGGGGGGGGGGGGGTGAGAGAGAAATGGAGCTGCATGTGCACGGCTCCACTTGCACAAGAGAGAAGAGAAGCCTTTGGGGCGCCACTCGAACAAGTGAAGCTCCGCACACATACCGGCTCGCCTCTCGCGTGGCCCAGTTCCAAATAGGCCACAGCCCAGTAGTGAACCACGGCCCGGAGGTTGGGGACCCCGGTATAGAATACACCATATTAATACACCATGATGCTTTCAATAAGTTTTATTATTTTCTCCAGTGAACAAGGAAAGCAGCCACCTAAGAGCACTTTCACATAACACTGTTTCCATTCCCCAAGTCCTCTAAAGCAGGGGTGTCAAACTCGATTTTGTTGAGGGCCACATCAGGGTTGTGCTTGACCTCAGGGGGCTGGGGGGTGGGCATGGCCAGCTTGATGTAATTCATTGAGGCTCCGTTTTTAGCCGTGACTGCCTCCTGCAGCCTTCTGCCAGTGAAAATGGAGCTTGGGGAGGCCATGCGTGGCCCGCCTGGGCTCCGTTTTTGCCTGTGACGACCTCCTGAGCTCTATTTTCGCTGGCAGAGGGCTGCAGGAGGCCTTTGTGGCTGAAAACGGAGCCTGGGAGGCTCCATTTTCACTGGCAGAGGCACCGCGGGCCAGTCCTTTGCTGTTTCCAGGACGGTCCTGCAGGCCAGATCTAAGCACCCGCAGGCCGGATCTGGCCCATGGGCCTTGAGTTTGACACCCCTGCTCTAAAGCATTTGATAGTAACGGATCATTTTTACTCCTGCTGCCCTTGGAATACTGGAAGCATGCAGGGAACAGCTTGAGCTAACTAGCAGTCCTGTTATGTAGAGATCCTGAAATAATAAAAAATCTCATGCTACAAAAATGCTTTCTGCCACACTGCAACTACAATTGTAGACTAGTTGAAAACCTCTATGAATGAGAGAATAGTATATATTATTATTAGTATTAAGAATAGATAAAATGATAAATATGACTGTAAATTGTAATTGTTATTGTATACAATATTTGTACAAAATATATGTACCCAGATGACACACTGTTTAATGGAAGATGACGTTTGAATTTAAATAAAATAAAAATTTTATTTTTTAAAAAAAGTCAATGTTGACCCCTGGTCTAGTTCCTACATATTTCTTCGCCAGGTTTTATAAATGATTTGCCTTTGCCTTCTTTCTGGGGCTGAGAAAAGTGACTGGCCCAAAGTTACCCCGCTGGCTTTGTACCTAAGGCAAGACTAGAACTCACAATGTCTCAGTTTCTAGCCTAGTGCCTTAAGTAGTGGCTCTTGAGTTCACACTAAGAACGGATAAATAACAGGGAGAGGGAAAGTGGCAGTCTCTTCCATTATCTTGCCTGCATTTAAAGGTGAACTATTATTGACACAGCAGAATATAGCATCCTTGCTATTTGTAAAATGTTTCTAACCATAGTAAGTCTGAGATTATAAACAATTTTGTCGAATTAAAGATAAATCCGGTAAGCATTTGTCTATAGCTTTGTTCGGGGCTATTAACTAGGCTGTTTCAAATTGTGTTAGTGGTTAAGCATTTAAGGAAGACAAACATGCTGTACAGTCCAAATAAACCTTTGGTAGTAGGTTGAGATGGTTAATTGAACAGAGGGAAATAAAGGACGGAGGTGGCAAAGTTAATAAAGCTTATGAAACTGCTGTGGAACAAATCAGACAAATCGTTCCAGTCATTGATTATTGTCTTCTTGATGGGCAGGAATACCTCAAGCTCTTTTTTTACTTTTCTAGTCCTGCGAACAGCCTCTCTTTCTGGACATAGGGAGATAAGCACTACGTGCTTCCCCTGCCCCCAGTTCTAAATTGAGCTCATACATGTTCGCATACAGTTGTATCTCGAGTTCTTTTTAATGTTATACAGATCGAGCCTGCAGCCTGCAGCAAGCAGAAGTTATCAAAATGTGCCTATCTCTGTTTTCTGTTATATTGACTATCATTGTCAGAAGCCAGCATTTATAACCATATAAAGGGAAAGATGGAAGTGGCAACAGAGATGTCCTTAATTCTAATCTTAGCGGTACTATAAATTCAGTAGGTAGCCTCAGGTAAATTCCTTTCTGTCCACTGCACTGTCAGCTTCCTGTCTGTTTTATAGAGATAATGCCGAATCCCAATTCAGATAATGGGTGGGAGTCGCTTCAAATGTTTTCAAGTGCTACATACATTCTAAACAGTAATTATTTGCAGATAGCTTAGTTGTAAATTAAGTACTTAACATGTCTATTAATGGAGGGCAGGATACCAGGTAATTTATAGTTCAGAAAGCTTCTAGACCTAAAGGAACCAATCAGATAATTTATAAGCTTCATTCCCATGTTACTTGTTATGAGAGTAAGGAACATGTTCTGCTGGCCTACTTGGATGACACATCCCAAGGCCTGAATACCCCAGTGCCCTTTGTTGAGGTCTGTAACAGAAAGGGTAAGTTGTTCCCACGTGTGGTTATGTAGGGTCTCATTGCATAGTTGTCTCAGTCATATATGTGAGTCACTTTATGTGAGCGCTTTGACATTAGGCTGCGTTTCCAGGTAAAGAGTGAGCCAACCTGGAAGATGACAATCAAGATAAGCGTTAGCAGTTTGGTCCTAATGCTTTTCCTTTAATGAGCTCAACTTGCAATATGACGTATTGAATTGAATTGAATTGAATTGAATTGAATTGAATTGAATTGAATTGAATTCTTTATTGGCCAAGTGCGATTGGACACACATGGAATTTGTCTTGGTGCAAAAGCTCTCAGTATACATAAAAGAAAAGATACGTTCCTCAAGAATCATAAGGTACAACACTTAATGATAGTCATAGGGTACAAATAAGCAATCAAATCATATTAGGAACCAATCAATATAAATCGTAAGGATACAAGCAACAAAGTTACAGTCATACAGTCATAAGTGGGAGGAGATGGGTGATGGGAACGATGAGAAGATTAATAGTAGTGCAGACTTAGTAAATAGTTTGACAGTGTTGAGGGAATTATTTGTTTAGCAGAGTGATGGCGTTCGGGAAAAAACTGTTCTTGTATCTAGTTGTTCTTGTGTGCAGTGCTCTATAGCATCGTTTTGAGGGTAGGAGTTGAAACAATTTATGTCCAGGATGTGAAGGGTCTGTAAATATTTTCACGGCCCTCTTTTTGACTCGTGCAGTATACAGGTCCTCAGTGGAAGGCATGTTGGTAGCAATTGTTTTTTCTGCAGTTCTGATTATCCTCTGAAGTCTGTGTCTGTCTTGTTGGGTTGCAGAACCAAACCAGACAGTTATAGAGGTGCAGATGACAGACTCAATAATTCCTCTGTAGAACTGTATCAGCAGCTCCTTGGGCAGTTTGAGCTTCCTGAGTTGGCGCAGAAAGAACATTCTTTGTTGTGCTTTCTTTGTTGTAGCCAATGAAACAAGCAGGAAGTTGGTTACCTAAAATCACTGAGAGTTGAGCAGCATATAAATTTGATAAACAATAATAAATAAGAGTTATTATTTCTAGAAGACAAAATTGAGACTCTGCTATCTCTCATTCAGCACAGGAAAAGGAAGGTGTATGTTATGGATAGAATACAGGTAGTCCTCATTTTACAACCACAGCTGAGGCCAACATTTCTGTTGCAAGGCAATACAGTTGTTAAGCGTGTTTTGCTCCATTTTGCAACCATTTTTGCCACAGTTGTTGAGTGAATCACTGCAGTTCTAAAATTTGTAACACGGTCTTAAAGTGAATCTGGCTTCTCCATTGACTTTGCTTGTCAGAAAGTCAGAAAAGGGGATTACATGAGGACACTACAACCATCATAAATACCTATCAGCTGCCAAACATCCAAATTTTGATCACATGGCCATGGTCATAAAGTGTGAAAAAGGTCATAAGTTACTTTTTGCGGTGCCATTGTAACTTTGAATGATCACCAACAATGGTTGTAACTCAAGGACTACCTGTACTATGAAATGCACACTGCACACATCATACACACATATACACATTTTAAATTTAAATAGGATTCCTGCAAGGAGCAACAGCTTATTTTTAGCCTCAGACTTAAATAACAGATAAAAGCTTTTACAATATTTATTGTGAGGCTTCTTTTTCTTAAAAAACAAAAAACAAAAGCACAAACGCCTGAAACCTATCTACACAGAATTAATATTTCTTTATCTGAAGTCTTATTTATACCTACAGGCCTAATAGTGATCTTGGAGGGCTTTGAGAATTCTATTGAGAAGGTGCCATACAATGGCCTCTATTCTCACTCCCTCAAATACAAGGGGAAACTGTTGGCTTTCAGGCTTTCATTTGCTGCTTCAGCAAAGACTACCAAATTTTTTCTGACTTCACTTTTCCATGATGGGACAGTATAGAATAGGGCAGGGGTGTCAAACTCGCGGCCTGCGGCCCGTATGCATCACGTGCTGGCAGGGGAGGGTTCCGGTTACGTTTGCTACCAGTGTGCATCGCGAGCATGCACGGAAGTGAAATCGCATCCCACCGTGCGATTTCACTTCCGCGTATGCTCAGGACGACATTACAAGCTGAAACACAGCTGAGGAGCTTCTCAGCTGTGCTTGGGAGGAAGAATAAAGGTCAGTAGGGCAGATGGGAGGGCTTTTTCTTGACAGCTCAGGATATGGAGAAACACCAAAAATGACACCGGGCTCCTACCGCAGCTGCGCTCCGCATCGCACCTGTAGGAACCCATCACTGCGTGCTGGCCCCGGTCCCGCCCGATTTAGCGAAGGGGAAAAAAGTCCCGATACATCACGTGACGACGCCGTGATGACGCGAGTTTGACACCTCTGGAATAGGGAGTTCACTTTTCAGCATCAATATGGAAGGCCTACGTCCCAAGGCAGTAGCACCAACACCTTTTTTTCCTCAGTGGCCCAAGTGCTATTGATCTGCCAACATCAACATCTACCTTTCTGGTAACTGCTTAATATTTTACAGCTGTATGTTATGTTCTTCATATCAGCTGCCCATGGATAACTTATGATAAAAACAGCTGCCATATTCAGGATCTTTTGACAATTTTGAGCTCCTCCCTTGGCCTCTTGACAAAGTTTACAGCACAAAGCTGTGCATTTTACAGTAGCTGCTATAATGGGATACAGAAAATAAAACAAAATATGAATGCAGAGGAAGGTTAAGCTATGATGGATTGATATTTCTGAATCCTGTCATCTTTGCCAGCTGTTTTGTAACTACATGAAGTGACAAGATCATTATGGATTAAATTTGCCTTTTAAAATCCTAGTGCTGTCTTAATTAGCATGGGGCCAGTTTTGACACATGCTTTGATGTCCAATTTTCTGTTTGGACTGGGTGGTGAATTTTGAAACCTTTAAGAAATGCCTTGGTGCCTTTGGTGGCTGCAGCTGTCAAAAGCCTGAATACAGGAGCTGCCAATTCAGTGCAGTGTTTATAACACATCAATAGTAGACCACAGCCAATGCGGTTACATATAATTAGCATAAGTTAAACACAATCATGTAGTACTTTTTCTTCAGCTGCAAACTCCTATGCACAGAATTTCTCAATCATTCAAATCGTAGGATGGAACTAAGGCTGGTGATTAAAAATAATAATTTGCTTTGAAATGTGGAGATCTTTTTAAAATATATACTGTATTTTTCAGAGTATAAGATGCACCTTTTACCCTCAAAAAGAGGGTGAAAACTTGGGTGCGTCTTATACACCGAATGTAGCCCCACCCAGCCACCCCCACCCGCCTCTGCCTCCCAGCAATTTACCTCCTTGCAGCGAACAGCGCAGAGCCTGATTAGCATTAGCAACTGATTATCAGCCTCCCAACCAGCAGCTGATTGAGGTGCAGGCAGGCCCACGTGCTAAAATGAAAGTGAAACTAAAACTGCAAGGAGGCAAATTGCTGGGAGGGAGAGGCAGAATTTTATTTTGTTGTGCTAATCAGTTGCTGAAACTGGATGCAAGGAGGTAAGTCAATAACTATAAATGTCTACAGAATGTTCAAATTATTAGACTTATTTTTTAAAGACTGCTTTATTATTGTTCTAGACAAAACAAAATGAAGAAGCTTTTTAAAATAAATGCTTGATCTGAAGAGGCCCAGTGCTATTGTATCTTCTTTTAAATAGCAGAGAATAATGTATACTTCAAGAAAGCCACATCAATTTTAACAGCATCTGTACAAGTATAATCTGAAATGTAACAGTATCCTGTTTAGTATTAAGATAAGGCAGCTTAGTTAAACCCTGACTTAGTCATGTTTGGAATAGATCTATTTAAATAATTGGAAGGAGTTAGTGTGACTACATTTAAGAAAACTTTCTGTCATTAATATACTGCCATAATGTACATTTCTCCAGTTCTTTGCTATTTCTATGGGTCAGGCACACATACACAGAAATACACAGCAAACAGTGTATATTATCTGTACTGTTTGCTGTGAGGCAAATTGCTGGGAGGCAGAAGCAGAATTCCCCCCCCCCTTGTTTTCCTCCCCCAAAACTAAGGTGCGTCTTATACTCCGATGCGTCTTATAGTCCGAAAAATACGGTATATATATCACTCTGCATATGATGGACATCTAATAGAAGTGGAAACGTTTTAAGTTGCAGGGATGGGAAAAGTCCCTTCCTTCCCACAGCAAAAAAGGGTCTGATTGACAGTAAGATCCTCAAGTTCTTGAAATGCTTCTTTTTCTTTAGAACTAAACTCAGCAAACTGTCTGGCACAGATTCATATCATTGGTCTTCTAGCTAAGAGCTGTCTGTACCAGAGGTGGATAACTGTCTGAAAACCTCATGAGCTGTGGTGACATGATGCCCTTCAGAGGTTTTGGACTTCAACTCCCATCAGCATGATAAAGGACAAGAGATTATAGGACTAGCAGACCAAAACATCTGGAAGGCATGAGGTTGCCTACAGTTACTAGCAATTGCTCATTAAATTTTTCAGAAAAGAGTACTTCTCAGTCATTGCTGGAATTGTATAAGAATTCCATATCTTGCGTAATATATATCATCTTATATCAGGCAAATCATATAAAAGGTGCTGCCATCCCATTGGTACATGCAGCAGAAGAAACTCCTGGGACGTTATATTACCAAGAATATAATTTTATTGATAGATCCATATAGGCACATTAGAAGCAAAGGCAGTTTTGAAGTTTTCACTGGAAAAAACTGCATAGTTAAAATCCCCCTTCCCACCCACCCCTGCACCACCCACTGTCCATTGTCCCTCAGTCCAATGCAATCAGTTTGTCTTCTCGGCTCAGAAGACTCTCGTTTGACCTTGAAGGGTCAAGATTCTGCCAGGCCACAGCTCAGTTCCCCCCCAGCCACCCATACATTCCAATCACATCCCTCCCCCTTCCGTGGATTTTGTTGTCTGGCTGCGAGCAAAAGTGCACAGCGAGTCGGCCATGACACCTCCTCTTTATGTATAGGTCTGCATTATATTTTTTTGCCAAATGCATTTTTGCCCTAGAACAGCGATCTCCAACCTTTCAATCTTGGCGGCCCAGCCCAGTGTAGGGGTGGGGGTGGGGTAGCGTGTGAATGACAGGCTCATACATGTACAGCTCCATTTGTGCGAGCAGTTTCATGTGCACCCTCCACTCACATGAATGGAGTTTCGTGCGCAAGCAGAGGGTGCTTTTTACTCACATGTGAAGCTCCACTTTGCGCTCATGGCAGACACGCTTGCGTGCGAAGCTCCACTCACATGAGTGGAGGCCACTTGTGGGGAGGGTGCTTGCACATGACCGCCCTTCGCTTGCATGAGTGGAGCTTCATGCACGAGCACTTGCCCATTTCTGCTGCATCCCAGTTTCAAACAGTCTGCAGCCCTGTAGGGGCCATAGCCTTGGGGTTGGGGACCCCTGCCCTATGAAGAGCAATAGAACCTTAGATGGTTCCTTAGAACAACAGTAATAGCTTAAAATACTATATAAGGGTCCAAATGTCATTGTTTGCATAGTTCCTTCTTTAATGAGATTCAAGAAAATCTACCCAGGCAAAATGATGTGATCTATTCACATCATTTTTAGAACCTGCTGTGGCCTAGAGGTAGAGTTCTTGCCTCACCATCAGGAGGTTGTGAGTTCGATCCTAGGTAGCGACAGATGTTAAGGGTCTCCTGCTTGGGCAGAGGGTTGGACTAGATGACCTGCAAGGTCCCTTCCGACTCTGTTAATCTGTTAACTGTTAACCTTGCAATATGTTTTGTGTGGGGTTAGAAAAGTATCTGGAAACTTCAAATGGTGTAAAATATAACAGCTAATCTACTAATCACCACAGCAGATGGCAGCAACCTGACCAACTTTGGCTGATCTCAGAAAAGCTAAGCAGGGGTCAGAACTGATTACAGCATAAATGGGAGAACATCAGGACATCCCTGAGCTTAGATAAGACTGGGAAGTAAAAGCAAAATCCAGAAGAAAAGACAGACACTTCTGTATTCTAATAAAACAATGTAGACACAGTAGACATATCAATGTAGTTGCTAAATGCCTAAGTATCGTCAAAGGAGAATTTACTTTTATCTATTAACTGAAAGATAAAGAACATACAGAATTTTTTCTCTCTCCCATATTGGAAGAGCTATACCTACCACTACTAGTTGTTTTCTGAACTAAATGTAAAGGTTTGCAATATGGCTATCTGAAGGAACTGTGGTCATAACTTTACCCAGGTTTGAAGATATTTGGAAAAGACTTCTTAGAGATTTGTTTGTAGAGGATTCATTTGCCAGGAGAGAGCTTTGTCCCATGTTGTTTCCAAACTATAGAACTTCTCCCTTTGGAGCTGTGATTATTTCCACACTCTACATTTAGAAACCTTCACTCCCAAGAAGAAAAGAAAGCAGCCCTTCAGGCTGCCTTAATATTGTTCATGTTGCTTTGAATGGTATAGTTATTTTGTATGACGGAGGATACTCTTTCATTGCACACCACTTGATTGTTTCCAGAAAGGAAAGATGGAATATTTTAATAAATAACATAAATATTGGGCTTCCACAGTGGTGGGTTCCTACCGGTGCGATCCACTCTATAGCACCGGTAGCGGCCCACTGGTGACGTCACAGTACCGGTGCGGTCGGTTGTCGGTGCCTGGGTGCCACCATTTTTTTAAAAAAATTTTTTTAGATTTTTTAAAAAAATTTCTTCTGCGCATGCCCAGAAACCTGACAATTAAGTCTTTCCCCGTCCCTTCGCTTGAAAATAATAAGAAGCTTGCATTTGACACTTTTCCTTCGCTTTTGCCTAAAGCTTCCCAAAGTGGGCATTTTCCGAAAGCTTAACCTTTTATACTGTTAATTTTATACAGTTTTATACTGTTATTCTTTAGACGAAAACATTGAGGACTGTTAAAAGATACTGTTCTTTTAACAGTCCTCAATATTTCCGTCTAAGGAATCCATGACTGAAACCAAAAATGCTGTATGAAACTTGCTTGTCTTTTAACTATAGCATTTTCTGCATATAAAGGTTGCTGTGTTGCCATGGTGTAACACGCACTTTGTATGCAAAGCTTTTCATGTAAGGTATAAAATAGCAAAAATAGTAGTAACATCTCTCTGAAATAACTAATATATGACCGGCAAGCCACGCCCACATGGTCACATGGCTGGCAAGCCATGCCCACACGGTCACATGGCTGGCAAGCCACACCCACAAAACAAGCCACGGCCACAGAGTGGTAGCAAAAAAATTAGGAACCCGCCCCTGGGCTTCCATCATGGTCAAATCAAAGCGAGTTGCTCCTTGTTGGTTTCTGTCCTTGCTTTGTGGGGCCCAGATCCTTAACTGATTTCTTTGAATCAGTGTGTTGCCATTCTTTCCTAGCACAAGAGAGAATCTGCGCTGAACATCCAGAGAAGACATTTCATCTCCTGAAAACGAGTTTCTGAATCCAAATTCTAATCCCAAAACAACTTAATATTGTGAGCTTTTTGCTTCCGTTTTTGTTGTTCCATTGGCTGCAGTTTTATTATAGTTTTTTAAGGTTTACATTTTATGAGTCGCTATGTGGATAAATGCTCCCAGGAGTATGTATAATACAAACAAAAGAAAATCCATACATATGAAAATACAATCAAAGGACAATACTTTAAAATAGCTGTTAAAGGTAACAAGGGCAAACCAGGCAGCCCAAAAAGAAAGAATCTAAGACTATCACTGAGATGAACTATTTAAAACCCAGCATAGCAGCAAAGCAGAAATGCCCCAAAGAATAAGAAAGGTGTGTACAGGGGCATGCATGCATGTATCTATAAGTCAATGACTTTCTGTCTAGCTTGGAGATCAATTTTGTATTGGTCATACTAGAAATTAAAACCATTTAGGAAGAAGATTTAGGAAGATATTTGCAACAGAATACTTTATGAAACCAGACTTGAAATTTTGGGACTTGAAAATTTAGAACTACGCCGCCTTCGATCTGACCTCAGTGTAGCTCACAAAATTATCTGCCACAATGTCCTACCTGTTAATGACTACTTCAGCTTCAACCGCAACAATACACAAGCTCACAATAGATACAAACTTAATGTAAACCGCTCCAAACTTGATTGCAAAAAATTCAACTTCAACAACAGAGTGGTCAATGCCTGGAATGCACTACCTGACTCTGTGGCTTCTTCCCCAAACCCCAAAAACTTTAACCTTAGATTATCTACCATCGACCTCATTCCTAAGAGATCGGTAAGGGGCGTGCATAAGCGCACAATCGTGCCTACCGTTCCTGTCCAAATGCACCCATATATTCATACTTCTTGTACTCATAATCATGCTTGTACTATTATATATATTTACAATCATGTTTATACTTTGTTTATACTTTGCTGTTATCATATACGCTTGACAAATAAATAATAATAAAATAATGATAGTAAGGGGTTTGAGGCAAGGGCAGGTCTATCCCAAAGGTGCTTTTTGAAAGGGCAACTGGACTTATTTTCTTTTTTTTCCTTGAAGATGTTTATAATCCTTGCAGTCAATTGGTTATATTAATCTGGAATAAATCCTTCCATTTTCCACCATTCAGTCAGAATTGAAGAAGCTTCTTGGATGAGAAGCAAAATATCTTCAAAGGGGGGGCGGAATTCAGTTGCCTTTGGAAACAGCATCTTTGGGACAACCATGACCCGGATGCTTGAGAATCTCCATAGACATTTGGCAAAGTCTATCCTTGTTCAAGAGTCTAGTGCAGTGTTTCCCAACCTTGGCAACTTGAAGATCTCTGGACTTCAATTCCCAGAATTCCCCAGCCAGCGAATGCTGGCTGGGGAATTCTGGGAGTTGAAGTCCAGAGATCTTCAAGTTGCCAAGGTTGGGAAACACTGGTCTAGTGGCTTGGGTCTCTCATAATGGGATCTCATTTGTCTTGTAGAAAAACCTGTTGGGTCAGAATTGCTTCTCAGATGCCTCATTCAGATGCTGTTTTGGTAGATTAGTCTCTAAATTGCTTAAGGCATTTGGTTTCATAAAATTAATAACTCAAACCTTAGAGATTACAAAATAGTCTCCACCCAGAACATCTGCAATTTAACTGGAAGAATTTTCTATTCCTCCTACTCTGAAATGGCTAACTTCATCTATTGCTTTTTTCCTCTTTTGCTTCTATGATGCATCAGCAATCAACCTTATTTACAACATGGTATCCTAGTAGAAATGGGTCATTTCAAAGATATAAACAGAGCAATCATTTCAGACTGTTACTTGAAGTTAGCTTCCTACACATTAGGATGGGGTTTTGCTGGCTCTTTTGAGATATCAGATAGCCCTTGTCACCAACTGATGGAATAGAAGATTTTCAGAGCAGTTGAAATATACTCTGGGAATAGGGAGAATGGCAAATATTGAAGTTCTATTAAAACTAAGACAATTACAAGTTGTAATGTGAGCATCCAATTGATCTACAAACTAATACACATTTTCTTTGCTTTATTCCTTTAGTGCTTTATATAATGCTATTTATCCCACAAAGGACTAGTGTGATAGATATGCATGTATATAAAATAAGCAAGAAGTCCTTTCTGCAAAGAAGATATAATTAGCTACCGGTAAATAAATTAATTGTTCTATAGGGTCATAATGTCATAAGACTGGGGCAGATTTTGAAATGGCTTAAATATTGGCCTGTAATAACACTTATTTTAGATTTAGATTTATTATTAGAGTTGGAAGGGACCTTGTAGGTCATCTAGTCCAACCCCCTGCTCAAGCAGGAGTTCCTACACCATTTGAGACAGATGGCAGTCCAGTCTCTCCTTGAAGGTCGCAAGTGTTGGGGCTCTCACAACCTCCGCTGGCAAGCTGTTCCACTGGTTGATCGCTCTCACTGTCAGAAAGTTTCTCCTCACTTCCAGGTTGAATCTCTCCTTGGTCAGCTTCCATCCATTATTCCTTGTTTGGCTTTCTGGTGCCATAGAGAACAGCCTGACCCCCTCCTCTCTGTGGCATCCCCCCAAGTATTGGAACACTGCTATCATGTCACCCCTGGTCCTTCTCTTTGCCAGACTGGCCAAGCTCAGTTCCTGCAACCGCTCTTTGTATATTTTATTTTCCAGACCCTTTATCATCCTAGTTGCTCTCTTCTGCACTTTCTCTAGAGTTTCAATGTCTTTTTTGTAGTGTGGTGACCAAAACTGGATGCAGTATTCTAGGTGTGGTCTGACCAAGGCTTTATAGAGTGGTTCTAGTACCTCTCTGGTCCTTATGTTTGTGTGCTTTAACATACTTTAATAAAAATGCATGTGTGTGTGAACTGATAATGTGATAGAATGAACAATGTCTTTTTTAATATCCCATTTTTAGCATTGTTCCTTTGCTTAGAGCCAGATCATTCTCCAAGCTGCATTTAAAAAAAATGTATGGACATGATCATTTTTTAACTTACAGAGGTTTTGACAATTTTGTTTAACTTCTGTTAACATTAAATGCATCAAGCTCTATATTATTATTATATTTTCATCTCACTTCTTGTTCGTATAACTCAAAGTGGCAACATAGCGACATTCTTGCCTCCTACTTTCTCCACAATAACAACCAGGGGTGGGTTCCTGCCGGTTCGGACCGGTTCTATAGAACCGGTAGCGGGAATTTTCCCCCGCTCGCCGAACCGGCAGCGATGGCCGGCTGGACACGCCCCCGAACTGGCTCTCTCGGTAGCGCCATAGGCACTGCCATCTTGTTTTTTTGCTTCTGTGCATGCGCGACACGTGAGGAAGCGAAACGGTAGCGAGGTAAGCCAGAACCCACCCCTGATGACAACCCTTTGAGGTGGGTTGGGCTGAGAGAGAGTGACTGGCCCAAAGTCACCAAGCTGGCTTTCATGCCTAAGGCAGATCTAGAACTCACAGTCTCCTGGTTTCTAGGTCAGCAGCTTCACCACCACACCAAACTGGCTTGGTGTGGGAGGGGTTTATTTAAAAGAAGAGTTGATTGATTGATTTGGATGTGCATTCTGCTGTATAGCCTCAAAATATCTCTAGGATCATTTTAATAACATAAGAATTGAAAAGCCACCCATTTAAAAAATTCACTCCAAATCAAAGCTTTGCAGCTTATGTATAAGGAAGTGAAATAAACAAACGGAGCCTCTCAGCTTGCTTTCCAAATCCTTTCTGAACATCCTGATTACTCTTCTACAGATGAGTAGGCAACAAAGTCGTTTCTCAGAAAGGAAATCCACAACTGAGAAATCTGCTGTTCCTTTGCCTGCCTGCCTGCCTGCCTGGCATCGGAAACAGAATGATACAGAAACAGGACTAAGAAGGTGTCACTTCAGCAGGGGCGGGTTGCTTGTTTGCCGGTGCGCTGTGCGCACATCTCCACATTTTGGGTGCACGCTCACTATGCGCGTGCGCCCCCCTCACGCGATTTTGCTTCTGCGCATGCACGGAAGCAAAATCTTGCCGAAATCTTGCATGCGCACATCCCCTCGCAAAATTTCAGCGAGATTTTGCTTCCACGCATGCGCAGAAGCAAAATCGCCCAAAAATTCACAGAAAAAGATGGTGATGCGTGCGATGGACCGGCAGAGACGGCTCCGGAGCGGTCGTGCGCAAATTGCGCAATCGGTCTCTCCCTACCGGAGCTACGCACCGGACAGCTCCAGCAGGAACCCACCTCTGCACTTCAGGTGTTACAGACTGAAACCCCAAGGGAAATGGGCTAGCAATATAGAATCTATGGGATAGCTTGCCCACTACTGAGTCATAACCTCAATCTTCACATATTGGTCTTAGCTGAAATCCACCCCCCACTCCACTATTATCATATCCAGGAAAAGGAAGGACCCCAGATTCCATCTTTATATTAGTGGTCATTTCATGACTTGTACAGTCTTCAAGGAGTACAATTTCTTCAATCATCACTTTGTTCAAGTCACAATTTTTGGGGGACAGAAAGATACGAATCTAGAAGTGCTCCATAGTGATGTATTATGAAATCCAGTAACTTGCTAGTTATTTATTACTGGTAGTCCTGGTTTAGCGACTGCCTCATTTAGTGACTGTTCCAAATTATGAAGGTGATGAAAAAGTAGTTTTATGACCAATCCTTGCATTTACAACCCACTCTAATTGTAGTCTCTAAACAAGGACTACCCCTCCTTTCCTATAGGAACTCAGGTAGGATACATACACTCTTTCTATTTTTCTCCACAGTGTCCCATGAGGTAAACAGGGCACAGTGAATGATTGACCAAAAGCCAGGTAATGATCTTCTGTGATTGAAGGCAAACTTTAACCTCCTTGATGTCAGTCTAGCACTTTTAACCAGGACACCATGCTGGCTCTTTTAAGGGTGTATTCTTTTTTTTCTCTTATGCCTTATTATTCTAAACTACCCGACTCTGTGGTTTCTTCCCCAAACCCCCAAAACTTTACCCTTAAACTGTCTACTGTCAACCTCACCCCATTCCTAAGAGGTCTTTAAGGGGCGTGCATAAGTGCACCAGCGTGCCTACCGTCCCTGTCCTAATGTTCCCTTTTATTTGTATCCATTTCATGTATTCATAATTATGTTTATACTTATATCTGTTATCTAATACATGCCTGACAAAATAAATAAATAAATAAATAAATAAATAAATAAATAAATAAATAAATAAATAAATAAATAAATAAATAAATAAAATTAATTTAAGAATCATTTTCATTCTCAAAGGTCTTTATTCGTGGAAATTCATGTTCCTATAACATTCCCAGTATTATGTTTACTTCCGGTAAAAAAAAATTGTAATATGTGACCATGTAACATTCTTTTTATCCCTAGAGTGATTCATTGATTTGGTTGTGCAAATATTGCAAGTTTTGGCTCTTGGAAAGTTGAAGAACATGCTCTTGATTATCACTGAGAATTGGTCTTAAAGGGTAAATTCCATTTTGTTTCTTCTCTTATCAGTTGTCAAAGGTGCTGAAGCATAAATGCTGCCCACTTGGATTTGAGCAGAGCTCTTCCAATTTATATCTGCCAAGGTGAAACTAGATATCAACATATAAAGCGATAAGAAAATGGAATTTCATTATGATTAGTAAGGTCTTCCAAACCTTGCACAAAGGCAAACAAAGAAATGTTAAAGCAAATTTGTCTAGCTGTTGTTGAATGTAGATTATTAAAAAGTTCAATAGTTGAGATACCAATAAAGAAATGCTATCTTGTTTCATTTAAAGTGTCACAGGTTGTTCAGCTGTGTTAGTTTTTCAACATAATTATTTTTGAGAGCTTACACAATAGTGGGTTTTGTCATTTCATGTCTCAGAAAGATTACTGTGTATATAAAAAAAATCAGATAAGATTTTAAAACTTTTTTTCTTGGCATGAAACTAGCTTAGTATATACCTAACTTTTTAAATTAAATCCCAAACTTAGAATAATCTTATCATGCAGTTGTATAGAGAATCATCATCCCGATCTAAAACTGCAGGAACTGTAGCAGTTCTTGAGATGAATATACTTTAAAGAAAAAGCACACTATGTCTAGATTGGTTATTACTTGTGCTAATTGACATATTCAGTTTTCTTCCAATTAGTGAAACTGATATATTAATAGCTGATAAATCAATATAATGCAAGATCAAAGCGACCTTTATAAGAGTAGCCCAATTCAGACAGGGTTTTGTTGTAAGTTAATATTTATATAGAGCCAGTTTGGTGTAATGGTTAAGGCAGAGGTCCCCAAACTTGGCAACTTTTAAGACTTGTGGACTTCAACTCCCAGAATTCTCCAGCCAGCATAGCTGGCTAGAGAATTCTGGGAATTGAAATCCACAAGTCTTAAAGTTGCCAAGTTTGGGGACCTCTGGGTTAAGGCATCAGGTTAGAAACCTGGATCCCATGAGTTCTAGTACTGCCTCAGACACCAGGCCACCTGGGTGACTTTGTGCCAGTATCCTGGGCCAAGGAGGAGACAAGGGCAAACTGCCTCTGAAAAACCTTGCCAAGAAAACATGTCCAGGCAGTATGGGAAAATTGGGCATAATAGAATGAGGAATTTTTAAATATATATTATTTAGATTCAGTGACTACATTTCCATGTTATATTTGTAAGCATATCACTGGACAATAGGAAAAACCTTACGTCAGGAGTGTCAAACTCGTGTTGTCATGGCGGTGTCACATGACATATCGTGACTTTTTTCCCCTTCGCTAAACTGGGCGTGGTCAGCGTGTGATGCATCCGGGCTGTGGGCCATGAGTTTGACATCCCTGACTTACGTAGTCTACATACAGTCAAATAAAACTATGTAAGGCCAGTCCCATAGTCAACTGACGGTCTTTATTAGGGTAGCAAACTTCCTCTTAGAGGGGGACATTCAGAAAGATCTCACACCTGACCGCTGTGATTGTGTTTGCATAGCACATTGCTGATAAAGCATCAATATTTGCCAATCAAGAGTTTTGATTCATCCTGGCTGAAGTCTGTTGTGGGGACCAGGGCGTGTTTTAGAGTCCTTTTGGCTTGAAGTTGCTGACCTAGTGGAAAGGATGCTGCTGACATCACCCCTGGCAGGCTACTGATCCTATTTGGACTTAGGAGGTATTATATACTGGATCCAGGAGCTTGTCAGAGCCAGATTTTGGGAGGTGGTAATATTGGCAGTCATGTGGTATACCCCTTCTTAAGGTTCTCTGAATTAAAAAGTGTTTGATAAATATTACCTAGTCTCCATTCCTTATTTGGGAGGAAGGTTATTGAAAGTAGGGATTCAGCTGCATAGCAGACCAGGGGAAGCAGATTACAGTTTTATTCAAGCTTCAGTTCCAATCAAGCAAGTGGAGATGGCATTCCCTGCTCTTTGGATGAGCTTTCTTGTACCCACTGTGGATAGTATATACTCTTGATCCTATTGGACCTCATGGAAACTTGACAGCACTGACTATGGTATCCTGGAACCCCAGTTGGTGATTGGTGATTGGAGGACTCCCCCCCCAATGCTTCTTTTTCCAGATCTGCAAGTGGTTCAAGTCAGTCATAGTGGAGTTGACCCAGTGGTGGGTTCCTACCGGTGCTGTGTGGAGCGCAGCTGCGGTAGGAGCCCGGCGATGACGTCATTTTCTGGGGCTTCTCCGCGTCCTGAGCTGTCGGGAAAAAGCCCTCCCACCCGCCCTTGTTTCAATATGGACCTTTATTCTTCCTCCGAAGCACAGCTGAGAAGCTCCTCAGCTGTGTTTCGGCTTGTAATGTTGTCCTAAGCATGCGCAGAAGTGAAATTGCCCGATGGAACACGAGTTCACTTCTGCGCATGGTCACGATGTGCACCGGTAGCGAAAATAACCGGAACCCTCCGCTGAGTTGACCCAATGATTAAATTTGGAGAGTTGATGTGCTCACCATCTGTCATCCATTAGCAAAGAGGCAGTTAAAGCCCTGTGCACCAGCTTAGGTGTTTCATCCTCTTAAGCCCTTAGATTTTGCCAATGTTCTCATAATGAGCTGTGGCTAAGGCCACACTCCAGTATACTGATAAATATTTCCCTGTGAGGAGATTTCCCTTTTAAGAGATTAAATTCAATCTAAACTCTTTAACTATTACTGTATTGACAAAATTGAGGCAGGCCAGCTTCACAACCTATGTTGCCTTCTATTAATCATAAGTAAAAGTAACCATAAATTCAATAAACCAGTTATACTTTAAAAAGAAGGAAAAGCATAGGGATACTTTCCTGTAGAAGTGCTAGAGTAGAAGGAGAAATTGATGAGCCCAGGAGTTCCTGCAGTTCATTCTCATAAAGCTTCCCTGGGATTTACTTTTCCTCTGTGCATTAAATAAATTCCTAAAATTCTGAGCAGAGCAGATCTATTCCTCTCCACTCCCACCTTTCAATACAGATCCCATATGGTATATTTCACCATATATTTATTACTTGGTGTATTTTTATTGTGTCATCAGTTCTGTGAAGGTGGATCCTGTTGACTATCAATAAAGTTTAATGTTATTCATTCCTAATAAATTATTATCAAGGGGATGCTGGTCTACTAATGGGTTCTGGTGGCACGGCTGTAAATGTTAATGAAGATGAGATACACATGCAATTTCTTCAGGGACCAAACTATCACCTGTTCTGTGTCAGGTGAAACTTTATTTCAAATGATCCATGAGTGTCAAGGAAATAGTTCAAGAAATATTCATGAAGTAATTAACAATTATTTGCAGCTGCTGTCTCCTCTGAAGCCACAAGGTCACTCAAATAACAAGAAGAGGATTGAAGACTGGTGCTAGCAGTATCTTCGGTGCGTCCTCTCCATTTGTTCAACTTTTCAATAATATTTTCATTGTCTTTGCAACCATTTTTACAGTTCACATGCGTTAAGATGATTTGTTTTGCCACATGGTATAATCATTTTTCATCCACGCATGTAATCATAATCGCTCAGTTGAACACCATTGATTAAGTGGACATTGATGTAAAATAGGCCAGGAATTTAAAAAGGAAAGGAAGAAGCAACCCTTTTTAACAGACTCATAAGAAATTCTGATAAAAGATGACACAATATGGCTGGACGACGCCTGCAGTTAGATGGCTGTACTGCTGGCACAACAGCTGTATCCAATAAGTACAGCAACAGCTGCATTTCAAGGTGGAAGGGAAGGTTCAAGTGGTGTACATCATGGCCCTGCAAGTTCAACATAGTTTTAAATAATTTGGATAAATGCTTAGAAAATATCATTTGCAAATGTTGTCGATAATTCTCAGATGCTGTCAGCTGCTGCACCTGCTTCAACACAAAGGTAGGGGGCAGGACAAATATCTTAGAGCAGTGTTTCCCAACCTTGGCAACTTGAAGATGTCTGGACTTCAACTCCCAGAATTCCCCAGCCAGCATTCGCTGGCTGGGGAATTCTGGGAGTTGAAGTCCAGACATCTTCAAGTTGCCAAGGTTGGGAAACACTGTCTTAGAGGATAGGATCAAATTTTAGGAGGATCTGAACAAGCTGGGACAATAGCTAGAAACCAGCAAGTTCAATTTGTAACAAGGGCAAATGGAAAATCCTTTGTTTGAGTAGGAAAACTCAAAAGTATGAGTATTAAATGAGAAAGATCATAATGGGCAGTAAGACGTGTAAAGAATCTGGATATTTGGATGGATTAAAGACTGAATAGGAGCCAACAGGGTGATGTAGATGCAAAAAAAAAACCCAAACAAAAGAAAAGCAATGTAATCTTATGATGAATGAACAGAAGTATAATATCAAGAAAACACAAGTAATAGTTCTCATTGTGGGTTGATAACACACCTAGAATATAATATCTAGTTCTGGGCATTGACAAGCTGGAAGATGTCCAGAGGACAGCAGCCAAGAGGATGAGGGGCCTGGAAGGAAAAATAAGGAGGGCTGGTGGAGAGACTAAATGTTTAGCCTGGAGAAAAGAAGACTGTCAGGAGACATAGTAGCTATCTTCAAATATCTGAAGGCTATCATTAGAAAACAAGGTAAACATTTTCAGTGTGGTTCTAGAAGGTAAGAAAAAAACCCAATGGCTTAAAAATGCAAGGAAGTAGATTTTGACTAGATATCAGGATGAATACACCAATGGTCTAACTGCTCAACTCTGGAACTGGCTACCTTAAGGAGGTAGCAGATCCACCCGCACTAAATATAATTAGCAGACATGGAAATGGCCATCTTTTAGGGATGCTACAGTAGCTAAACTACGCTTAGGTCATATCGAAGGCGGCGTAGTTCTAAATTGTCTAAGCCCAAAATTTCAACTCTGGTGGTATAAAGTATTTTGTTGCAAGCAGAAGAATGGAGGACTCTTCTCGTGAAATATTTCTGGACTCTCTCAATTGTATTAATGTCTGATATGAAGTGCGGGTTCCAGACAAGTGAGCTGTATTCGAGAAGTGGTCTGGCAAATGTTTTGTATGCTCTGTGTATTGCCAGAGAAGAAGCTACGCAAGATTAGGTTAACAACTCTTAGTGCCTTTTTGGCAATGTTGTTACAGTGGGCTCTGACACTGAGGTCATTAGATATGAGTACTCCAAGGTCCTTAAACTTGTACTTACCTGAAGGAATACCTTCTGTTTATATGTAGTGATCTGAGGGTTGCATTCTTCAGCTAAAGACAGAAGGCCCTTTTTGATGGTGTCCCCAGCATTATGAAATTCTTGCTGCATATGGCCTAAGGTAAATGACTGTGACAGTATGATCAGCATTTCTATTGTACTTGCTTGGAAGAAGCATATCCAATGTATTTTAGACCTGGGCCTCCTTCAAATGAAGCTCCACAAAGAATACATTGCAATAATTTATTGGGTAACCAAAGAATGAGTATTGGAAGCCAGAGCAGATCTTTCCAGGGAGGAAAAATGTCATTCATAAAATCTTGTGAACATAATAAACAGGTGGAAACACCTCCTAACCATTGCCTTGATTAGTGCACGCAAGGATAGTATAGAGTCCCAAGTGCACCGCCAAACTACAGGACTGACTTTTTATGGCAGTCATTAACTGAACATGGCAGTCATTAAACAAACTCTGTGTTTCTTAAATGAACCCATTGTCTGCCATGAGTGGGTTTTTTTGCCAGAAACTGGAAGTAAACCAATTACAGGGAAAAAATGTAAATTTCTATGTAACTGTGGGAATCTGTAGATGAGGGGCAGTTGCCAAGTGCCCAAAATGTGATCATGTTTTGTTGGAACTTTGAATCCAAGTCGAATGTACCTGTTTTAGGGTCCATTGAAACTTTTCATGGTTGCTAAGCGACTGGTAGTAAGTAAAGGGCTACCTGTAAGATTATCCATCTGCACAACTAATGCCACTTTGTGATATGTCCATGGTTGAAACCAGATTGAAATTGAACCAGAAAATTCTTTTCTTGCAACAGCTTTAGAGGATTCCACGATCACCATGGTCTAATTCTCCTTGGCCTGGAGTAGTAAATTCGATACTGATATACAGTATCCCTATTAAACGGAAAGAATCTAAAGATTTGCGACCATAAATTGTGTTTTGGTAGTTATAAGTAGGAAAACATAGTTGGCATTTTGATTCCTACTCACATTCTACTATATATTAACAGGTTGGAGGAAAAGTACTATCTATTTGATATTGGAAGGCAAGAGACAAGCAAAAGCTGTCACTTTATAAGCCAGTGGTCTTCAAACTTGGCAACTTTAAGACTTGTGGACTTCAACTCCCAGAATTCTCCAGCTAGCATAGCTGGCTGGAGAATTCTGACAGTTGAAGTCCACAAGTCTTAAAGTTGCCAAGTTTGAGGACCCCTGTTATAAGCTAATCCTGTAGCTAAAACTTTTTGCCAGTCATGCAACTAACACTTCCTGCAGGTTGTAGGGATCCTAATTAAAACGAGGAAGGTACTTCTTAGTAACTTGCTTTTGCCTTCTCTGGAAGAAAACCTTTTTGGTAATTGAAATACATTTGCTGTTCTTACAGTGTTTAGAACTCTTCAATCACACAACAGTACTTAAAATTAAGGCACTACTATTTAGCAAAGCTGACTTTGGCAAACAGAGAGTGTGCCAAAGTGAGATTGGGCTAGTTGCTCTGTGGGATAATGGAAATGTAAAGTAGGACTTAAAAGCCCCCAGTGATGATTTATAAATATGTTTGGACACTGCTACTTGAAATTCCTCTAAAGAATCTTCTCTCTTCTTCATAATATAAATCATTGTTGCAGTTCCTCACTTTTACTACCTTTTTGTGCATAGGGATTTGGAAGCACTGTGAATATTACAGCATCGACTCAGCCTGGGCATGTGTTTTACACCAATTCTTCATCTGCCAACATCTGACCTTATTTTAAGTGGTGTTAGTATAACTGAAGGAAATGTGGTGAGGACACCTAGAACAATTTCTAGGATTTTAAAGGAAGTAGACCCTATCTGTTAATAAGCAGGCAGGAAATCTGATAAGAAACCTAAGGTACGTCTGAATATATTTCAGACACAGGGATGTTTTAATTCTTCTACAAAGAATGTGCTATGTTGTCATTAAACTTAATTACCACTTTCTAAAATAAACTTTGGGGTACTTGCCTGTTTCAAGAATTAATCTTATAGCAATAGCACTTAGAGTCAACCTTGAGTCGGCCAGAATCGAACTCCTGACAGCGAGCAGTGAGTTAGCCTGCGATACTGCATTCTAACCACTGCACCACCATGCACACACTGTAAATAAATGTTTCATCCCAGAATAAACAAACCCAAATTTTCAGTGATATTCTAGCAACAATTAAATGTACATTCCTGACACAGGTTTACTTTGCACCTCTTTATCGGAAGTCCAGCACTTTCAATCTTCGTTTCAATTTTGGGTTGAATGCAGCCAAGGATCTTAAGGAGATGGTTCTATCAGTGGGAAAGCCAACCAGATCAAAACACAAACACTTTGAGCAACAACAGTAGAAGTGTTGCTTATTATTTCTGTTATACACAGCAGCATAAGACACTGATGCATATGGTTAATCAATAGGCCAGATTGGCTATACACTCACAGTACATCCTTAGATTTTCTTGCAGTTGCATTGTGGCATCTGTGAGCCCATATGTACATTCTTGTCCAACCATATTAAGTACCATTAGCGGAAAATCTGGCAACATAATTTCAAAGCTGGTCTACAACCTTTTCCTTCAGTAATGTGTGTGAATCTATCACCATTATGATGGGTTTTGAGGCCATTTTTAAAACCATCAGACTCCCTTTTGGAGACAGCCTAATCTGCAAAATCACCAGTGAATGATGAAAGGAATATTATTTATTGAGACTGCATTAAGTCCTACTAAGATCTATCCCTATCCCCTCTGGAAAATTGACCAATTAGGACATTTGACCCTTTTATCCTTTTAGCTGCTCAGAATAAATAAGGTGTAAGGTGCCAAACAAAGTGCTATGCAGAATAAACTTGAAAAATACTTGAAAAATAATGTCAGTAAATTTTTTGAGGACTTGTTATTGTTATTTAGATTTGGAGACTTCCCAAAGACTCTGGGCAGTTTACAATAGCTTGGCAAATAGCCTTAATTAAAAATCTGGATAGTTCTTGACCTACAACTACAATTTGGACCAGAACTTCCATCACTAAACAAGATGGTCATTGTACAACTTTTTTACTGCAGTCATAAAACAAAATCACTGCAATCGCTAAGTGAATCATAAGGTAATTAAGCTAATCTGGCATTCCCATTGATTTGTTTGTCAGAGACTGGCTGGAAAGGGTCTCAAATGTTGATCACATGACTCCAGGGTGCTGCCACTATCGTAAATATGTGCTGGTGGCTAAACATCCAAATTTTTATCATGTGATTACGGAGATGCTGTGACAGTCGTAAGTCCCTTTTTTTCCAGGGCCCTTGTAACTTCAAATGGTCATACATCGAGGATTATCTGTCAAGAGAGTGGCTAGCTAAAAGCTGTAATTATGATTTATTATGCAGGGACATAAAATGCTTACTTGTTACGAAGAAAATAAATCTGCTACCAATGTTTCCCAGGGGCTGTCACTGTTCCAAAAATATGGATCATGTGTCTGAGTGTGGTGCTGCTTCCTGAACAAATAGGGAGAGGCTGAATGAATTGGATGCTTCTGCCCCCATGGAATGCTAAAGCAAGCTGCTTAAGGATTAAAACTATGCATCTATGCCAGTGATGGCGAACCTTTTTTTGGTTTGCATGCCAAAAGGGGGGGAGTGCGGGGGGGTCACATGTGCGTGCCCACACCCATAATTCCATGCGCCCCCCATGCATGTGTGCATGACTCCCCCCCACTCCCGGCACACAATGGCACACCCATTTTTCGCTCTCCCCAGGCTCCAAGAGCCTTTCTAGAAGCCTGGGGAGGGCAAAAATGGCCTCCCCCCCCAGAGGCCCTCCGGAGGCAGAAAATGGCCCATTTGCCAACTTACGGTTGAACTGGAAGGCCCAGTTTTTTCCTCTCTCCAAGCTCCAGAGCCTTTCTAGGAGACTGGGGAGGGCGAAAACGGCCTTCCCTACACCCTCTGGAGGCTGGAAACAGCCTGTTTCCCAACTCCCAGTGGGCCCAGAAGGCCCGAAAATCAGATGTGCGCCAGACCTGAGCTCGTGTGCCCACTGATATGGCTCCAGGTACCACTTGTGGCACTCGTGCCATAGGTTCGCCATCACGGATCAATGCAGTATTTCTTGTGGGTCCCATCAGAGGAATAAAGGAACTATTCAATTGTGCTAGTTCTAAATAAGAAGGGCATTCAGCTTTCTACAATATGTGAAGGTGGCCCTAAAGCTCACAAATTTGTTTATTTGTTAGATATGTATCCTGTCTTTCCTTCAGGAATTCAAGACAGCATACATGGTGCTCCCACAATCAGATCTGGTGAAGTTGGTTGGGTTGAGAGGAGTGGCTGGCTTTAAATCAGTCAGCGAACTCCAATGGAGGAGGGGCCAGCAGACGTGGAGTTGAGTCTCCTAACACCACTCTATTTTTTAACCACTGCACTGCCCTGAATTGTGTTACACTTCATCAAACAGTTTTTGAAATTCTCTATCTTCCATATAGAAGGATGAACACAAAACCTTAGATTTTTTTTTTACAAACTTCTAAGGCAATATTTATCCGAACAGCCAAGCTCTTTCGAACAACAAAGGAATAACAGCTAAAATAAAATACTGATCAATATGAGAGCAAATAGTTTCTCTCCCCCTCGATGTAGTAAATGGTTATTATATTATGAAAGTGGAAAAATCCAGACAGTAATCTATAATCATCCAAACCTTTAAAATGTGAAAACAGTTTGAAAAGATCAATCATATTTGGGGAGGGGGGTGCTGATTCCCACCATGTTTAAGCATCACACACCTTTCAGGTGGTTTTTTTTAAGTGTGTTTTTTTAATGGGGACCATCCAGGATTGCAACTGCTGTTTCTCATCAGCAATTTTACTCCTTTTCTTTGCTTGGCCAGCCTTCTGAAGTGCCAGAAATTAGGGCAAATTGACAAACAAGTTAACTTTAAAAGGTTGTGGGCAAGAATATTTGTGAAATTTGCCACAGCTGAACTCATTTCAGAAGCAGCAAGGCCTGAGTTTCCAAGGTAGAAAACCCTCCATATTGTTAGCTCCCCGATGTGAGGATAAATTATGATAGGCAAGTACTTTCAACTCCTTGCATAATGAAGCCCAAGCTCCTTCTGTGGTTCTCTTTTTTTTCTGAAGCCTTTGTATTAAGATCACTAAAGATAGGGTCAGTAAGCTGCAAAACTATACAATTTGTTCTGAGGAAATAGGAGTTATAAACCTGCATTTTAAAAATTGAACTGTGAATGTCTCAAATAATTTAAAATGTCTCAAGGAGAGTTTCTGAATAAGACTTCGAATGAGACTGGTGCCTTCCAAATGTTTTGAACAACAACCTAACCCAGTGATGGCGAAACTTTTTTGGTTCGCATGCCAAAAGGGTGTGCGCATGTGCGTGCCCACACACATGCCCTCCCCCCGTGCATGCGCACAACCCCACACACACATGCGCACTCCTCCCCACTGCCCCCCCGTGCATGCGCACAGGCCTCACAAAGGATTCCCGAAGCCTGGAGACGGCAAAAAAATGGGCCAACGGGCCAACCGGAAGTTCGGAAATGAACTTCCGGTTAGCCTGTTGGGCCGTTTTTTGCCATCCCCCAGCTTCAGGAGGCTTCCCTGAAGCCTGGGAAGAGCAAAAATGGCCGAAAAGAAGGCAGAAAATCAGCTGGCTAGCGCACCCATGCGCACTGGATCTAACATAGGGCAACGCCTCACGTGCCCTCCGATATGGCACCACGTGCCACCTGTGGCACACGTGCCATAGGTTCGCCATCACGGGCCTAACCATTAACAAGAGGTTATATGCATTGTTGAAAACAACTTTAGGCACTAGATTGTCTGCTTTTAACCTAATGCAAATCTTTAACCATCTTTCACAGAGGGAAACAGATTCAGAAGCAATAGTATTTTTTTTTCTTTTTAGGACCCTGTAATCCCTTTTATCAGGGTGCAATTGAATGGAGCTGTGCATTTACTTGCCGGATGCTCCTCCCGACTGCTACGTGTAGTTTGCAGCAGATATTTTCTCTTTGTGCTCTGATAGAGAAACATCTGTTGCTGCCTAGGATTGAACTCTCAACTTTCCAAGTGGGAGATGAGCATCTTCATCTCTAGGCCACCGTGCCACTCACAGAAGCAATAGTATACTTAACATTATTTCTTTGTATTGTACAAACCTTTTTATGGTTTGCCCTCCTTTCAAGATGGCTGCTGCTCGGTAAGGTTTTCTTTTTCTCTTACCAACAACCTGCTAATTTCACTGTGAAAACTGGTTCTTTGGTGGTGCTGCTCCCTGGGTTTAAATTGGAGCACTTAGGTGTGACCCAAGATGACTTTTGGATGATCGTGGACCCAGTGGGGATGGGAGAGGGGTCTTGAAGATTCCAATTCCCTCTGGAAGCAGTTGAAATGTTAATGGGCATATCCATCTTTCTGTCAAGCAGTTTCATTTCTAACCATGCCAGAATTTTAACTTTCACTTTTTGACTTTATTGTTTTATTTGCTTTTTGGATTCTATCTGAAATTAGTAACAGACAAAACTACTTTATTATAATAAATTAACATAATGATTCTTTAGAGCTGTTGTTTTTATACTATTATATATTGCTCATGAGCAAGGATTTTGTAAAGCAGTCTATACGTTTTGAACCTAAAATCTTCCACTTAAATCCAGTTTACATTTGTTCTACATTTAACTTTCTTTTTTTCCTCCCTTATGTCTATCCATTAGGGTTTTTTTTTCTTTTCAGAAAAAAATAGTATTCTAGATGTGACTTGGAACGGAGATAACTCATTAATTGAAAGTCACAGATTGCTTTTACTAGCTGACCTAATATGACAGATGTAAAGGCAATTTTTGTGCTATTAAATTGTTAATATGCATGTTATGTTATGAGACATATGCATCGCTATTGAAATTATATATATAATTATTGCAACTGAAGAGCTATATGCAGTTAAGGGTCTCAAGATCTTGCTGATTTCCAACATCTCCCTCATTATGTCAACATACCGTTGAAAATGTTCATAACATTGCTTATTATGAAAGTGTTTATAAATTGCTTATTGTGCCTTAATAGCTGAGATTTTAAATCCTTTTAAATATACTTAAGCTATAATAAATTTATCATAGAAACCAAATGAGGAGGGATTATATGTAAAGAGGATTTAGGAACTTTCTTAACATCTTTCTTACCTGGAAAGATGGTATAGGAGAGGGGTGTCAAACTCAGGGCCCGGATCCGGCCCGCGGGGTGCTTAGATCTGGACCGCGGGGCCGCCCTGGAAACAGCAAAGGACTGGCCCGCGGTGCCTCTGCTAGCAAAAATTGAGCTCCGTTTTCACTGGGTTGCAGGAGGCTGTCACAGCCGAAAACGGAGCTGGGGAGCCCGTTTTCACTGGTAGAGCACTCGGGCCACCACAGGCCCTCCTGACACGGGTGACGTCGAGCTGGTCACGTCCACCCTGGCCACCCACCCCCCAAGGTCAAACACAACCCTGATGCAGCCCTCAATGAAATCGAGTTTGACACCCCTGGTATAGCAGATACTAAAATAATTCATTTGTAAGCCTTCTGAAGAGAACGCCATGATTGCTAAGCATAATTCTGGATACCCATTTCCACAAATGGGTATTGACAGATCAGAATTGATTCAGGGAAAGGGGAAAAAGTTAACACAGAGACTTGAAGTTATGCCCTATTTGAACTTCTGGGGGAGGAATAGCAAACTGAAGCAGAGCTGACAATTGTAGCAAAGGCCAAGAAACCATAAGTAGGACAGTTTCTTGGAACCACTCCAGATAAGGGTGAGAGATTACCCACGTGTGCTCTAGTTGGCTGCTTCCCGCAAGGGGACTGTGGGTTTGAACATTGGGAGATTTATTTATTTAAATAGATTTGTATGCCGCCCAACTCCCGGGGGACTCTGGGCGGCTAACAACATGTCAAATCCATTTATAAGTATAAAATCATATAACAATTAAAAACTACAAAAGTTAAAAGAACATCTAGCATTCATAACCAGGGGGGAGACCCATATATAGTCTGATTGGTCTCACTTTCACCCCGCCTGCCGGAAGAGCCAGGTTTTTATTGCTTTACGGAAGGCCAGCAGGGTGGGGATAGTCCTGATCTCTGGAGGGAGTTGGTTCCAAAGGGAGCTCCCACAGAGAAGGCTCTCCCCCTCAGCCCCGCCAACCAGCATTGCTTGGTCGATGGGACCTGGAGGAGACCAAGTCTGTGGGCCCTAACCGATCGTAGGGAGGTATGCGGCAGGATGCAGTCCCGAAGGTAACCTGGCCCTTGAGATGACAAGATTAGCCATCTTGCTAACAACCACGAAGGAACGTTTTAGAGAACACTAAATTCTCAAATCTCACTTCCTAATCATTTTCAGGAATTGCTCACTAACTATGTCTAACTGCTAGAGAACTTTGGACTGACAAGTCTGAAAATGCCAGGTAAGCCTGCCCTCAATCTTGAATGAAATAAAAAGTTAATCATAACTTAAACTTAATAAACTTCTCAAACTTACCGTAAATAATGTAAGCTTAATCAAACTTAAAGAAATGTAATAGATTTTACTATTATAATCAAAATTCTTAATAAAAAAGTATAAAATTCTTAATATAAGCATGCACTTACACACTAAGGATTCCACTCAGTGGATTATTGGATCAGTAAAAAAATGATATATTCAATAATCAACCATGTATGTTTTATTTACTGCACTTTAGTGCAGGGATGGGGGAGCATGGCTGGCCCAGGAATTCTGGGAGTTGAAGTCCACAAGTCACAAAAGAGCCATGGTTCTCCAGCCCTGCTTTAATGCAACAAAATTCCTAAGAATTCCATCATTGATACTTGATATGGTATCCTTTTTCTATATAGCTGCATTTTATTTGTATGGCTGCATTGATAATTTTTTGTTTATGTACCTTCCAGGCGTGATATATTTTTAAATATTTTTAAATACTGTAAGTATTATTTTTATTAAGATCCTGAACTATTCTATTATGCATCACTTAAAACCACACACATATGAATGTTTGATTGTGAAGGACTTTAAAATATAGCAAATATGCAACCATATAAATGTCAGCACCAGAGCGGGCCAGAGAAGTTCCAAACCAATTTTATTCAAAGGGTGTAAACAAATTCTTACAGGTTCGTGTAAGTGCAGTAACCCAGGTTGTGTAATTTTTAAGCCATAAAAATTGAATTGCAGCAGGTTGTATTCAATGAAAAATTGACCTCATACAAAACAATACTAAATTATTGTACCACCCGCAACCATTGCACAAAATAGGAACAAAATGAATATAGAGAAAATGTGCTGTGTATTTCCCCCACATAAATATAACTTGAAAGTGTTTTAGTAAGAGTATTATTATTATTGTATACAGAAATATTAAAGAATACAAAACACAATCTGCTGTAAACTTTAAGGAATATTTAATAAGCTTTTAAAAAATAATGTATAGCTTTATTTTCCTATGAGGTGCATGAAAATATACCATTCCTTTTTGCTGCAAGAATACCCAAGGAACCAAGAAAAACTACAATGGATAGTAACAGGTAACATTAAAAAAAGTAGTTATATGAAAACTGGAATATGAAAAGAAGTAGAGCCACATAATAAAAACATTTTGTAAAATGGAGCGCAACATTTACAAAACTGTAGACGGGAGATGGAGAGGATCTCCAATCTCTCACATCATCGTTAGAACTTTGGGAATTCTTCATGTTGTGTTTTATACATTTTTCTATGTGCTTATCTAGAAATACCAAATGGTTTGCAAATATATACATAGCCGTGAGTAGATGGTTACTGCAAATCTCTGACCTAAACTGGATGTGACTTGAATCTGAATAGGTGTACTTGCCTGGGACTTCGACTTGGATTTTCAGACTTGAGAGGTTGAACATTTGAAGGCGCGACCAGTTTTGTGCTGTGGTGGAGATCAGGCAATGGGAAAAGCCATTTATGCTTGTGTGTCAGAATGTGCTTCTATCTTAAACAGATGGTCTTTTGTAGGGTAACTATAGTGGATAATGCTGTGAAGAAAAACATTTGGGTGGCAATTTTTAAAGAAACAAAACAGCTGAAGAGGAAAGCGCAGCATCTTTCTCTCACCCCGTGGTTTTCCTGTTGTTGCTTTTTTGTATGCGTTTAAAAATGTACAGGATAAAGCTAGGGATGGATTGATGCTTTGTCACACCTAGAGTTGAGCTTTAGTCAAGGGTATCCACTGTAGCAAACTCATGTTTGCCTGACATAATCTGGAAAACAGCTTTCAAGATTTGAAGGCTGTAGTCTTGTGCATCAGTTTGGGGGGGGGAGTAAATTCCACTGAGATCTATGAGATCTCATGCAGGACATACAGCGAATAAGTTTGCATGTCATTCATGGTCTTTTTTTATTTAAAAAATTTGGATTGCTATATACTCTTGTTCTGGTGCTGTTTGGGTAGAATCTTAGTACATGATTAGGAAACTCCAATCCAGCCTTTTCTAAATGGGTGCCTTCCAGATCTCTGGAGTTCAAAATCCCACCATAGTCCACCTGCGTGAAGGCTGTAGTTCAGGATAACTGGAGAGTATGAAGTTGCCCCATCTCTAGTGATCCCAATCTTGGTGTCCTCCTGATGCCGTTGTCGGTGGCTGTGTTGACTGGAAATTCCTGGGAGTTACTTTGTGCTATCAGCAACATAATTGCACAATTTCAAAGAAGTCTTTATGCTCTGATTTCTAAGGTACGTGTTCTTCCATAGCATATGTGGCAAATGTACCTTTTAATACGGCAAACTGAAAGAGAGATCCTAACATAATGTGCTAGAAAAACCATATTGTAGATTAGAAACCTATTATTTAATCTGTGCTGAACCTTCCTTCTCCCAGCCTCCCCCCCCCCATAGGTAACAAACCTAGGTAGCTATTAATAGCTATTTTATACAGTATATTAAAGCACACATCATTTTAGGAATATTCACAATAGACAAAAGACACATTCCTAGCAAGTAAGACAGAAATGTAAACTCACATCCTTAATTTGCATTGACTTTAAGTCTTTGGGCCATGAAACAGAAATTAAGCACCCTGGACCCAAACCAGAACCTTTAGGGGGCAGGCTCCACAGCTGATCCTAAATGGCTTTGGTCATATTATATATTTAAAGCCTTGTGCTTATAATATAGCAAAGGAATTGCACTGGCTTCTTGAATGCTGTCTGGAATACATGTCAGTAAAGAATTAATAAAGTATCACAAGCATTTCCTTCCTTCAATCGGACTTGTAAAAATTGCTCACAGTTGCTTATTCGGGCTCAATTATTTTCTGCCCTAACCCCCCCCCCCAAAAAAAACCACTGAACAGGGATTTGAGTGACCGATTAATGAAGCATAATGAGTATACAGTAGTCTGTTGTGTTAGCTACAGGTATCTAGTCTGACGGCTGGTGATGGTCTCCTAAATTTGTTTGGTTTCTGTGTTACAGGCAGCCAGGATTTGCTTTAGCACCAAGGTTTTTCCAACGTGCATAAGGAGGAAGCTTCTGATAAGCAAGTAATTCCCCATGGTATACAGTCTTAGTTCCTCTCATTTCAAAGTAAAGGCTCTCTCTATGTTGCATTCGGTCCTGTACACTTTCTTTTAAAAGCTTTAAAGAAAACTGTCTTAAGTATTTCATTATACTGTACAACTATGTTCCTTGGATTTTCAGCACCTGCCTTTTGTCATGACAATGTCATGTGAACCAAGAACAGCATCCTCTCTGGATAGTGTGATGGTGATTTAGGCTTCCTATGAAGATATTTAAAGTTACTAACATCATGGTGTTTTTTAGGTTAGTGTTACTCAATAGGTGTTGAATTGTTTATATTGCCAGCATACAGAAGGGAGATTGGAATCTGATGCTAGATATTTAGATAACGTACAGTATCCTGAAAAGACGTTCCAATTATTTAACAACAGCAAGAAAGTAGTCTTTCCATTAAAATTAATCTCCTGAAATAAAGTCTTAGAAATCAGAGTGGCCTTTCACATGCCATTAATGATTAAAGCAGTTTATAAACTTAATAAATAATAAGGTTAAATATGAAAACATTACTAGCTGGTTCAGTTTGGGTATTGAAAATAAAAACCCCAGCTTAGAATGATCTTGGCCTTCTAAACACAAAGATCCAACAAGTGTGAAGCCTACCTATCTTATTGTGATAGCCCTCCATCTTTGCAATGAATGGCCAGCATACACACAATAGACAGCAAGGCTATTCATCTAGATTTCCAAACTATGAAATACTTGTTACTGTTTGTTCCGTAAAATCCAGGAAGCCTTTGAGGTTATTGTTTAACTATTGAGCTTTGCATTAGTTTCTTTCTTTTTGAATCAGTATTAAGAAATGATTAATGCCTACTTATTCCCTGCTGAGATTCCTGCTCACTTCTACCCTGTTTCCCCCAAAATAGGACATCCCCTGATAATAAGCCCAATCGGGCTTTTGAGTGCATGGCAATAAGGCCAAGCACTTATTTCAGGGTTCAAAAAAATATAAGACAGGGTCTTATTTTCAGAGAAACACGGGTATGAGTTAATTTCTGAGAGTAATTCTGCTGAGTCACCTACTTTTATTTGTATAAAGGGGATCTTCAGGAGTACTTTAATATTTTTAGAACTCATATTTTACTTTTAGAACCTATGTTTTATTCGTATTGCCTTATTTTATGATAACGGTCTTCAGAGATAGGAATCTAAAAGCTGTCAGTAGGTGTGCTTGAAAAACAGTCAAAAGTAATGAGCAATGACAACTAACAGAAATGGAATTTCAAAGACACTCTTCGTTCCTGTATAGGGGAAAGAATCAAAACCACAGAATAATTGGAAAATAACATGTACATTATTGCTTAAAGTCAAACGTGTCCATTGTATGCACATTTAACAGGACAAGAGGAATCAAGAGAGTCAACTGCAGGGTGGAATAGGAATTTCTACACATTTGCTATAACTGGCTACTGCTGGACCCTTCAACTCTTCACTCATGTATGAATTTGGGTAGGCAATATGTTAATTGATAAAGTCTAGAGCAGTGTTTCTCAATCTTGGCCACTTTAAGATATATGGACTTCAGCTCCCAGAATTCCTCAGCCAATCATCCAAATTCTGGATGTTGAAGGCCACACATCTTGAAGTTCCAAGGTTGAGAAACACTACTCTAGAGCAGGGGTCCCCAGTCCCCGAGCCCAGAGCAGTACTGATCTGTAGCCTGTAGGCACCAGACAGCACAACTGGAGGTGAGCGGTGGGCAAGTGAAACTGCAGTTGCATGGGATCTAGGTTGTGTGCTCCCCCACCCCACTCCAGGGGTGGGTTCCAGCTTTCTTTGCTGCCAGTTCGCTCAGGGACGCGCCGTGGGGGCGTGCTCGCTTGGTGCGCGTGCGCATGTGCAGTACTTAAAAAAAGCTTCTGCACATGCGCAGAAGCGAAAAACAAGATGGCGCTGCCTATAGCGCCGCCGGGAGAACTGGCTTGGGGGCATGGCAGGCCTGGGTCGCTGCCGGTTCTAGCAATCCAGGCTGCCAATTTACTACTGGTTCTATAGAGCCAGTCCGAACTGGGAGGAACCCACCGCTGCCCCACCCAAGTCCATGGAAAATTTGTCTTCCATGAAACCAATCCCTGGTGCCAAACAGATTGGGGAGCACTTCTGTAGAGCATGGTCTACAGTTGGTCTAGGGCAGGGGTGGCCAAACCGTGGTGCATGTGCCAAACGTGGCGCATTGGCTGATTGCAAGTGGCGCATTGCAATCATCCAACGGACAGAAAAGGTGACACTGTTTTAGCGAGCGAAAGTGATTCTGACCGCGGAGCAGAGGCACCCGGCGAGTGGGGCAAGAGGTGCGGGGATGCCAGAAGTGGCGGCATTGGCGGCAGGCTCCTGCCCGTGTCTCCCGCCCGCCCGCCTCTTGCCTTAGCATTTAAAAGAATGAGAGGCGGGCGGGCGGGAGATGCAGGTAGGAGCTTGCCGCCAGTGCCGCCACTTCTGGCATCCCTGCGCCTCTTGCCCCACTTGACGGGCGCCTCTGCTCCGCAGTCCCTCCCGCATGCGCAGCGTCTCCATCGTTTACCAGGACGCGGGCTCCCCGGTGCCGTCACAGCGACCGGGGAGACTTTGCACATGCAGCGCCTTGCGCGAAAGACACGCCAGAGCAGCAATAGCAGCAGTGGCAGTGGTAGCGCTCTCTCTCCTTTCCTCCCATGCGCGTTAACCCTGCCGGCGCCGCGGTCGGGGACTCAGTCGGGTGGCTGGAGCCCCGCAGGAGATGGCGACAGAGGCTCCTTCTTCCACTGAGGGGAGGGGAGGGGAGCAATCCACCCACCTACCTCGCTTGGCGCGGTTCCCCCGGGAGCGACCCCCGGCCAGGACCTGGGAGTGCGATGCTCTTCCAGGCTTCTCTTCCAGGACTTGGCGTCTTGGAAGAGGGCTGGGCGAGGGAGAAAGGAGCCATGGTGGGGATTGGTTTGCAGGGAGAAAGAAAGAAAGGAAGGAAGGAAGGAAGGAAGGAAGGAAGGAAGGAAGGAAGGAAGGAAGGAAGGAAGGAAGGAAGGAAGGAAGGAAGGAAGGAAGAAAGAAAGAAAGAAAGAAAGAAAGAAAGAAAGAAAGTTGTATGGCCACCCTGAGTCCTACGGAAGTGGGGCAGCATACAAAAATGACCAAAAAAATAAATAAATAATAAATGGCAGATCGGAACTCGTCTGCGAAAAAATTTGGCGGATGGTATGCTTAAGGTTGGCCACCACTGGTCTAGGGGGTCAAATCCTAACCTATACTAGTTCTTTCTTAAATTACAGCCCTGAGGTAGTGCTTCTTTACAGAAAATGATAAGAATGTTCTAGATTTCCTATCATAGTCAAGATATTGTCACATTTTATGTTTTTTCTTTTTTATATTAAACATTTGTATTGAAGCTATTTATGGAGTTTATAAATGGATAATACTATACCCTAAGTTGGCTGCTTTGTCTTCAATCATGCATGTGTGTCAGATGTAAGATTGCCCCCCCCCACACACACACTGCATGGAATCATGAAACTAGTTTTGCTGAGGGATATCTTAGTTAAGGGTGTTAGGTTTTACTGATATGGTTGGCCTTGATTTTATATGGTTGACTCTCTTTTTGCAGTTGTAAACTTTCATTCTTATATACTTCAAAGAACTATGAATATTAAATAAGGGGAAAATAACTTGTATGAACCTACAAGCCTCAATGCAGGTTTGCATATTCTTGTCTTCCTTTTTTGGGAGGGGGTACTTTTGAGTCAGTTTTTACTCCGGGTGGCTGCCTGGACAAGTCCCTGCAGGTTTCTTCACAAGAATTCAGAAGTGGTTTGCCATGGCCTACTTCCTCGGTCTGAGACAGAGTGACTGGCCCAAAGTCACCCAAGCTGGCTTTGTTTCTAAAGTGCAGGATTAGAACTCACTGTCTCCTGGTTTCTAGCCTGGTGCTTTAACCACTGCACCAACCTGACTCATTAGCTTCCATTACTGGAAAATAAACAATGATCTACTGTACCTAAAGGGATGGAAAGAAAGGAAAGGGCTGAATTAATGTCTCTTTGCTTTTATTTATTTTTTTAGCAGAACTGTAGGGAAGGGAACTGTCTTTAGAAGGCCTCTGAGTGGACTAACAATGTATGTATACACACTAAATTCTACTTGGATGTTTAAATCATGAGCACCATATTCATGATCAAGAACAATTCCAGTTTTGATAGCCACAGTTAGTGGTATATCATTTTTTAAAAAAAAAAATACTGGCTTACAACTATGCATTCTAAGTGTGGTCAATCTTCTGTCAGCATGCAGGTATTAACACACATATTAGTGCTCACCTACAATGATAATCCACTCATTTTACTGATATATGATTCATTAAAGCAAGACAGATACAGCTGATCCATCAAGCATTTTGATCTAAATCTTCATTGTTGAGACTGAGAGCAGATCATCTATGCTAGCCTTTCACTAGCCTATGGTTGTAAGCAGTGATGGGAATGTGCTTGAACATCTTTACTTGCATGTTCGTCTATGTATATTAATAGCAGAGAAAAGAAAAGGAAAAAGGAAATGAATGTCTGTTTAAAACCTTTTTGGTTAGTGGGGAATTTCTTCCAACCTCTCAATTCCTTCTTGGAATAATTCGTTTCTTTAAAAAGCAGCTACAAAGCATGTTTACAGCATAGTCCCCCCCCCCAGTGAATCTATCCTATTTAAAGGTGAAATATGACAAAGCAAATTAAGGAAAAGGCAAAGAGACAAAGGGGCCAACAACAGAAAAAAAGGACATATTGACACTTAAAAATGACACTTGGAATGACACTTAAAAGAAAATCCAGAGGACAGTGACAGAAAGGTGATTACATATCCGCTGAAGAATAAATCTGTTTGATGCAATTGCTTGTTTCTCAGTGGCCTAAGTTTCTTCCCTAGGAGATCTTTCCATTTGACTCCATGGTCCTGTGGAATACAAAGGAAGAGAAGATTGATGTGCTTTGTAGGCAGCTGCTAGAATTGTCGGTGGGTATTCTATATGGATGTATTCAGACATTAGTACTTGAACGTCATTGCACTGGTTTAAAGAGTAAGAATTCCAGTGCTGTTTACAGTCAGATCTGATTGGATATCTGAAACCCTTTCTTCACGCTTTCCCCAAAGACCTCTCATTCCGTGACACAATTTTGAGAAGTTCAGAGCATGCCCCTGGGCCGAGATGCTAAGCTGGCTAAAACCAAATGCTAAGAAATGGCTGCTCCACATCCTCTCTATCATCATGAAAAAGAAAAAAAGCTCCCTGTACTTTGAGGACTGATGAAATAGGGCTAGGTGGAACATTTCTATTTGTCAACAGCCTGCAGAGATTAAACTCCGCCTCGAACTAAACCACAGTCTGTGCAACAAGAGAGCCGCTCCTTCCTTTGTTTTCTTGCCATTTAGAGAGAAGGATTTATTTTGTCGGAGCAAGTCTGAGAGTTCCGCGATGATACCGTTTGAGCGGTGTGACAAAACTAGGGTGATCCACAATTTTTCCATAGAGGATTATACAGTTTATTTTACATAGAAAAAATATGACAACAGGATGGAGGGTCTTTCGTCTTGTGGAGAGGTGGCTGACGGACCCTGAAGATGGTTTTTATGCACAGTAGGTGTCTGCCTTGACAACCTGACAATACATGGTCATTGCAAATGTCAGTCCAAGAATCTGTAGATACAAAAATCATTGTCAGGATTAAACAGCATGCCACTTTATCTCTATTCTTTAATGATATGCACAGTTGCACACTACGGATCCAGAAGGAGTAATGAATTTCCCATGCCACCCAGGGTATACCAATTGTACATAAAGCAGTTCTGCATAATCAACAGGGCATGCTCAATTTGGGGCTAATCTAATGGAAAGCCCAAGGAGAGTTATGAAATTTCTTCACAATCAAAAAGAAAAGGGAGGAAAGAAACCTGGCTTATAACTCAATCATAGCTTTATTCAATATTGATGAAAAAATACTTTAGATTAGTTAATTTAGGAGAGGGGCAAAAGCCCCTCTCGTTTCTAACAGAATAACAGAGATGGAAGGAACCTTGGAGGTCTTCTAGTCTAACCCTCTTCTCAGGCAAGAAACCCTATACTATTTCAGACCAATGGTTGTCCAATCTCTTCTTTAAAACCTCCAATGTTGGAGCACCTACAATTTAAGAAGCAAGTTGTTCCACTGATTAATTGTTCTAACTGTCACCCCAAAGGTGCTTTTTCTAAAGGCAAATGGACTTCCTTTGTTTTTCCTTGAAAACATTTCGCTTCTCATCCAACAAGCTTCTTTAGTTGAGCCGAGGTGGTGCAGTGGTTAAAAGCAGCACTGCAACCTTCAGCTGATTGCTAGTTCAGCAGTTCAGCTGTTCAAATCTCACCAGGCTCAAGGTTGACTCAGCCTTCCATCCTTCTGAGGTCGGTAAAATGAGGACCCAGATTGTTGGGGGCAATATGCTGAACTCTGTAAACCACTTAGAGAGGGCTGTAAAGCACTATGAAGCGGTATATAAGTCTAAGTGCTATTGCTATTGGCTATTTAGTTCTGACTGAATGAAGCTTCTTGGATGAGAAGTGAAACGTCTTCAAGGAAAAACAAAGAAAGTCTAGTTGTCTTTTGAAAAAGCACCTTTTGGGACAGCCATGACCTGGATGATTGAGAATCTCCATAGACATTTGTTCTGTCAGGAAATTATTCCTTAATTATAGGATGGTTCTCTCCTTGATTAGTTGCCATCTATTTTATCTATGCCATTATTTTTGCTTGGGCATTCTGCTTCCTCGTGGACTTTCTGACCAGGGAAAAGAGTATTTTGGGGGCAACAGTTAGGCTAAGTGTTGATTCCATGTGTAGGCATTGCCAAAGGACATCTGAACCCTCCATATTCTGTCTGCTAAACTTTCTCCTCAGTCTTTTGCCTGTGTACAGAAGAAGTAAGGACTTGTGCTGCATGGTCTGTCCTCCTCTTTACTCTGCTCTGTGCAAAGTTATGCTTGGGTGTGTCCATTATGGTTTATAGCAAAGGTGTCAAACTCAGTTTCATTCAGGGCCACATCAGGGTTGTGTTTTACCTTTGGGGGGGGCAGGATGGGCGTGGCCAAGGTGGGCATGGCCAGCACCACATCACTCGTGTTAGGGCGCTTGTAGTGGCCCGAGTGCTCTGCCAGCGAAAACAGGCTGCTGAGCTCCGTTTCTGGCTGCAACTGCCTCCTGCAAACCTCTGCCAGAGAAAACGGAGCCTGGGAGGGCAGTGCGCAGCCCTCACGAGCTCCGTTTTCAGCTGTGACGGCCTCCTGCAAACCTCTGCCAGAGAAAACGGAGCTTGGGAGGGCCGCATTTGGCCCTCCCAAGCTCTGTTTTCACTAGCACAGGCACCGTGGGCTGGTCCTTTGCTGTTTCCAGGCCAGACCCGTAGGCCAGATCTAAGCACCCCACAGGCCGGATCCAGCCCCCGGGCCTTGAGTTTGACACCCCTGGCTTGTTTATAGGCTTGTTCTTGTGTGAGTACTATAAATAATCTGCACAACACTTTATGCTACCAAAAGGCTGATGTACAGTACCTCCGTTAGCTGAGAAATCCTGGGAACTGAAATTTTCTGAAGCATGTTATGGAACTCTAATAGAGAATGGCTAGCTCTGTATCTAATTTTCATTTTCTACTATTTTCTGGGAAAACCATGACAAATAATCAGGTATAAAAATAACAGAGGATTACAAAGTAGAAATGTATTTTATCTACTCTAATTCTGGAGAGTTGGGCATAGTTAAATCCACTGATTTCAACAGGATTAGCCTCCTTAATTCTGTATTAAATTATGACATTAATTTGAAGAGGGGGGGAAATCCTACAACCCTACAGGATTAATTCTAAATGGTGATGACAAGTTTAAATCGCTGGGGCTGTAAGTTAACAACGTATTTGCCTGTTTTGGCTCAAATGTGGTACAATATAAGCGGTTTTAATCACAGTTCTTGTTTGTTAATTTTAAGCAGCTTTATAGTGTTCTCAGGATCTCAAAACAACTTTCTGAGGATTGGAGGAAAAGATTTAAAGTGTAGGAGGCAGTGAAGTGATCAAGTAAAAATATGCTAATTATTGAACAGCCCTGCTTTCAAATAAAAATTCATTATGAAGGATCTCTTGCAGTTTAGGCTAAGGCACAATAAGTCAATTACTATTCCCCATTAACTTAAGCTTAACCAACTTTATGTAGAAACCATTGCTATTTTATATCATCAGATACTCTAATTAAACCAAGGAAGGATCATTAAACACCCATGACTTGTTGATGTTTGCACATAAGCACATAAGCAGGAGGAAACAAAACAGTATTCAACATAAAGAAGACAACTTTTTCTTTAGATCAATCTTCTTGCAATTCTGATAAGTAGGCTACAATCCCGGACCAATTTATCAATGAATAAATTCAACGGAATTTTCTTTTGAGAAATATTTATAGGGTTTTGCTACTAATACCAGATTACTGAATACTGAAAGATAAACTGAGATGCATTTAAATCCTTCACGGTGATAAAATAAACAGAAAGCACACAGGAAATACCTGAACTAATGCTGTGCACAATCCAAAAATTCCAACTGCCAACAGGTTCTCCTGAAGCCATAATTTCACTGTTTCGTAGCAAGGCTAGAGGGGAAAAAAAAACATTATGCTATAAGGAAGCCAACGACCTAAGAGGAACCTACAACTCATATCAAACTTGGTAATCGGCAGTGTCAATTTAAGCTTTCCAGTGGAGATGAAAAGCATCTCTGGGGACTTTCTTGCAATGAAATATGTCTTTAAAGGCCTAGAAAAACTGTACAACTGAAGATAAAATGGATACTCTGTGCAAGATTCATTAACAAAAAAAAAAAGAACAATGTCTACTTCTCATGTATGCCCTACAAACCAGATTGCTGCGTTTCTAAACGAAATAGTAAATCTCAGTGCTGTAAATAGAAATTCTGGGCAAGAATGTGAGAAGGCAATTATAGACCAATTATTGCTTAAACAAATCATTACCCAAATACTTCACCTTGCTTTCTAGCAACCACAAAGTAACGAGATGACATTACATTTGTTCTAACATGTTAGTCCCAGTGTCAGCATGTCAAATTTTAGGACTGATAATTTCCTAGGAGGATTTGCGGGCCTGACTCATAAAGACAAAAGGTTTTAAAATAACAGTTGAATCCACAGTAGGATTTACTTTTAGTTTTGATACATTTCTGTGACAGATCACCTTGGACTTATTTTTCAGCATAACTTTTTGAGTATGCCCATGAAGGGTTTGGTTGAATTTGAGTCTGCGAGCCCAATACTCTATCCACACTCTGGTAACTTCTTGTACACCTGGTGGATTCCAGAGTACTTTCTGAATTCAGGAATGTTCCTTGGGAAAGATACTGCTTTTTTCCCCCTGTAGAAAACCTCTAAATACTGATTATTTCATCAGAGCTGTTTTCCTAGAGATTATCAGTGTCTGCTGTGACAACAGGCCAGTTGTTCTCAGCCACCACTGCAGACCGAATGTTGTGTATGCAATCTCCTGAACTGGCAACACAAAACCAGGCAGTGCTGTCTTATACTATAAAGTCTTGTTTTTTTTGTTTCCTGGTCTCATCTTGGGCACATTCTGCAAGATGCTAAAGTCGGATCCTAAGATTCACAGAATGGGATTCTGTCTCAATGCTGCAGTTCTCTTGGAACTTTTATACACAGACACAGACCCACTACAGGGGTGTCAAACTGGTGGCCCGCGGGCCGGATGCATCACGGGGCGCAGGCCATGCACACCCCAGCTCCGCAAATGGGGGAAACGTCGCAAAACGTCACGTGAAGGCAACGTGACATGGTGAGTTTGACACCCGTGCACTAGTAGGAAGGAACCCCTATCCCAAAACAATACTTGAAAATTGTTGGATCTGAAAATGAAAAGCATCATCAGCTATTCCTTCCTCCACAGAACCTTTAGTTCCAGTGAAAGCAGCCTTTTTATTTATGGAATCGCATGGCTGGGGGCTAAATAAACAATAGAGCAAGTCAAGACTTTTAAATATTTGGGTATTTTTTTCCCTGCTATGTATGGGCCACTGTAAAATCTCCTGCCGGTTATGTTACCCTAAACACACACAAAAACATCATTGGCTTTATCATCTTTCTACTTCTTCAAAGGAGCTCAGCATATACCTGCAGCAATTAAAGTCTTTGTGGCCAAGATCTGAGTCCAGCGCTTTTTTGGAGTTCCAGTCTGGCCCTTACAGGTCATTCCTTTCTCTTTAAGGAGTTCCATCCAACTTCTTGAGATCAATTTTTCAAGTACCTCACTATGTTCCGAGATGGTGGTTTGCTGTGAAGTTGGCCTATTTAAAATATTCATTTTCTCCTATTGGCTTAAGATCCCTTTTATCAGTTAGCTTGGTACCTCTAATTATGACCAATAGCTTTTAGTCTTCCTAGTGCTAGGCAATACATGCCAGATTGCAACTTTATGGCTTTTTATGGCCAGCCATCACTGTAACCATGGGCTATGAACACACACTATCTGATCTTAAACAGTGGACTATTGATTTAAACCTGCAAGCAATTTATGAGTTCTACCTAGAAACATCTTCCTAAATCACTGAACATCTGCTGCAACTAGCCAGATATCTTAGTCACATAATGACTCTAAAATTTAGAAGGCCCTTATCCTTCACCAACAATTTTTGTCTTTTTCAATCCTAAATAAGTATGATTTTCTTCTTTTATTTGCTGGTGAATTACTAAATAAAAATTGATTATTTATGGAGTAGCTACTCAACATTCCAGTCTATATGAGAAGAGGATTTTAATTTTTACAATGATCAATATTCAGCAAATATTGTTTTGAAAGAAACAACTGCAAGGAGTTCACTATTAGGTTACTCTTATGCAGTATATTAGCCACTACCATTTAAGTTGGCTGCTAGTTGTCATAGCAATTCAACTTATTTTCAGTGATCATAGAACATTTAGACAGGCACTTTCATTTTGCCTTTATTATTGCTATCAAAGATACTTCAAAATAACCTTGCTGTTGATACATCAACTTGGCACTGAGCTGAGGAAAAAGGGCAGTTTCAAAAAATCCCGGGATTAGAAGGGATCATATAGGACCTCAAGTCCAACCTCCTGCTAAATGCAGAAATCTATATTTTCAGCAATTGAAAAATAATAATCTGCATGTCCCGAAGGTGCTTTTTCAAAAGGCAACTGGACTTTATTTTTCCTTTTGAAAAACCACCTTTGGGACAACCATGACCTGAATGACTGAGAATCTACTTAGACAATAGTCTGCAAGCATATGTGCAGTGAAAGAAGCCACTTAGGGAAAAACAAAGTAGAAAAAAAGACCACAAGGGCAAAATAAAGATTTTATATGCTAATCCCTGTGCTCCCAAAAGTGATTTTTTTCAAAAGGCAACTGGACTTCATTTTTTCCCCCCTTTTCGCTTCTCATCCAAGAAGCTTCTTCAGCTGTTCTTCAGCTCAGAGCTGAAGAAGCTTCCTGGATGAGAAGTGAAACGTCTTCAAGGAAAAAACCAAGTCCAGTTGCCTTTTGACAAAAGCACTTTTGGGACAGCCATGACTGAATGACCTAGAATTTCCATAGACATATCCCTGTGCTCACCTCCAGGTGAACCACCACTTCATTTCATATACACCCCCCCCCCAAATTTCCTTTCCCTCTTTCTTTTCCAATCTATCTGCCTCTCTCTCCCTTTGACTCCTGCACCATCTTCCAGAACATCTTTTGCTCCTTGCTGTGTTTTTATTCCCTACTTGATTCCTTTTGCCCCGCATGATATCCTTGCTTCCTCTGTCTTACATTTGCATGCACATTTGTATAGGACTATGTTTTCAAGTGTATTTGCCTGTTTACGTTTGACTTAATAAAAATTGCCCTCCCCATTTTACCTTTACCTGCCTGCTTTGGAAGTGCATCCCTCTATGTGCCTTTCACAAGCATTCAGATTACTAGAAGTTGCCTTGACTCACGTTCTTGAGTTCTGTGTTTTTACTTCTCCTACTGACACTTAAAGGTGAACTACTTATTAAGACTCTTCTCCTCTTGGTTGGTTGTCTGAGAAGTATGCCAAATTAGGATGAATGAGTCAGAATAGCCTGTTTAGTCACCCTTAAAGATGGGTACAACAGCATGTAGCAAATAGGCAAAGTAAGGACATTTTTTTCTTTCACTAGTAGATTCTAAAAATTCTAGTCGTCTTAGTTGATTCATGATTTACATTTAATACTCACAGCTTTCCACCAGGTCCCTGGGGAATGAAGTCCACAGTTTTCACTAAATTCCAAGCAGCATGAATCTGGCACCCGTGTGGTATTGTACACTTCAAACCAGTCAGTGTAGTTGGAGACACCACAGCATCTGAACTGGAGGGGAATGAGAGAATTACAAGTCACCTTAGTCAAGAAGCCTATTTAAGGATCAGGTTCAGTGGGCCCAGCATGCCAGAACGCCTCTGGACTGCACATCTGGAAAGAGGAAGTGCTATACCTTTTATTCAAGTTCATTCATTTCTGAATAGAACATGTACATTTCTCCAGATTTAGCTCATTTACCTGAACAGTCCTCCTTTAATGACCCTAACTGGGGCTTGAATTTCCATCACTAAGTGAAGTGGTCATTAGGTGAAACATCACGTGACTACACTGCTTAGTGATGGCAGTTCCGGTAGTGGTCATTAGGCCAGAACCACAGTGTTGTTAGTCAAGGATCTCACACTTTTCCTGCCCTGTTGCATTCACCTCCACTTCAGCTCCTCCCAGTCTCCTATCTCCCTTCTCTCTCTCGGCTCTTTTGGTCACCACTCACTCTGGTCTGCAACCCCACCTCCCTTGCACTCCATTGCCCCTGCCATCCAATGGCATCCCCAGGTGACTTTTGCCATCCTCTTCCTTCTGCTGCTGAAGGGGTGCCCACCCTTCATGAGCTGGCCATGTGCAGCCTCAGGAGGGCCTTTGCAAGGCTTTGGAAGGACCTCATGAATGGCCAGGCTGGGCAAACCTTGTCAGCACTGGGAAGCAGATGGTAAAAGTCAGCTGGGGGCAATGAAGGGTGGTGGGATGGCAGAGTGCAGGGCTGTGGCACTGCAGGGCAAAGGTCAGGGCAGCAAGGGTAGAGTGCAGGAAAGCCAAAAGGGGAGAGATGGGGAGGATACAAGTGGGTAGGAATTTAAGTGTAACCTGCAGTCATGATTGAGAGCAGGCTGCCAAGCTCTTGAATTTTGATCACATATTTGTGGAGATTTTAACAGCCACAAGTACAAGGAGTAGTTGTAAACATTCAGTACCACCGTAACTTCAAACAGCTGCTGAACAAAAGGTCATGAACTGAGGACCACCTGTATTAGTGACTCAGTTTCCTTGTTATGTCTCTTTACATCCATTGTAATATCAGAACAGAACATCCAAGGGATAACTATTGCATAAGAGGAAGGTCACTTTGCTTCCAGATAATCCTATACCCTTTTAAGACATTCCGTTAGGGTACAATATATAGGGGAGAGAAAAAGAGTTTTTTAAAAATAGCTTTGCCTAATCACCATATTCATTCTGAAACGCTCCTAACCAATGGTTCTCAACCTGTGGTCTGTGGAACCCTGGGGTGGGGGTTCGATGTCACATGGGGGCGCGAAGGCTTGAAGAAATGTTATTATTTAAATATTGAGTTAAGTCTTGGGGGTCTGTGCTCATGAACCATGGCGACAAAAGGTATTTAAAGGGGGTTCATGGTGAAGAATAGATTGAGAACCATTGGTCTTAACTATTCAACATGGCTTGGAAAGTTGCTGACTGAAGATGTCTTGTCCCATCTGACAAGAATGCTAGATGTCTTGTCCCGTCTTTGGACAACAGAACAGCAAAAGAACTAAACTTCAATTGTGTGGAAACTGAAGAAAACATTTTTATCAGGGTACATGCATTTTACAATACAAATGAAGAGAACTAGAATTACATCAATTTGGGTGGGGGGGAGCCAAGAAAAACATTTCCACTGTTCCTTCTTCATGGGACTTAAAAAAGAAAAGAAAAATTCAATTCAGATTTTTTTTTGGACAGAAGATATGATATTATCAGCAATACAGAGTGCAGTTGTATTATTTTTCAAGTATGTTATTACCATCCCAAAAAGTGTTCGGGTTACAGCAATGACATTTTTATTAGATGACATGTAAAGATGAGCGGCTTCAAATTCATATATGCTCTGTTTTGAAACTGTCTTTGACATTTACTAATGAAGTCATGATCTGGGAACTGAGACTGAAGGCAGCCACGCTTTCCAAATATCAGAGTGTTAAATATTGATTTATATCTCTTCTATTGTAGCAATTCAGCATCTGGATGTGAACCTTAGCTTTCAAGAGAGAGCAATCTGTAGATTGTTCTAGGAGTTCAGGATCCCTTTGCGAGATCTAGTCTGCAAAGCTGAAAAAAAAGCTAGTCACACTGTACAACTGGGCAGGCGAGTTCATAGTTATGCCAACCAGACAGCATTTAATTAATGAGCAGCAGCCTCCACTGAATGTGGGTTTATTTATTTATTTAATATGTTTATATGGCTGCCCATCTCATACACATGACTCTGGGCAGCTAACAATTATTGTATTAATTGGGTTGTGGGATAACTCTCTAGTTCAGTTCTGCAACTCTCAAATTATTAAAATGATTGTTTTAATTGCCTACTTGCACATGAATCTACATGGATCTGGCAAATTAGCATTCTGAATTGTTCAAAATTGTCCAATTTGCTTTTGCCTTTAAGGAAAGCTGGGAAAAATGAGGAAACTGTGAAGTTCCTGTGTTATTTTTGTTTCACGCTTTTAGTGTTCCTTGCCTGTTATCCAAATGCAAGTAGATTTCTTAAATGTACAAAACTATGCCCTCCAACCTTTCTGAAGCGACTACAATCAAAGGCTCCACATTCTTTTGTTGTCAAATATTGCCTGAAGCAAGTTTCCCATGGCAGAAGTGACTAAGGGGGATAACTGAGAAAAATAGCAGATCTTTGATCCTGCCTCCAAGTACACTTCGAAAGAGATGAGGAATTTGATTCTTTTCTCTGTAGAGATGCCAAGGCAGTTATGTTTTTTATTAACTGCTGAAGTCAAATCTCACAATGAATGAATTCTGAACATGAATATTTGTGGTTCATAATCCTAACCTGAAAATACCGGTAGGTAGGTATCATAAGGTATCTGCAATTCTTCTCCAGTTCAAAATTTTAACTCAGCAGGGAATGGGAGAAAATTGACAGTACAGTAGGACTCTGTAAATTAACTTTTGTAGTTTCGTTGTTTTGTTTATTCAAATAAAAATATTGGGAACAGAAAAAGTGTGTACTTATTTACATTCCAATATAAACAAATTGTATGCAATCATATTAGTCATACAAAAAAAAGGAAGAAACACAGAATACCAAATATTGGGATCAGTTACATTTAGTTCCTAATTAATTATTTTTCAGACAAATGTTTTAAGAAAAACAACATACAGAGAAACTGTGAGTTGGGAAACTTAGATTTTTTTATCTGTTCATTGGAATGAAGTCGTCTATCTCATGGTTGGAGAAAACTTTCTGCATTTACAAAGGGAGATCCAACAGAACCAATATTTCAATATTGAAATCTAATTGTTGAATAATCTAATTCTGTCAACAAATTAAAGTATTCGTGTTATGATAATATATTTGAAATTCTATTTTTATTTTCCCCTGAGTCCTGGTGAGCAGGTCACTAATCTTTTGTGCCCTCATATATTTTTGTTTCTATCTTGGTATTCATAAAATGAATGCTTTCTTCTATTTGTGCAAAGTAACATGTCACAGCAATTTGGAATTGAGAATGTACATCCATACAAATGTGAGAGTCATTTGAATAGACAATGTAGCTTCTTCAACTGGAAAGAGAACAAATTATTGGGATTGTGATTAACCATTCCCATTATGCAGATTACACAAAAGCAGCATTAAACACAGTGATGAACTGTATGAAAACTTGAGCAATTTTAAATACCAGTGGAGAATACAGGCTAATTCAGGTGACCTAAAACATAGCTGCAATAACAGGACTATTTAATTTTTTTATCAACAGAAAGAAATTGAGATGTCTCATGTACATATAGATGACTAAATTTAAAATTAAAATGGACAGTTCACTGCTTTTTGAGAACAACAAATAGATGCTGTTGTATAATCAACACAAGTTTTATTTTGTTTACTGAAAACTGTGCAGGAGAGTGTTTCAAGAGTTTTAGAACCCTTAGTATGAATCATTAGTGGGTTCTAAAACCCTTTACTACCGGTTCATGTGCGTGACGCTTCTGCGCATGTGCAGAAGCCTCTCGCCATCGGCGCTATGGTTCTTAGACGGTCCGAACCGGGAGCAACCCACCGCTGGTATGAATTTTGTATCTCTAGAAAAAACATAATTTTAGATCCTATATTCCAATCAAGCTTGCAGCATATCCCCAAGCATATTAGTACCTATAAAATTGCTGCCACCCTATCAAGCCATTATCAACTTTACTGTAAAAAATATTCCAGTGGAAACAAATGGTATCGCAATTCTGGGGCCAGGACAAGGGCAAAATTAACTGTGAAACTAAAATGGTCTCAACATCTAATATATATCAAACTCTCAAACTGTGAAAGTTCATTCTTCTGACTTCCAGAGTTGGCTAATCAATGAAATCTTTCGGATTCATCTGTATGCATTTGTATGCACACATTTTCATTTGTGAATTGAAACTACAGTATATAGTACTAACAGTATGAGCTCAGGGAAACATTAACAAAAAATTACACGCACACATATATAATGTTTCTCTGAGCTCATATTGTTATTATTATATTGTTTCAGTTCTTATGAATTAAAAATTACATACATACATATGAAATTTTGTGTGTGTGTGTGTATGTGTGTGTGTGTGTTTCCCTGAAAATAAGACCCTGTCTTATATTTTTTTGAACCCTGAAATAAGCACTTGGCCTTATTGCCATGCACTCAAAAGCCCGATTGGGCTTATTATCAGGAGATGTCTTATTTGGGGGGAAACAGGGTATACACACACACACACACACACACACACACACACACACACACACACACACACACGCCATACACACATACACGCCATATGTAAATATTTCTTATTTGTGGGCTATCTAAGTGTATCTGGTGTTCTTTAAGATGGAAAGCTGATTAAAAAGGCACAACCCTGATCTCATGTTCTTGTATTCTCAAATGTATAGCTAGGACAACTATGTTCCTTCTCTTGACTTCTGAATCATTCAATAGTGCCTTGGATGCAAAAGAGGAAACAAAGAGGACTGAAGAAAAGTGCTTGTGAACTTCTTTATCTCATTTTCACTAAGGTTGTAGCATGGTGATTGAAATGTGGTATCTCCTGTGCTCTGTAATTACTTGTGGGATTTCCTTTGCATTTTGTCTGTCTGCATGTGTGCTTCTCTGCATGCTGATGAGCACCAAAGCATCAAATTAAACCCTTATCTGTAGATTCCAAAGTAGGCCGGGGAAAGATCTATTAAACATCAGACCTTGATTCCAGGTCAGGTACAGTGCAGTAGTATTTGCTTTTTTTAAAGGCAAATGCTTATAGAAATCCAAATTAAATTTCCAATATTTCTATTGGAAATTCAAAGCCAGGCAGATGGGTGTGTAGGTGTTAGCACCTGCTGGTGTTATGGGAAAGAACAATGAAGAAGTACAAGCTTACATCTGTTTGTATGATGCTCCATGCATTAGTTAAACCAATATTCCCATCAGTTCCGTACAAATGAAGCCCTTTCTTCAGGTCCCGCTGAGCATACTTATCGATCTGAAAATAAAACAAATACAGTGATATATATACATCCAAGATGATGAACTCTGTGAAGTGGCACTTTTGGGCTGAAGAGCCATGATAACAGTTCAACTGCAAGTGAGGCACATTATAAATACAACATGGAGATAATCCTTGACTTACAGCCATTCATTTAGAGAATGTTCAAAGTTACAACAACACTGAAAAAAGTAACTTATGACCAGTTTTCACGCTTATGGCCATTGCAGTGATCAAAATTCAGGCACTTGGCATGTATTTATGATAATTGCCCTGTCCTGGGGTCATGTGATCAAGAAAAGTCAATGTGGGAAGCCAGATTTGCTTAACAACTACATGATTCACTTAACAACTGCAGTGATTCGCTTAACTACTGTGACAAAAAGGTCATAAAATGGGGCAAAACTCACTTAACAACTGCCTTGCTTAGCAATTGATATTTTGGGCTCAATTGTGGTCATAATTCAAGGACTGCCTGTATAAAGAAAAACAGGTATCTGAACAATATATTTTCCTAACTTCCCTATTCAATTTCCCAATATTAAAAATGGTGACTGAAAATAATATTACCCACCGTAGCTATTATAAAAACTTCCAGTTAGTTTGTCCATCAAAAATCAGAGTTTTGTTTTTCTATATAGACATCATTATTTAGTGTTTACTGGAAATTTAATGAGATAGTATCTGCTTTTTTATTACTATCTGTAGTTTCCTTTATCTAGTTATTTCTTTGGCTGAAAATCTATTCAAAAATCAATTTTAAATAGATCTAAACATTATTAGAATCTTATTACTGCTTACTTTTGTGGCAAAATTGCTTTCTTCTATTTTTTTTAATAATTCCACATTATTATAAGGAGAAAAAATTTCAAAAAAGGGTGTATAGAATAGCTTGATATTATGAAAGATTTAACCATACAGTAGAATTGAATTTATTATTCTTTCCAGTTTATTTCCAGTTTTAGAAATATTTCTTCAGAGAAAAAACAGTTTGTGATGAATTATGATTTCTAGTCAAAAGTTTTTTTTTTACAGAATAACTGAAAATCAATGGTCATTTTTCATACAGTAAATATTTAGAACCTGTAAAAAGCCGTAGTCTTAAAGAAGTGAGAAGAGGGACTATGAATGGTGATAATATTTTTTCAGTATGGTGAGATGTTGTCTTCCTATTATATTACTACAGGGCAAATTTATTTATGAAGGCACTTGTTTAACAACTGCCTTGAATAGCGACTGTAGTTACAACGGTGATAAAACAGTCACATCGCAATCAATGCTTGCATTTACAATCTTCACAGCATCCTTCTCTCTGTCCCATGCTCGCCATTACAGACAGTTAATACATGTCATTCTGTGTCTGACCTGGTTTTTTTTCTCCCTTCCCCCCCCACCCCACAAACCCTTTGCAGAGTGGAGAGATTTCCTAAACAGGCCATCTTCCTGAGCTGCTTTTCTCAGCAGTGCGGTGGTGTCCCTAAAAAGTGCTAACCGCAAGATAACAAACTCAGTTCTGTGACCTTAATTGGTTGATTAGAAGACTCAGTGGGCTCTCAGCTGTTGCCTGAAATTGACAAGACCCCTAATCAATTTCATACTAAAGGAGTTTGTTTGCTTCCTAAGCGGCTCAGTGCTCACACCTGCAAGTGCAGTAGGCAAACAGCCATCGCCAGTTCATTCATTTCGATGTGCTGTATATTCCTTATTGTGTATCTGCTAACTTTGCTGACTTCCTCTCCAATGAAAGTAATTACAAACAGTATTTCCCTTCCTGCTAATCATCCCAGTGCTGGGGTGAGTGTTCCAAAGGATAAGAGGGCAGTGGATAAATATATAGGGGCTATAAAATTTGCCCTTTTACCAGGCTTCCCCACGAGTCAATTTTTTTCCTGCTCTTTGAGTTTGCCCTGTTGTTTGGAGTTGCATCCATCTGATACTATAAAGAATAGGAAAGCTGAAGTAAAATTAGAAGCTGTGGTCACATCATTTTTCACTTAGCGGCCACTTTGTTTAGTGACTGAGTTGCTGGTCCCAACTGCAGTGGTTAAACAAGGACTACCTATATATAGCCAGTTTAAAACAGTAACATATTGCCTTTACTCAGCATCACTTTCATAGTGAATTGGAAGCAGTCACCTGGAATTACTGTGCTAACTGCAGTGGGACCCCAGAAGAAACTTAAAAGATGCAATAGGGAGAAAAGAAATAATGTTCCAAAGCATTGGACAAGAATAGATGTGTGATAGTGGCGAATATCTGTCACTCGGGTGTAGGATGAGGGTGGAGGTTCATTCTCCCAGCTTGTGGGTTGGTTTCTGAATCCCCTCAATTCTGCTGAAGATGTTACCTAGTCTGGTAAAGAAACGTTCGGAAACTAACCCACAATCTCGGAGAATGAACCTCCACCCCCCCAAGTATAGATGTGTTAGTTTGCAAAAATAATAATAATAATGGCTACAATATTGACCCATAATTTTTCTGCAAAGTAATATGTGATGGGTAGATCCAGGATAAAAAAAAATCTAGGAAACTGCAAAAATGTCGGTGTTGTTTTTCTTTGGTGAATTCTGCTACCTTTCTATCATAGCTACCTATACACTTTTCAGGTTCTCTTACCAAGGCTGAAATGTGGCTCTGCTTAATGTAGTTGCTGCAACTTGTTTCATTTTGCAGTTAAGTTCTAATAACAACAAATCAACTTTTATAAATTGTCTGAAGGGTCCAGAGGAATATTTTATTAATTCCAATATATCTTAACAGACGTTCACATTTTATCATCATAGACTGCTTTACCATACATTTCTGTTAGTTAGGGAATCATTGATTGCAAATTACATAAATCAAAATCAGTGGCAGTAAGTGAAAACTGCGGAGAGGCCTTTACCTAAGATAGAGGTGATCAGCAGATATCCTGAAATATATATCTTTCATGGGTAGATTTAAGCTTGTTTGTCAGGAGGGGGTGAAAATTATGTTCGTGGAGCATTTTCTAATAGAGAAAAAGATGAATGGACTGATGCAGCCTTAACTCTCATGATTCCTTTGCAAGAGCCACGGCAACATTGTTTGGCAGCAGACCTGATCCTCCTATCAAGCTGTATTCAGAAGGTGGCGCTAGTGAATATGGGACACCTTGATTGTCCCGTATGGTTCCATCTAGGCCCCACTGCTATTCATTAGTTGCATGAATCTAGTAAGGTGAAGGTTGCTTGGAGCTTTAGGATGGATGAGGGAAAATAAGCAAGGTGGGATCAAGATGAGTTTGACATGAGGGGTCCTTGGTGCTCTCTGAACACTGATAATGTTACCTAGTTTGGGTAATGACACGCCTGCAAGAAAACCACCAATCTCAGAGAGCTTCAAAGACTCCTCATTTCAACCCTGAACCCCAAATGTTTTTATTTATTTATTTATTTATTTTGTGAGATTTATATACCGCCTCACAGTGCAAGCACTCTCTAAGCGGTTTACACCAGTAAGCAATGTATTTTTATATTGCCCCCAACAATCTGGGTCCTCATTTTACCTACCTCGGAAGGATGGAAGGCTGAGTCAACCCTGAGCCGGTGAGATTTGAACCGCTGACCTGCGGATCACAGTCAGCTAAAGTGACCTGCAGTACTGCCTCTAACCGCTGCGCCACCTCGGCTCAGTCAAATGTTCTCCTTTATTTGTAATTTTAACATGTTGAGCCTTGAGTATAGGATTCTTCTCCTGTCATGAATCTGGCCATTAAAATTTCCTGACCAAATCCCCGCTGTGAGGGGCATTGTTCTGAAGTGATGTAATGTCCACCCCACCCCCACCCCCCTTTTGGCTTCCCCTTTCTCTCTGCATTTACAAACGCACCTCTTCTGCCAGGCCCTTTAGTGCTAACTGATTTTAGCCTTGTTTTCAACGTTTTGCTGCCTGACATGCTTGCCTGAGAAGCAAAGTGGAAAAGGCCTTCCGATTGCTTCCGATCCCCCTTGCAGAGACATGTCGATTTCCCTCAGCACAATAAGGTGCCTCCTGGAGTGTGTGGTTTTGCCCTAGCGAAGAGTCGTGGTGGGAGGCCAAGTCATGAGAAACATCCCACTTTGCCAAATGCAGCTTCTGCACACCACCTCTACAGGGGAGAGCAAGGAAGCATTTCAATCTCTGGCTTCACTTCAAAAGGATGCTGTCATTGACATCGCAGTGAAGCGAAGCTGCCTTAAAGAGCTGCACGGTTCCAAGAGAAATTGAATAAATAAATTAAAAAGGAGTTTTCTTTCGTAACATATTCCTCACTCTTTGCTGCACTGGAGGTTACATAAGCAAAACTGACATACTCTTGTCCAGGCTCTCACGAACATTAATGTACAATATATTATAAGACACTCACAAGTGTTTTCTGTAGTCATAGAGGTCATGGTCATCTAAGTAATGACAATTTCAGCCTTAGGTTCCATATTCTCAGACTTCAGGTAGTCTACACTTACTGACCATTCACTCAGCAACTGTTCAAACAATGCTGGGGAAAAAATAACATTATAGCCTATTTACAAACTTCTCAGCTTCCCTCAGACACTTAATCACCATTATATTCAGTACACTTCCTACTGTGCCTGACCTGTTTGTTTTTTTATTCCACCATTGTATGGCAGAAGAATTGCAAGCAAATAAGCTGTTTATTCTTCTATACATTGAAAGCACTGTTATTGTGCCAACAGCCTGGGGCTGGGAGCTGTGGGTGCTCTACAGTAAACAGCTTACAGTATTCCCTTTAAATCCAATCTCTGTTTTACAAAGGGGGGGGGGAGCAAGCAATTTCTGTAGGCAATCTCTCCTTTGCCTTGACATTTTTCTGCTGCTGGCACGATCACATTGCTTTCTATGTGTAGAAGAGCAATCAGCTTATTCTCCTGAAATCTCTCTCCAATCTCTCCTCTGCTGAGGATGGGGGGAAAGGTCAGGCAAAGGAGAGGTTGTCTACAGAAACTGCTTCCCCTTCCCTGCCTACAGAGGAGAGAGATTGGAGAGAAAGAAATCTCAAGAGAGTAAGTTGTTTGCGTAGTGTGCCCATGATTCCCAGCCCTAGGCCGCTGCTGCCATGATCGCATTACTTTTGATAGAATCTATCTGTCCGATTTCCTGTCGGAGGCTCTTTTTGTGAAAAATTGTCCTGCTTCTTTCATCAAATGTTATGTATATGGAAGAGATCAAGATAACATTGCCCTTTACTTACAACCCTTCTATATTTTCCGCAGCACCTTTTTATTCTTTAAAGTTATCAGCTAAGAAAGAAAACTGAAAAATATTCTATTTTCTATTCTATTCTATTCTATTCTATTCTATTCTATTCTATTCTATTCTATTCTATTCTATTCTATTTTCTATTCTATTCTATTATTTTCTCTTCTATTCTATTCTCTTCTCTCTTCTCTTCTCTTTTCTCTCTTCCCCTTCCCCTACCCTACCCTACTCTTAACTGCTCTGTTTTTTTAATTACTACTTGTTTTACTCTATGGATTTAAGGCAGTTGACAAATATAATTAAATAAACTCCAATCTCAGACTGAATTTCTACCAGCAAAAAAGAAAAAAAACCTTATGTACCTTTCTGAGGCAAAGATGGCTGCTGTTTAAACGTGAATAAGACATTGCCAGTCTTTTTGTAATTTGATTTCCAGGACACACTCTCTCTCTCTCTCTCTCTCTCTCTCTCTCTCTCTCTCTCTCTCTCTCTCTCTCTCTCTCTCTCTCTCTCTCTCTCTCTCTCTCTCTCTCTCTCTCTCTCTGTTATTATTACTGCCCATCCCAGTAGGAGTGGTGGTTTTAGACTTAATTGTTGCTAGGGTTGTTATGGGGGTGGAGGGTTGGGATTACTCGTTGTTGCTGAACTCCCCAGCAACTGCCCTGGTACCTGTCTTTGGGCCCCAAGCTCTCATTTCTGGCCCCACTGTCTCAACCTGTCACATGCAGTTTGCCTTCCTTAGTTACCAACATCCTAGGGAGCAATTATTTTATGCCGTAAAAAAAACCTGCCTAGGCAGCATCTTAATATCGGTAAATAAACATTTCTGACCTTTCTGGTGATTGCTTCTTTCCTCCCACTAATAAGGGAGAAGAGAAGAAGAAGCAATAGAGAAAGGACAAAATATCCAATTGTTTTCCCCTGGGTGAGACTTCTAATTTCATGCCTTGATAATCATTTTCTACCAATAGTGCGGAACTGGAAATTGAATGTAAATACAGAGCCCCTAATCTAGAAGGTCATTTACAGGAGCCCAGCTGCTTTCTGGGGAAAAGATGTGATTGAATGGAGGACACCTTAATATTGGGGTGGGATATTATTCAGCCCATGAGTTCACCATACAGATGGAAGATGGTCAGAATCACATTTTAGAATGGAGGATGCAATTAAGTCTTAGCCATGGGAAAATACCAAATGCATATCCTGAAAAAGGGAGGCTAATTAAAGATCTACTATAACTTTAATATTTTAAACAAATTTGTCCATCTTGCTTGAAAATCTTTTTCTTTGCAAATATTGACAGACAACAAACCATTGCCACAAATAAGGCATGGGTTTCTTTCAGTGTTATACAACAAATATTCTAGGAATTCCTCCCATGCCAAAAAAAATCCATATAATTTTTGGAATGTTAATTATAATAGTATACTAGAACAATGTAATACAAACTAAACATAAAAGAATAGGAAGATGTAGACTAGAAAAAAGAGAGAAAGAAGCAAGAAATTAAGAATAAAGAAAAAGTAAATATATAAAGAAGAAACTTTCAATTTTCATCACAATGTGTAAATAAATTTATTGACCATTCACCCCCTACTGAAATTACAAGCATTTATTTCTTCATCCCATATCCCATGTCTTATCTATAAATCCATAAACCATTATCTTTTCAATCCTGGTTCAGCAGAGATATAAAGTTGCCAGATGTAGCAACATATCTTGTTTTAACCTTGATCAGATAAACCAACTTTATATTTCTTCTTTTTACTGTACTTCTAGAAGTCTTAATCTTTAGTTGATTCAAATACTGTTGGATTTGATTTCTCTTCTTCTTTGTCCCATCACACAGAGTTCTTCAATGCTTTAACTAGCCTTGTTTGTTAATCCAATAGAAAACATTTATCTAGGTCATTCTCTTGGCTTTTCCTTTGTATTTTCCTTTTAAATTTTAAAACCCAGGCCAGTTTCTTTTGTAGAGTTAGTGAAATATCCTTTTCTAAGTCATTCTCTTGGCCTGTCAGTTGTAAATCCACATTTGATACCATCTCTATCTTATCAGATAAAATTTATTCTACATTTGTCATTTCTTCAATAACATCTATCAGCAGACATCATACTGACATTGTTGATACTGTGGACTCTAGTCTGTTTATAACTTTCTAAGATTTAAATCTTAGATTCTTTAAATTCTTTGGGTTATGATTAAGATATTCATTCAGGGATGAAGGCAGATTCATCTAGCATTTTTAAATGTGTTGTTCTGAAGTTCTGTAATAGCTTAGAAGTAAATAACATGCAAAAAAGAGCCAAGGTGGCACAGCGGTTAGAGAGCAGTACTGCAGGCTACTTTAGCTGACTGTGATCATTTGAGTTCAGCTGTTCAAATCTCACCGGCTCAGGGTTGACTCAGCCTTCCATCCTTCCGAGGTAGGTAAAATGAGGACCCAGAGTGTTGGGGGCAATGTAAAATATACATTGCTTAATGGTGTAAACCGCTTAGAGAGTGCTTGCACTATGAGGCGGTATATAAATCTCACTAATAAATAAATAAATAAATAAAATTACTAAAAGTGATTGGAAAGTGAGGTTTGCCAACCTACTGTTCTTTAAATGTTTCCGCCACAGCTGTGATCAAGATAGCTAATTCCACTATCTCCTGGGACTCAATCCTGCAGAAAACCACTGTCTTTCAGTCTCCTCACAATAAGCAACTGTCTGAAGTAAATGTGGGTCTTCTCCTTATCCAGAGAGGTTCCAAGGAACTGGTCTATTAACTGAGTCCTTGGTCTTTGCCAGGTTGTCAGATCCACTTTTGCAGAGCCATTTTAGTTCTCTGTACTTTTTCCGGAAGTCCATAACTTTTGATGTCTCAAATATTTTTCATTGGGTAACTAAGACAAATCTCACAGGGTGACTTTACCAAAGTCAATGCCCTCTAAATTGATTTAAAATAATGTGATGAAATAAACATAAGAAGCCTTTTAAAATGTAAATAATCTTGGACTGAAATTTGAAATGGAATAATTTCAAGTTTATGGTTGAGAAAAACCTCTGTAAATTTTTAGTGTGACATAAACAAAGGAATGAGGATACAGCCTAAAGCCCCAATCCCTGTAATTTTCTAGTTTTTTACAATGGCCCATAGCACCAAATCTGATTTATTCCAATTTCTACAACATAGTAACGTAATGAGAAACAACACTGTCTGTAACATTGATCTACAGCTCCTTAACCCTGCCTCATAACAGCACAGCCACTTTAAAGTAGTGCAAACACAAATTACTCTCTGAAACATTTTTTGGTAGATTAAATTAAATGCTACATAACCCAAGTGATTATGAAAGTTACTATTATGTCAACCAAGGAAGGGAAAGAAGGAATTTACAGTATAGGGGCATACCAATATATCTATCCAATATGTGCTGTATCTTAAGTGCTGCATAAACCGAGTGAAGAAGGAATATACAGTATAGGACATATGAATATATTCATCCAATATGTGATGAGACCTACAGATAAGGAAGTTTCAAAGTCTACATATTTCTATTTATTTTATTTATTTGTTTGTTTGTTTGTTTGTTTGTTTATATATTTGTCAACAAGTGCAAAGAAACAGAACACATGAAAAAAGGTACAAATAAATGGATATAAAGAAGCAAAACATAGCCATAAACACATAAAATGAGTACATACAAATGGGTACAGTAGGACAGGTGCGGTAGGCACGCTGGTGAGCTTATGCACGCCCCCTTAGGGACCTCTTAAGAAACGTGTAAGGTCCACGGTAGACAGTTTAAGGTAAAAGGTATGGGGGTTAGAGAAACTAACAACAGGATCAGGTAAAGTGTTCCAGACATTTACTATTCTATTGCAGAAGTCGTATTTTCTGCAATCAAGATTAGAGCGGATTACATTTAGTTTGTATCTATAGATAGCCCTAGTGTTATTGCTGTTGAAATTAAAGTAGTCGTTAATAGGAAGGACGTTAAGGTAGATGATCTTGTGTACTAATCTTAGGTCGGAACATAGACGGCGTAGTTCAAGGTTATCCAGGCCTAAAATTTCAAGTCTACTGGAATAAGGAATGTTATTGCGAGCAGAGGAGTTGAGTACTCTTCTTGTAAAATATCTCCGGACCCTCTCTAATGCATTAATGTCCGAAATACAGTGTGGGTTCCAGGCAGGTGAGCAGTATTCAAGGATAGGTCTGCAAAGGTTTTGTATGCCCTAGTTAGAAGTATAACGTTACCAGAGAGAAAACTTCGTAAAATAAGGTTGACAACTCTTAATGCCTTTTTAGCAACGTTGTTACAGTGAGCTCTTGGGCTTAGATCTTTTGAAATGAGTACACCAAAGTCCTTGACAGAGTATGGGTCATCTTTTAGATCATTTCTGTCCAACTTGTATTTGATGTTCTGATTTTTATTGCCAATGTGCAGGACTGAGCATTTGTTAGCAGAGATTTGGAGTTGCCAATTGTTTGACCATTCAGATACATAATCTAGGTCATTTTGTAGGGTAATAGAATTGTCTGTGGTAAATAGTTTTACATTGTTGGCAAAGAGGACGCAACTGCTTACAATATTATCACAAAGGTAGTTTATATAAAGCAGAAAGAGTGTTGGTCCTAGAACGCTGCCTTGGGGAACACCACTATTAACTGATGCTGGGTTTGATATAGCATTTCCAATTTTAACTATTTGTTGCCTGTTTGATAGGAATGCAGCTATCCACTTGAGCAAGGATCCAGAAATGCTGTAAGAACTTAGTTTTAACAGAAGTTGTCATGTACCACAGAATCAAAGGCTTTGCAGAAGTCTATGTAGATTGCCGGGGTCACCTTTTTTGATGATAGGTATGTTGGGGTGAGAATAAATCTCGTAGAGGCGATTTGGATCTTTGCTTGGAATTCAGACAGTTAGAAATAAAGCCGAAATTAAAAGTCTAATAGAAATATTTATTTCGGTATAAAAACAATAAATCCTGAATAATTACATGTTTGCTAAGAAAATGCGACCGTTCCGGTCAAGAGCCAAGTCAAAAGTGATTAATGGTGGATCAGGAATGTGGACATGCGTACAAGATCATATCACGTGTTCTGCTTGTATTGGAATATACCATAATATTAGAATAGAGGTGCATTACCCTGCATAGACATACAACTGACAATATTCACACCGTGACAAGGTATGACTGTTGCTAATGACCATAGGACAGGCATGGAGCTCATTCTAAAAGATACTTCATAGATGGTGCTTAGAGGTTCAGCTATAGCAGAGGAGAGCTTTTTTAGAAAGTAGGCACATATTTCATCAGGACCAATAGATAGAGATGGCTTTAGTTTGTGTAGTGCCCTTTTGACGGTATCTTCAGTAAAATCAATGTGGATTAGATTATTGCAATTGGTTGAGATATGACTAGGAAATGAGGGAGAGATGCCATTGCTGTTGACAAAGACTGAACTGAAAAAAGTGTTGAAGAGATTAGCCTTAACGGCATCATCATTACAATCTTCACCATTTTGCCCTTTTAGTGGTGGGATGGTTTTTGAGTCTTTAAGTTTGGCGTTTACGAAATTAAAGAAGGCACGATTGGATTTTGTGTGTAACAGCTCTTCTTCCTGTTTGCAGTGGTAATTGGTACATTCTGTTTTTATTTGGTGGCATAAGGTTTTGTATTGGTTTTTGAAGTTGGCTACATAGCCAGTTTTATTTTTCTGCCAAAGGGATTTTTTTTGGATTGGAGTTTCCTTATTGATAAGAGTAATTTGTTCTTTTTGGCTTTGGGAGTTACTAAAGGTACATTTGTGGTGAGCAGCATGAGCTGGAATTATGTTGATCTTTAGTAGAGATTTCATTCATTTTGAGTGTAGGTTTGGTGGTGGAGTGCTTGCTAGGCATGGTAGTTTAGTATTTGCAATCCAAGCCTTCCCAATTAAGTATTCTATGTAGCTGATTAGATTGCCCAATTACAAAATCAATAATCAATCGATAAACAAAGTCTGACTAGTTAGACAGACAATTTAACATTGGAGTATTAATTATTAATGAATGCTAAACTATTTAGTTAATAGTGCCTGGTCAATTAATTAATTAATCAGTTTTTATACAATCAAAAATATCAGTAAATCAATTAAACGGTCAATAATCCAGTCAATTAAACTAAGCAACAAATTAATTTCCCAACCAATAAATCAAAAGTTAAACAACGACTAAGTATTTAAATTGTTCAATTGATAATCAATTAAAAGCCTAATTATTCTATCAATTAACAATCATTAAATGCCCAACTATCTAATCAATCAGTTACCAATCTCTCAATCAATATTGTATTAAGAAATTAAGCATCAATTAATTAATTAATTAGGAAATTAATTAATTAGGAAATTAATTAATTAGGAAATTAATTAATTAATTGGGAAATTAATTAATTAGGAAATTAATTAATTAATTAATTAGGAAATTAATTAATTAAGGTATTATAGATGAATCAATGTGGTCAGTTGCAGTAGCCTCATTGGGAATTGGTTGGAGTGGTAGCCTCATATAAGTAAGCATAATAGCAAAGCTTATGGGGGGGGGAAATCAATCCCTTTTATCCAACATTTAAGGTAATGAGGTGAGTGGGGTTTTTTTTTTTTGCTTCTACTTAATTATGAAATGATTTCTGAATTGAAATTAAAATATAATTTCAAAATTAAGTTGTCCAGAGACTCGTTCAAGTGCTAAAGATTTTCTGTCCAGCAATATTTTCCATAGTGTTGTTAAATGTGCTAGTCACTCCAAGAAAAAAAATGATATTTTATATTGTCCCATTCAGTTACAACAAACAGCACCAGTTATCTACAGAATTTTATTTCATTTGATAAATCTAAGGATTTTCACAATGAAAAACCAGCATTTATTAGCATAAAACAACCAACCATTTATTAGCATAACAACAAACAATCACATTACATTTTTTGCATTATTGTCTTATAGATAATGATGATTGGCTTTTCTTAAAATAATGTGTTTCTGGTATTCCACCAGCATTGCATGTAACAATATATTAATCACCTCCGGGATGTTTGTAGAAGTTCAATATTTTTAAACATTATCTTAAATGTCTTTCAAAATGGGGAAAAATATTTGGATGATAAAAGAAAAATTAAACGTGATCAGCCTTTAGTTATATTAGTTTATTAACATTTGCAGGACCCTATTTCTATAGTTCTGGCTTTTTTATGGTTGCTGAAATAAAATGTTTATATCTATGAAAAATAAATATGGAACAAGACATGAAAGCAGTTGACTTAAAATGAAATCCAGATTTCAGGAATTATGCAAGAAAGCAAGCTCATCCTTCCCATTAAAAATTGTTTTACATTAATTTACTTATTGATGATATCCAATGCATTTTATTTTGTAAAGCTGTAAAATTTTATTATTGTATTTGATAAACAATATTTACTGCAAGTAATTGGCACATTTAATTATTGTCCGTATCTTTATTAATTATGGGGAGTGCATTAATTTATCAGTTTAGAAGATAAATGGTTAGAATGGTTTATGGGATCTCTTCATAGGAAACATACTGCTAAATATAAATACCAGTGCACAGTCAATTGGAGTATATTATCAAATAAGAAATCTCTTCCAGATGATACTGGAAGCAAACTTGGTGCGTCTACAGCAGGGTGGTCAAACTTGCATCGTCACAGTGGCGTCATGGGACGTATTGCAACTTTTTCTCCCTTCGCTAAACCGGGCATGGGGGTGGCCAGCATGTGACACATCCGGCCCATGAGCTGCGAGTTTGACACCCCTGCTCTATAGCAATGGCAAAAGTAATGGTATAAATACACAACAGAAGCTTAACCACAGCTCTCTTAAATATCATATATGACACAAGGCAAATTCAGATATTCAGAATATGTTTCTAAGAAAGAAAAAACAAAAGCAAAATAAATGAAAGAACTCAAATAAAAATTAGAGACAACTCCGAACGCTTTCAAATGTATTGATTGTAACTCTCAGTTGGGAGTACAATGGGAAATAAGATTATAACTTGTAATTAAGAAGCTTTCTAATGTTTTTACTGATGTTTATTTTCTCTTTCTTCTTTGTGTATAAATAGCTATTCCCTTCACTCCTTTCTATGTGATTATTTGTATTTACTTTCTGAATAATAATAATAGAAATAGAACATAAGAAAACGTTTCCTTACCATCTCCTGACCATCTCCCCTGTGGTTCAGAGGTGGGAATTAAATCAAATCAAATCAAGGATGCATTTTCCAGTGGTTCAGAGTTCTACATTATCTAAGCAGGTATTTCACATAACATATCCTACCCACCTACTGGGTTTTTTTAGCCATTATAATTTCCAGCAGGACAATAATGCCCTCTATTTCAAAGTTCCCCAATCTTTCCGGCTTTGCAAACTGGCGGGCAAGGGAGAGAAGGTAGTTCCATTTGCCCGCTGCTCGTGCAAGTGGGCACACACACACACACACACACACACACACACACACACACACACACACACACGCCATTTCCATGGCCCGGTTTGGAACAGTTAATGTCCTGGTATTGGGCAGTAGCCCGGGGGTTGGGGACCCCTGTTCTATATGGTTGTACACATTATTCTCCCCTAAGTAGTATATAGCAGGGGTCTCTAACCTTGGCCACTTTAAGACTTGTGGACTTCAACTCCCAGAGTTCTTCAGCCAGCTTTGCTTTGCTGGCTGAGGAACTCTGGGAGTTGAAGTCCACAAGTAAAGACATGGCTCTTCCAGCAGGCGGGGTGAAGATCGAATTCCCCCATGGATGAATGGTTTTTTAAAATTATGTAATTTTTAAATTGTTTCTTATATATTTGTATTTGTTCTTATTTTTGCTGTATGCCGCCCTGTGTCCTACGGGATTGGGCGGCCTATAAGAACTTTTAATTTAATTTAATTTAATTAAATTAAATCTAAGCAATCTTGGGGATCACATATGTAAAAGGAGCAATGCCATGGTATTGATTAACAAACTGTATCATTTTTCTGTGCAACTTCAGGCTTTAATCGGATCAAAGCTATTTCAACTCCAAACTTAGATTGAATCTCTAACTGAATATCAAAACATGAAGTCAATACATTCCTTTAAAAAAAAAAAGGCTGCAAATTAAAGGGACCGGCTGCCCTGTATGAATGACAACAGCTTTGTTCCCAGGAGAGATCATTAGTCTATTGTCAACTTTGGCATATCAAAATATACAAGGTGAAGCCACACTACATATCAGTTAAACACCAGGCAACTTGTTATGTCAAAAGAACAAGAGCAAACACAACAATCCACGATAAATATGTCAATAAAAAGAACACTCCAATTAGCCTTCATAAAGGCTACATGAGGCAAAAGCAAATGAACAGGGTAAATCATAATGTCTATTGTTAAATCTAATGACCAGTGTATGATTTTAAATTGAGCAGAACAAAAATAGTAACAGTATAATTCTTTGCAGGAATTGTAAGCTGGCAAAGGAGGAACTGTTGGTTTACGGAGAGGTGAAAGATTTGGCCATATGCCCGCAGAGCCATTCAGTGGAACAATCTCAGGAGAATAACTTTTGTAACTATTATTTGTATTCTTCATTTAGCTACTGTAATTTGGAAGGAAATGAGTACTAAAATGGCCTCAACCTTCTTCTAACTGCAGATCTACAAAGTGTAAATTAACTCAGGTCTATTGTGATCAGAGTAAACAGTGACATTTGCAAGTCTTTGTGTTTCTACTCCCCCACCCCCTAAATTACTGGTCTCTTCCATCTAGATTTCACCAGGAATCTAATCTGTACTGCCTGTCTCCCTTGGTGTCAATTCAGATGTGTTTCTCATACCTGGATGCAGTGGGGCATTATGTGCCAGTACACACACAGAAATGGTGGCTTTTGTGTAGTAGGGCTCAAAGGAGCCAGGGGGAATAATTTAGGAATGTATTATGACAAGGTCACAAGGTGACTGGGTAAGATAGCTGTGGCTTCACCATGGCAAGAAGCTTCAAGTCAAGGTCATTTGCAGAAATGTCATTAAAACTATCACAAGGTTTGCAGAAGTGTTTCTACTTTATCTCTTTCACTCCTATTTCAGCAAGATTCATATTTGTATTCTATCCCTTTTGCTCCCAATTGGGGAAGATGACAAAAGATGATCGGTATAAGGGAAAGAAAAATGGTAGAGTCCTCTCTTTATAGAACAAAGTCATGTGTTAAAAGAAAATGTTCACATTTTCTATTATGATAAATATTGAAACAGGAGGAATGATCAGTTCGCTGCCATGTCCCCTGAAGTTATTTTCAACCCCAGCTGCCCCCTTGAAACAATTTTAAAATATAGCCCTTGGTTATATATATAACTTTCCACTATATATATAATTTAACTTTCCATGGGCTTAATTCATAGGTAAATGTGTATAGCAGAGGGCAACCTTTATATATATATATATATATATAAAGGTTGCCCTCTGCTATACACATTTACCTATGAATTAATCCCATGGAAAGTTAGTCCAATTATTTATTTCTTCCATCCACCCTAGATTTAAAAAAGCAATTAATGCTAAGAGCATGATAGAAAGAGTCTCAAAGTCAGTAAGGTCATTTACAATGGAGCAAATAGGAGAACTGCGCCACTCCACAATATATAGTAACCTTATGGTTGGTAGCTATGTACACCTGGTTATTATTATTATTTTTGGTCAAAAGTTGGTTTCTTTTCCCAAAGCATATTAAAAAGGGGGAAGAGTGCAACATAAAACCCACAGGTTTAACTGCCTCCAAGGCAAAAGCCACAGCATCTCCTTTTGTGATTCTGCCAGGGAATCAGTGCATAATAGCAGCCCATGAAATTCATGCTCAGCCTGCATTTGTCTCATATTTCAGATTCAAACTTCTCTCGTGCAAGGGACCCTATGAATCAACAAGATGAAATCCACACTTACAATGTGAGCTGACACAGTGTCCTTTCACAGGGGAGAAATATAAGCTCTGGAGATTCCAAATGCATACCAAAATCACTTGGGATTCTCTCACCAGAGGCACAGCATTCTAAACTGCTACCTTGAGAGCAAATAAAACCAAACACAAAGCCACCATAAGAAGAAGAAGAAAACTCCACGGATTTCCCCCCCCCCCTTCCAGGGTGTTATCAGGAGCTAAGCATGCAAAACTCCAGTCCAAGTATGCAGATGCAGTTGCATTCAGCAAGGGCGTTGTCTTCTTGCTGAACGCCCCTTCTTGTAGGGTGGAGCTAGCCTCCAAGTCCCTCCCTTGTGGATGTGGGTTTCGTGTGTTTGGGGAATACACTGGAGTCTGATCTGGTCCTTTGTCTCAAGAGGGGGAGTAGTAATGGAGGACAGCTTTTATAGGTTTTCAGACTCAGTCCTGATTGGCTGTGAAATGTGTCATCCCAATCTTGGAGGCTAGCTCCACCCTACAAGAAGGGGCGTTCAGCAAGAAGACAACGCCCTTTCTCTGCCTTTTAGAACATAGAATATCAGAGTTGGAAGGGACCTTGCAGGTCTTCTAATCCAGTGTTTTTCAACCACTGTGCCGCGGCACACTAGTGTGCCGTGACATAGTGTAAGGTGTGCCGTGGGAAAAACACCCGCCGGGTGTTTTTGCTACGGGACATCTCTGTGTCCCGAAAGTTGGTTTCGGGACACAGAGATGCCTCTATTACTGTATTTATCGGCTGTATTACCTTCCTTCCTTCTGTCTTTCTCCCTGTAGGAGAAAGAAGGAACCTCTGTTGCCGTCTCCCGCGGGGCTGCAGCCACCCGACTGAGTCCCCGACCGTGGCAGCATCCCTGCTGTTCTCCGGCCAAGCGGCGAAGGAGCCCTGGAGCCCTGACGCCGCCCTGCATCTTGGTCTCTTGGGGCTTGTCCGGCAGCCTGCTGGGAAGGCTGCGACGCAGGGAGGGAAGGAGCTGCTATTGCATGTCTCTGTGGCTGACCGGGGAGCCGCGTCCTTGTTAACAATGGAGAAGCTGCGCGGAGCAGAGGCGCCTGGCGAGCGAGGTGAGTGGCTACATCGGCTGCAGGCTCCTGCCCGCGTCTCCCGCCCGCCCGCCTCTCATTCTTTTAAATGCTAAGGCAAGAGGTGGGCAAGCGGGCGGGAGACGCGGGCAGGAGCCTGCCGCCGATGCAGCCACTCGCCTCGCTCGCCAGGCACCTCTGCTCCGCGCAGCTTCTCCATTGTTAACAAGGACGCGGCTCCCCGGTCAGCCACAGAGACATGCCGGAGCGGCAATAGCAGCTCCTTCCCTCCCTGCGTCGCAGCCTTCCCAACAGGCTGCCGGACAAGCCCCAAGAGACCGAGATGCAGGGCGGCGTCAGGGCTCCAGGGCTCCTTCGCCGCTTGGCCGGAGAACAGCAGGGATGCTGCCACGGTTGGGGACTCAGTCGGGTGGCTGCAGCCCCGCGGGAGACGGCAACAGAGGTTCCTTCTTTCTCCTACAGGGAGAAAGACAGAAGGAAGGAAGGAAGGAAGGAAGGAAGGAAGGAAGGAAGGAAGGAAGGAAGGAAGGAAGGAAGGAAGGAAGGAAGGAAGGAAGGAAGGAGAAGACAGACAGACGGAAAGAAAGAAAGAAAGAAAGAAAGAAAGAAAGAAAGAAAGAAAGAAAGAAAGAAAGAAAGAAAGAAAGAAAGAAAAAGAAGTTAGGAAGGAAGACAGACAGAAAGAAAGAAAGAAAAAGAAAGAAAGACAGAAAGAAAGAAAGAAAGAAAGAAAGAAAGAAAGAAAGAAAGAAAGAAAGAAAGAAAGAAAGAAAAAGAAGTTAGGAAGGAAGACAGACAGAAAGAAAGAAAGAAAAAGAAAGAAAGACAGAAAGACAGAAAGAAAGAAAGAAAGAAAGAAAGAAAGAAAGAAAGAAAGAAAGAAAGAAAGAAAAAGAAAGAAGTTAGAAAGGAAGGAAGACAGAAAGAAAGAAAAAGAGATGTTAGGAAGGAAGGAAAGAAGAAGAAAGAAGACAGACAGACAGAAAGAAAGAAGTTAGGAAGGAAGGAAGACAGAAAGAAAGAAAAAGAGATGTTAGGAAGGAAGGAAAGAAGAAGAAAGAAGACAGACAGACAGACAGAAAGAAAGAAAAATAATTTCTTTTTGTTTATTTGATTCCTATTCAAGAGAATTACTTTATATATAGTCAATATAGGCACAGAGTTAAAAATTTTTAACATTTTCTAATGGTGGTGTGCCTCGTGATTTTTTTCATGAAAAAAGTGTGCCTTTGCACAAAAAAGGTTGAAAAACACTGTTCTAATCCAACCCCCTGCTCAAGCAAGAGACCCTATCCTATACCATTTTGGACAAGTGGCTGTCCAGTCTCTTCTTAAAAGCCTCCAGTGATGAAGCGCCTACAACTTCTGAAGGCAAACTGTTCCACTGGTTGATTGTTCTCACTGTCAGGAAATTTCTCCTTAGTTCTAGGTCGGAGCTCTCTTTAATTAGTTTCCATCCATTGTTTCTTATCTTGCCTTTGGGTGCTTTGGAAAATAGGCTGACCTCCTAAATTAACGAGAATGTAACTAAATGTTTTATGAAAAAGTTCCACAGAAACATATATTTTTTCTAATTAACAATTTTGCAATCTTCCGATACCCTGGGTTTGTTGTCACTAAAGCAGAGGTGAAAGATATATAACTATGCTATGGCAATAAAGGCATTTTCAAGAATTCATCACCATCTATAGATCTTTCTTGGGACTTGGAACAATTCATGAAGAAGAAAATATTTCTCTGTTAGAATGAAGGCTTAATGAAGTTATGATCGTCATGCCTTTTGAAAAGTTTATATTTGGCCATAACAAATGAAATACAGATAAGCTGGAACTGATTAGGGGTCACATTAGAAACAGAACAATACATCTTAGTTTGTTCACTTAGAGATGCCAAAGTTCATCAGAAAAACGGAGCCATCCAAGAGGACCAGTAGGCAAACAGATTCGTATGTGATCACCACTTGCGGTAGCAAATTAAAAATGATGAGCGCCATCTGGGAAAGCTGGCAGGGAAGAAAAAACATAATGGACAGCTGCTTTCTCCCAATAATGAACATCTTTTAGATTTCAGATGCTCAGCCAAGACGGTACATGTAGCATGCTATAACATTAAATATGGCTCAGACAAAAGGATCATTGCTTAGTTTTGCTTCTGATATATCTTGGATATGTCCTTTTTTTCTACAGAGGAATTATTGAGTCTGTCATCTGTACCTCTATAACTGTCTGGTTCGGTTCTGCAAACCAACAAGACAGACACAGACTTCAGAGGATAATCAGAACTGCAGAAAAAAACAATTGCTATCAACCTGCCTTCCATTGAGAAGCTGTATACTGCACGAATCAAAAAGAGGGCTGTGAAAATATTTACTGACCCCTCGCATCCTGGACATAAACTGTTTCAACTCCTACCCTCAAAACGATGCTATAGAGCACAGCACACCAGAACAACTAGACACAAGAACAGTTTTTTCCTGAACGCCATCACTCTGCTAAACAAATAATTCCCTCAACACTATCAAACTATTTACTAAGTCTTCTCATCATTCCCATCACCCATCTCCTCCCACTTATGACTGTATGACTGTAACTTTGTTGCTTGTATCCTTACGATTTAGATTGACTGGTTCCTAGTATGATTTGATTGCTTATTTGTACCCAGACTAACATTAAGTGTTGTACCTTATGATTCTTGAGGAATGAACTGTATCTTTTCTTTATGTACACTGAGAGCATATGCACCAAGACAAATTCCTTGTGTGTCCAATCACACTTGGCCAATAAAAATTCTATTCTATTCTATTCTATTCTATTCTATTCTATTCTATTCTATTCTATTCTATTCTATTCTACTCTACTCTACTCTACTCTACTCTACTCTACTCTACTCCACTCCACTCCACTCCACTCCACTCCACTCCACTCCACTCCACTCCACTCCACTCCACTCCACCCCTTGCTAATATGTTTGAAGAAAACATGAGCAGCAATCTACACAGATCTCTTAAACAAATTATTACTTTATAATGCCCGTCAAGGGAATTAGATTTTTCTTTTGGTTCTAACAGCCTCCTTTGCTTATTCATCCATACAACAAATTTAAAATCCATTAAAACTTTTGAAAAGATTGTAGCTCATTGTACAAAAACCCACAAAATTTAACATAAAAATATAAAAGCCATTGGGACAAGCTACACATTGATCTAATCTAGCAGTCTGGTTTCACAAGGTCAAAGAAATGTCTAAGCAGGACATGAGTATAAAAGGTTAGAAAGCTAGTGTCAACATTCGAGACAGCGCGCCATTCAAAGTGGCCACAATGTGCCGTTTCGGAGTTGCCACACACACGTAGGGGAAGGGGGATGCATGGGGCCACAGATGGGTGTCAGGTGATGGGACACACGCTGGGAGAGGAGCCAGGAAGGCAAGCCAGCTGCAGTCGGTTCAGAAGCCATCCAGGCCAGAAGAGTACTTGCTGGAGCCAGCCTGGAGCAACCAGGAACAGGAAGGCAGAGCATGCTAAGTCCGTATAGCCAGCTGGCTAGGAGAACCAGTAATGCTGGCTAGTAACCCTTTTACTCTATTGTTCACCACGTGCCAAACTGAGACTCCAGTAAAGAGACCCGTTCTATTCACAGTGTGACCTCTTCTTTTGCTGGCTTGGTTTGGAACGTTGACAGCTAGGGTGGTGTGGTCAAGGTGCTGGACTAGGTGCAGGAAGACCTGGACTCTACTCCACTCTCAACCACAGATGGTTTTTGGGTGACTTTGGGACAGTCAGTCTTTCTCATCCCAAACCATCTCACAGAATTGTGGTGGTGGAGAACACTTGGTGATAGGAGGCTACTTTGAGCTCAAAGAATAAAAAAATTAAAGAAATGCAAGTAACCATCTTTTGTTAATATAACTCTTCTGAATGCTATCAGTATTGATGCTAATAAAGTAGAGAGACAATCAGTAGCCCAATTTCCCATTTTGGGGAAGGTGACAGATGCTCAGCTTCAAAAGACCCTGGAAGAAACAGATTATCTAATTCATTTTTTCCAGCCAGGGTTCAGTACTGAGTGAATACTGAACCCTGTACTATGGAAGCCACATGATACTGGGACAGCATTAGGAGTACTTGTGGACGGGAGTAGAGAATCTGTTTTGCCCTACCTAGATCTCTTAGTGGCTTTCTGATAATTGATCATCGTATCTTTCTGGATTGGCTTAGGGTGCTTGGGCGGGAGTGTTACTGTTTGTACTCTTTCTTCTCTGGCTGATTCAAGCTGATGTTGATAGGGGAGGAAGAGATCTAACCCTAAGCATCTTCCATGTGTGGTGACTCCAGACCCAGTTCTTTCAGCACCCCCTCTAATATCTAGGTGAAGCTGCTGGGTGACATCATTGATTGGCATGGAGTGCAGTTTCACCAGTACTTTGATGATACTCTGTGGTGTATCTCCATTCCTCAGCCAGACAAGTGGTTCCATTGAGGCCTCACTTAGTGTCTGGATGTTGTGTTGAGCTGGATGAGGACCAATTACAGGATGAAATAGTTCTGGGGTTTAGGATGTTGAGAGTTGCAATCTTGAATTCTCAACAGGGTAGCACTTCCTCCCAAAAACTGGTATCCCAAAAACTGGTATATGGAACAAAAACTTTTGTTCAATGGGGTGTGCAGATTTCTGAAACCACTGATCGCTGTCTGAAATTTCTATTCAGTAAAGCACCGATACCTTCTATATTCCATTGCTTAATATCCCTCAAGTTCTTGAACTATTTACAATAGCAGTTGTCAGATGTAGCATGGCATTTTCATAGCTATTATTTAAACAGTAGTGGATTGATAATAAAACATTTGGAAAACTATGGGTAATTTTATTCAGCAAATTAGTAGGAAATCTTAGTTTTTAGAATCACAGAACACATTTCTGAATTATTTGAAATGTATTTAAAATATGCTTATTTTCCTTTTCTGGTTAAAAACCACCCACCGGACTTTCTTAACTAGAAGCCCTTCTGCTGAATTTATAGTTTGATTCCAATCAAAAACTGATGTTGAGGTGTGTGTGTGTGTGTTTGTGTGTAGCTATTGGCTATGATATTATGTAAGAATGGCTATATAGTCAGCAATGATAGTTCTTCCTTTCTTTTTAAATCTTGTTTTATAGTTTGCTGTTACTCTTTGTTATGGCTGTTGATATTCAGAAACATTTAGCCTCTTCATATGAATAACACAGAGCCACTCACAGTGTTATCCCCCAAGAATTTGTGATCCCCTGAAAGTTATTGAAGTAGATTGAGTGTCATCCCTGCATCTTGCAGAAGTCAATTCCTTAATTTAACTACCTAATACTTCTTTTTGTCCTTCCTGAATCTTCCAGCATGCTGATTTATTGAATCATTTGAAGATTGTATTAGAAAAGAGAGGGGAATATACAGTATAAATCCCTTCTCCACCATACATAGAGAAAAGTGATATAGGTACAAATTTTACAAAATCTTATTCATTGCAAATTTGATTTCTTATATCTCCTTCTCTCCCATCGCACTGAGAAAAAATCAGGACACTGGAGCAATAAAATTATTTAAATTCCTCTCCTTCCAAAGATTAACTACAATTCTTGCAGAGCAAATTTTAACTACCTCTTAAGGCTTAGAGGAGAAAAAATAGAGGAGGTGGGGGTGGGTTCCTGCTGCTGAAGGTGTCACTGCTGAAATTACATTGGCCTTTTGTTTTTTAACTGTCACATGCAATTCCTCTGAAATATAATTCCTGATTTGCTGGCTTCATTAGGTATTCACAAGTAATTTTAAACTTGAATTATCATTGGCAAATCCATCATTTATTGATAGAAACATTAAGACATTAATAGACTATGACTTGTGATGAAATAAGACAGGAAGGTTTGAGGGTTGGATAGTTTTTTTTTTAAAAAAGTCCGTTTTGCTCACTGAAATTTTCCTATGCAAGATCACGTAGCTTAGCCAGAGTCCTTTTAGCTGAGGTTCAAATAGATGCTGTAAACTTGCAAATGGAGATGGTGTGTGTGTGTGTGTTTGTGTGTGTGCCTATGCATGAGAGAGATCACTGGGCTTCCGGCATGCTTAAAAGCTCCTTCTCAAATATGGTATAAATAACTCCAGGGAAAATTATATACTCCTATTTTTATTCATGGAAAGTCCCAACATACCCTAATGCAAAAATAATTTGCACTTGTGCCTGCTTCTTTAACACCATAATCTGAAACTGATGGTAATTTGCTTAAAGCAATGATCTCACTTTTCACTGAGTTCAAGGTGGCTCTCAATACTTTTGATAAACATATGGAAAAGTAGCTTTCTGCAAAGCATGGTTGTAACAGCCTAGAGAGATGTGGATGCAGGGAATTTACAGCAATAATTATACATACCCAGTATGCAATAATTATGCATACCCAGTATAATTATTGCTCCAATTTCCCTGCACCCACATCTGGAGTGGGTGGAGTGGATTCAAGAATCTACCTGTTTTTATTTGACCAAACCTAAGAATCCTAACTGTGATCTGCCTGATTGCTACCTGATGCCAATTGAAGAGAAGAGAGAAGAGAGATGAGATGAGATGAGATGGAAGGGACCTTGGAGATCTTCTAGTCCAACCCCCTGCTTAGGCAGGAAACCCTACACCACTTCAGACAAATGGTTATCCAATCTCTTCTTTAAAACTTCCAGTGTTGGAGCATTTACAACTTCTGGAGGCAAGTTGTTCCACTGATTAATTGTTCTAACTGTCAGGAAATTTCTCCTTAGTTCTAAATTGCTTCTCTCCTTCATTAGTTTCCATCCATTTGCTTCTTCTCCTTCCTCAGGTGCTTTGGCGAATAGCTTGACTCCCTCTTCTTTGTGGCAGCCCCTGAGATATTGGAACACTGCTATCATGTCACCCCTAGTCCTTCTTTTCATCAGACTAGACTTACCCAGCAACCATTCTTTATATGTTTTAGCCTCCAGTCCCCTAATCATCTTTGTTGCTCTTCTCTGCATTCTTTCTAGAGTCTCAACATCTTTTTTACATCGTGGCTAAGATAAGCCTCATGCAGATGAAAGATACAAGAATCTTGGTCTTAGCACAGTGTAGCTTAGCATGGTGTAGCTTGGTTCAAGAGCCTATCATACAACAAGGTATGATTCAGATATACCTGGCTCAGAGGTGGGTTCCTGCCTCTGATTGCCGGTGCGGCTAATAGCTGTTCTTCGGCGCAGAGCTGCCATTCGCGGATCCAGAGCCTTCCCCGGGCACTTTCCCCGCCCGCATGGATGCCGCCAATTGCGTTCTTTTGCCATCTGCGCATGCGGAACGCTTTGCGCATGCGCAGAGGGCAAAAGAACGCAATTGGCGGCATCCATGCGGGCGGGGAAAGCGCCCGGGGAAGGCTCTGGATCCGCGAACGGCAGCAGCGTCTTCGGCTCTGCGCCGAAGAACAGCTATTAGCCGCACCGGCAATCAGAGGCAGGATCCCACCTCTGACCTGGCTCCTCTGCTATCCCACGACCTTAAAGCCAAACACATCTACAATTCATTATGAGAATTCCTTCTATGGACAATGGGAAGCTAATGTCCTGCTTAGGTGACTGAGTGGCCTGTTCTATCAATCAGTGACAAAGTGAAAGTAATTTAGTAGTTCTGAACAGCATCAGCGGGTGGCTAGTGTGGAAGAGCAAGCTGCTTAGAAAAATTGCGGGCATCTGTGCTGCCTCCCTTTCCCCCAGCACAATTGCCAATTAAACTGCAACCCTGGCAAAGGTGTGAGAGGAGCTGCTGTTTTGGAAGCTCTGCAGCCACCAGAATAAAGCAGCTGAATAAAAGAAGGGTGTTTTTCCTTCAGAGCAGGGGTGAATGGTCCAGAAGAAAAGAACTATAGAGGCAGAGCAAGGAAAATACAAGCATCAAAGCATAATATGGAAAGTTGCAAGTACTCTACTTGCTGGCCAATAGCAGAGAAAGAAAAACCAGAGGAAATTCCAGAAAGGAATTAAGGCAGAATACTGTGTGTACAAAGAAAACACTTTTATAGAATTGTATTATAGAAAGAAGTAGTGTAATAGTAATTGAATAGTAAGAGTATAATAATTGTTATAGTAATTAGGGTAGTAATGTAAAAATAATAGAAGTAGAATAGAGACAATAGAAAGCACTCACATATACACTTGTAAGTTGCCTATTTCACTTTTGTATCTTGGGTTTCCACCCCAAAATATTTCCTCAAACCTTATATGGAGATATTTTTTAAAAATCCAACCTATTTACAATACAGTGATTTTGGGGCTGAGTCTGAGTCAACTTAATTGTGTATTATTTAAAGTAAGAGCCCATGAAAGGTAAGATTAATTAGGAGGCAGGGAAGTATGCAAATCTTCCAATATATCAACTTCATTTTATTTTAGGCTTAATTAAAAGTGCTGGCTCATCCTCATTAAAGCTCTAAGGGGTTTAACATGGGAGCTCTGAAAAGTCTTACCTTCACCCATATAATTCTACTTGCTCACTTGGGATGAGCTGGCAAGCCATTCACCATGCACCTGGTAGACAGGCATAGGAAGACCTTGTTGGCCCCAGCGACAGCTAAAGCATTTATTCCATCAGCCTTTTAACCTGAGAAGTGAGAGCCTTTGTGTGCTCAGCTCCTGAAATGTCATATACTCCTGTTGCTCATACTGAAGTAATTAATAGATTGTTTAATGGAGGTATTCCTTTCCCCATAAATGCATTCCCTTATATGTTCTGGCAAAAGGTTGCAAGAAAAGTGAAGGAAGTTTACTGAGAAAATGTCTGAATAAAAGGAAGTGACAAAGTAAATGTAAAGTGACAAAGTAAAATGACGAGGCAACTGGACTTTCTGGGGGTTTTTTGAGGACATTTTGCTTCTCATCCAAGAAGTTTTCGCAGAGCTGAAGAAGCTGTTTGGGTGAGAAGCAAAACATCTTCAAAGGAAAAACAAAGTCCAGTTGCCTGTTGAAAAAGCACCTTTGGGACAACCATGACCAGGGTGACTGAGAATCTCCATAGAATAAAAGGAAGGTGACATCACATAGGTGCCCTGGGTCCAGTCCTGGCTCTAGGCTTAACAGGTAAGGTGGGGTGAGGAAAATCCCATGCAAATATAAGCCAAGAAGGATTTCAATAATACAGAGTGTACCTCTATACTCAAACTATGAGCACTAAAGATTTAGAAAGTCACCCAGCATCAGGTGATAGAGGCAATGGCTGAATTTCTTTTGAATCTTGTAAAGACAGCTACCCCCTCCTCCAAAAAACATCTCCAAACTAAACCAAAAACTAGTTGCTTAACATCCTGAAGATTAACTGTACTGATATATATGAAGTAGGTATATGAATTTAATGGCATGCAAATACAAGCTTATTCCACTGTGAAAAAATGGTGCAAAATGTTTACAAGTTTTAAAGGCATCTATGGGAAAAAGCCTCAGAACTTCAAGAATCTGCCAGGGCTAATTTTACAGAAGAAATGGAAACATAATGTTTAATGTAAAAATGCAAAAAAAGGAAAATATTAAAAGAAAGGAGACTTTCTGTGTGGATAAACAAGTGGATGGTAATCAAGTCCATTACTGATTTTAAATGAACTGAGATTGAATTCCCTCAGTCATACCATCTGTCTTCCATATAAATCTATTTAAGCAAAATTAGCTGTTGGGCAAGAGTTTGTGCTACTTAAAAAAAACACGACCTTTAAAAAAAACCTGACATCTGCATTTTCAATAGCTATGCCTTTGGGTGGAGCAAAGTCAAACAAAGTTACTGGTAAGTTTTCAGAGATATGTTCTACAGATGCTCCTGCCTCCAAGAAACTTCAATTTACAATGGGTGGGCAGCTATGGCAACCTCATGACTGACCTGTGGACTTTTAACTCCCAGAATTGATCTTGAAGTATTAACCTAATCCTATTTTTGTATGCATTGGATTGCAACAATATAGATGTGATTAATAATCTTATCTGAAAATATGTCTGGACTTCCTCAGAAGAAGGTAAGCAGCAACAGTTTTTAAAGGTGAGACAAAATTCCAATGCAGCCACTTTTTTTAAAAAAAAATCTTCCTTTTAAAGATGGTCAACAACAAATGTGGGGCTGAAGAAGCTTCTTGGATGAGAAGTGAAACATCTTCAAAGAAAAAACAAGAAAGTCCAGTTGCCTCCTTAAAAAGCACCTTTGGGACAACCATGACCTGGATGGCTGAGAAGCTCTACAAATGTGGAGATAGTTTTCTTTTTTATTATTTTGTATTATCTGTACACACATAAATATATTTAAATCTCACTTCCCTGATTTAGTCGTTCTTAAAGAACCTGCTTGAAGAGAATTGGCTCGACCAATCCCTAAAGAATTTGCATATAAGGTAATTTATTTGCATCACACCATCATCTATTTGCATCACACCATCATCTATGCCGCCCTGAGTCCCTCGGGAGTAGGGCGGCATATAAGAACCAAGAAATAAATAAATAAATGAATGAATGAATCCATCTCTCTTGCTGTTGCCATCAAACATTTTACTGGAATGAGATTTACATAGGAAACATTTAATTGCATTCTTTTTTTAAAAAAGGATTGACCCCAAAATTTGGATGATAGGAGGAAATGCGGAGGAGGATAGCATGAGCCATGTCAGGATGGATGCAAACAACTTTGCTGATACCATGTAAATAAAGGATTTCTGAAATACACAGCTTTGGAATGAGCTGTTAGAGTGGGCTTTAAAAAATACTGCTCTCGCTGGTAAAATATTGGAGAGGGGGCTTCTCTGAGTATGAAGTAGTCCAGGGCAAGATGTGGTTCCTCTCCTCTATCAACATGCATTACTGGACTTATCTAAAGGAAATGTGGACAACAGAGTATTCTCAGAAGCATCATTGATAATCATTTTAATTTCCTCATTGCCCTTGATGCAGCATTAATCAGGGGAACTATTTGAAATCAAAATGGAGCTATATATTTACACAGTATCTTCTCTGAATCAGAGAAGGTATTGGAAATATTTGAATATTAAGCTATGAGGCTATTACAATGCAGCCATTGATTCCACATTCTATAGATGCAGGGGTGGGCTGCTGGGGGTTTCCAGGGGTTTGGGAGAACCTCTAGCTAAGATTCTGTGCAGTTTGGAGAACCCCCAAATCCCACTCCTGGCTGGCTCTGCCCATCCCACCCTGCACCTCCCAGGAGTCCCCCCGCGGCCCATTTTGGATGCAGATAAGTGCAGGGTGCACGCGGAGGCTCAGGGAGGGCAAAAAACGGGCCTACCGGAAGTTTGGGAAGGCCAGAAATGGGCCCATTTCCGGCCTCCAGAGAGCCTCCGGAGCCTGGAGAGGCCATTTTCGCCCTCCTGGAGGTTCGAGGAAAGCCTCCGGAGCCCAGGGAGGGCAAAAACACCCCCCCCCCTGCCGTGGTGCAGGAGGCCAACTAGGCCACGCTTACCATGGCCACACCCACCCAGCAACTGGGCAGAGAACCCCTTGCTAAAATTTGAAGCCCACCCTGTATAGATGTCTCCTAACAGAATTAGGAAGGTTTTCTGCTGTGCTCTGCTGAAAAAATATCCCAAAACGAGTTGGAAATAATCTTAACTAGTAGTCTGACTCATTACAAGCTACACCAGAAACATGATGCCAGCCAGTTAGGTTGAACTTTAATTCATATAAAACTGCAACCCACCTATGCTAGCTGAATACAGTATGTCTAAAGGGCACCAGATTGGGGAAGATTGCTCTAAATCCATCACATACACTCATATTCTTGAAGCGAGCAGCCAATTATGAACAGTGTAGACGTATGTTTTATATTTGCTATAGATAATTTGAGCCTACAATATTTTAAGGAGTTAATCTTGTCTTCATTTGTGTCAAATAAATCTAAAATGGAAATCTTGATATTAATAACATTTTATACTGCTGTCTGTTCAAGGACCTTGTTAAAAATGTAAAATGAATTAAATTTGGAGGATTCATTTTCTTAATTGATAATTTCTCATCTAAAAAAAAGGAAGCTTGCTTAAGATTGTGCCTTTAAACTCATAACTGCCTTAAGCTTCCTCTGCTCTCCCTCCCTCTTGTCTCTATATATTTAGAGAGATTTCACAAAACCTAAACTGCAATCATTTTCTTTCATGAATTTCAATATTTTTCCCTAGTCAAAAAAAGCAGTATCTTTTACTAGTAGGGGGGAAAGGGCCTCATGAGCAGACCAGTTCAAGATTAATTAAAGAATAAGTAGAAAAAGTAGACAGTGCTCATTGGTACACTTCTGGGAGAAAGGCATAGATTTTTTTTTTCAAGAATAGATAACATTTGGCTTTCTAAGACATTGTCTAACAATGTTTATAAAGTGGATATATTTCCAAACATTTTCACATCGCAATCCAGTGATTTTAATTTTTAAAAGGAAAAAGGATATTTTAGGTGGAGACTTGATGCAATGTTGTTACAAAAGGGAAATGGAAGTAGAAAATTGCAAAAAGAATTGTTTTGATATGATGCTCCCTCAATCCCTACAAGACACACGTGTGCAAGAGGGAAAGTGGATGTCCTCTACCCTGCAACCAATAAAGCTGATTGAAAGGAAATATAAAGCTGACAAAAGAAAGTAATTCTTCCATTGCACATAATTAACCTGTTGAGTTTGTTGCTAGAAAGTTCAGAGGCAGCCACCATAAACAAGTCTATCAAAGCAAGTCTATCAAGAGATACTGATAACTCAGTGTGACCTCTAGAGAAGGGATATTATGCTTCCACTTATCATTGTCAGGGGAACACCTTGTCTCTTTCTCATGCTTGTAACCATTCTGGACTATCTGGTTTGTCACTCTGAGAAAAACCAAATGATGAATTAAGATAAGCTTTAGCCTGATCCAGGTAGGCTATTCTAATACTCTTGTGATCAAGACAACCACAAAATTTTATAAGCAGACTCTTGGGGTCATATAGGCCGCATAGTTATTTCCTGATAAATTACTGTCTAATTTCACTTTAGTTAGCATCCAGCATCTCCCAATCAATCCCTACACCCAAATCAGTGCAAGCAGATATACCACTCAGTTCAGTTAACAAAAATATAGCGTTTATTAATTAAACATCACCAAACATCAAAACATCTAATTGGGAAAATGAGATAAAAGACAATCTTTCCCTCCCTCCCTTCCTCCAACACACACAAACATACATAATAGGCAAGAAATTATATTATCCATTTATCTAAATGGCAAAAGGCGCTGAAATTTCCAGAGCCACTGGAAACAATAGAGTGGGCAATGAGCATGAAGTGACCCAAAAGGTTAGCCTTTGGTTACTTCAGCCTTCACCCTTTTATGTATATAAATGCAGGAGAATAGACATGTGAAGTAGGACACCAGCTAATCCCTCCTCAATTCTGTACCATTTAAAGAATCAATTTGGTGATCGGGAATGATGTAGCCAACACTATCAGTGTAAAAGATCTGCAGCTAAATTATCCCAAGCATGGCTCTCCAGCCCCTATGTGAAGATCTCTAGTGAGGATAGTTTACCATCACAATAGATAATTAGTTCTTTTTCTTATCTTCTTAATGTTCAAATAAAATCTGTTACTTAAGTCTCTAAAGTCTAGTTCTGTCCTCTGGAATACCAGAGAATGAGTCTCTGCTTTCTTCTTTTGCATCAGACACAGAGAAAACTCCAATCATTTCACCTCAGTTTTCTAACCTCTTTATATCTCATGTGTCACCTAATGGATAATGCTGGAGAAACTACCATCACGTTCAATGGGCAGAGAGAGCAAATGGGGCAATTTATAGGATATTGTGCTGAATTTCTTCCCTCATCCCTTGGCTTATATTCTCAAGCTGTTGCAAAAGGTAGAATAAAAAGAAGAAGAAATAAATAGGACTTTTTAAATGGAAGGCATTTACAAGGCGGTGATCAGACCCCGATGTCGGGGATGAACCTGCAAAAATTCAAGGACCTGCAAAGTGTAATCCATGACTAATGACTGATTGGATTCCGACCTGATACCCAAGAGATATCCTAAAAATTGATGTCATACAGCTGCTGTTTACTAGTTCTGAGAAACAGGAAGCAATCAATCATCAGCTATATAATTATCTTGGATGAGCAAAACTGACACCTTCCAGAACAGGGAAGAGAACATATTGTCATCCTTTTTATTTCTTTAAAAAAAAAGCCATTCTCCATCACCACTTTGTGTTCATCTGTGATAACAACCCTCATTATGAAAATATTGCCTGTGCTACCAGAATCTCAGACAACAATCCGGCCCAAGCAAAGCTGCAGCCTCTATCAACGAGACAGCTTTCCACTTGGCATTTGTGCACTGGGCACTCGATTCCTGAGTGGCTCAAACTCCTGGTGGGCGGCAGCAGGGCTGGCTTAGTGAACTGTTGCACTAAAATATCTATTCTGATATTTCCAATACATTTAGAAAAGTATTTTCCTGTTTTCTTCATTTGCCTCTATCCCTCATTCCGACAGCCAAATAACTGTTTGTCAATTGTGTGTCTCCTCTATTGGATTCCTCTGCCCTTGGAAAGTTTTAAACTCTCCTTTGTTAAAGTGCATCAGGTGAACCTCTGCTGAGTGCAGTTTTAGAATAGAATAGAATAGAATAGAATAGAAATAGAAATAGAATAACAGAGTTGTAAGGGAACTTGGAGGTCTTCTAGTCCAACCCCCTGCTTAGGCAGGAAACCCTACACCACTTCAGACAAATGGTTATCCAACATCTTCTTAAAAACTTCCAGTGTTGGAGCATTCACAACTTCTGGAGGCAGGCTGTTCCACGGATTAATTGTTCTAACTGTCAGGAAATTTCTCCTTAGTTCTAAGTTGCTTCTCTCCTTGGTTAGTTTCCACCCATTGCTTCTTGTTCTACCCTCAGGGGCTTTGGAGAATAGTTTGATTCCCTCTTCTTTGTGGCAACCCCTGAGATATTGGAACACTGCTGTCATGTCTCCCCTGGTCCTTCTTTTCATGAATACACAAATTGTGCAGCCACACTTTTTTCCTTTAGTGCTCCAAAAGTACATCCCTTTTCCTGAATCTTCAATTGCATGTCTGCATTTAAATTTCTCTTCAATTATTTTGGTTAATTGCAGTCTTATTATAGCTTTTAAAAAGTCTAGGAAAGAAAAAGCAATGCTTTTAAGTGGAGGATCGAACTAACATCTGTTTCCCTGTCTCTTTCATTAATCCCTTGGGTGGGGGCAGGGTGTAGAGTATTCTTTCTTCCCAAAGGACTTTGGTATTTTAATTTTTCACAATTTCTTCTAATTTAAATATTTTCCAGCTTTTATTACTTAATGCTTTAATTTGCATTTCTTACAGAATCTGCCATGTGAGAATCTGAAAGTGTTATTGACTTTAAAAAGATTAATGAATGCTGATTCTATGTCATCTTGTAGCTAGGAGACTTTTTAAGGAAAGGGATGAGAAGGTAGTGGGTGTGCTCACACAATTACTTTGATCTAGTGAGCTTATTCACACATTTTTCTGCTTTTTCACAGTATCCTGGACCACAAATGAACCAAAAGGATGAATTTCCACTAGCTGCTATACCAAGCTAACCCAACTTAGCATGTTGTGTGAATACATCTTGCTCTTCTCTCATCCAGCATTCTTCAAGTATCTTTTTCCACCTGGCATACTGTATATTTTTGGAAAAATGTAGTGGAAACAGGTTTGAAGTTGATTTATTAATGATTGGAAGGAAGGATTTGTGGCGATGCAAAGGGGAAGGCATTGACAGGGGCAGCAGAAGATTAAGATTAAGAAATGCCTCAAGATTTTCCTTCTTTTTGCTCCTTGGGGTTCTCCCTTTTTTCCAGGGCCTTTATGTTCCAATGTAGCGATATAACATGATTGAAATAATTCATGTCAATCCTTTATTTATCAAATGTTCCTATTGCTTTTCCTTCCAAAATGGCACTCAAGATACTTAGCCTTTCCCAATCTGCATGTTGATTGACCAAGAACATCTTTGGCTTATCAGTTTTAAGAATCGAGGTTTATTTGTCATTGAGTTCAATGGTGTAATCAGACACTGTTTTAGAACTTAATTGCCTTCTTTAAGGATTTTGGTCAGATACAAGGTCATTACTCTGAACACAAGTTGGCCCATTGAAAGGAGGGAGAGCCCTAACATATTAAAACCAAAGTTAGACTTACCTATCATGAGAGACCTTCACTACAAGTACCAGAAAGGTTATATCTGTATTTAAGTGTTATTAAACCTCTTTTAAAAAGTAAAACCAGCCAGCCCAGTAATAAATATGTAGACTAAGAACACTTCATTCCAATGTAAACAGTTGTTGTTGTTGTTGGCCAAGTCATTTTTCCAAGTGGCTGGTAAAAATTAGTGTCAAATTAGTTCCAAAAACTGTTTAAGTACCATATTTTTTGGAATATAAGACGCACCGAAGTATAAGACGCACCTTAGTTTTGGGGGAGGAAAACAAGGAAAAAAGCCACTGTCTCCAAGCAATTTGCCAAACAGCAAACAGCACAGATGATATACAGTTTGCTGTGCATTTCTGTGCATGTGTGCTTGACCCATAGAAATAGCAAAGAATTGGAAAAATGTACATTATGTCAGAAAGTTTTCTTAAATGTAGTCACACTAACTGCTCCCAATTATTTAAATAGATCTACTCCAAGGTAACTAAACTCTAATACTAAACAGGACACTGTTACATTTCATACTATACTTGTACAGAGCTGTTAAAATTAATTAAAATTTCTGGAAGTATACATTATTCTCTATTATTTAAAAGAAGATACAATAGCACTGGGGCTCTTCAGAGCAAGCATTTATTTTAAAAAGCTTCTATATTTTGTTAAGTTGTCTAGATTTACAGGGATCTCCAACCTTGGCAACTTTAAGACTTGTGGACTTCAACTCCAAGAATTCCACAGCCAGCAAAGCTAACAAAGCTGGCTATGGAATTCTGGGAGTTGAAGTCCACAAGTCTTAAAATTGCCCCTGGCTCTAGAACAATAATAAAGCAGTCTTTAAAAAATAAGTCTAATAATTTGAACATTCTACAGACATTTATAGTTATTCACTTATCCCCTTCCATCCAGTTCAGCAAAAAATAAAAATCTGCGTGTCTCTCCCAGCTATTTGCCTTTGAAGTTTCAGTTTCACTTTCATTTTCCCACGTGGCAAATCAGCTGTAGATCGGGAAGTGCTAGTGACTTGCTTGGCTTTATAGGCTCTTCCCTCTTTGCTGCAAACAGGTAAATTGCTGGAAGACAGAGGCCAAAGGGTGGGGGTGGCTGGCTGGCTGGGGCTACATTCAGTGTATAAGACATACCCAAGTTTTCACCCTCTTTTTGGGGGTAAAAAGGTGCGTCTTATACTCCGAAAAATATGGTATATCCATTTTCCCCTGTGCCCTCTGCAAAAGGCACCCATTGCTACAAGGCTTATCAATATTTCCATGATGAAGGAAGGGCTACAGATCAATGGTTTGCTTGAAGACGGTTGTAGGCATAACCACCAGTCTCTCTGTGTACAGCTGGGATAATCTCCAATCTGAAGTCTGGAGGGCTTTGGTCAACGTGGGCAATGTTTATCTACAAGGCTCAATGGATTAAGTAATTATAAGGCAATTTCATAAGTTCATATCATAGAGTACAGGGGAAAGTTTGGTCTTCCTCCCCAATCCCCAAATCCAACTTATTCTTAAATCCACTATGTTATGTTCCTATAACAGAATATAATGTATAAAGTACACATAGAGGAAAAATGGTCAGGTGGGTTACAACAGCCTATAGTACAGATGAGCACCACTGCAATCATACCCTATACTGTAACTATGTCTATTCACATCTATCTCAAAAAAAATATCTCTGAATGTCTTCATAAAAATAACAGAAATGCTGACTTCCGGTTGACGTTGCAGTGGGAACGTCTGGAAAATAGCGGAGCTCCACTGGGCTCTGTGAGATGCAGCCAGAAACTGCTAGCCGGGAGATCCTACAGGGTCAAGCCATCCTGGAGGGGTGGTGAAGAAAGGAGAGGCGCTTCGTCGATCACGAGGAAATAGCAATTTCCTTGTTGATCCGAAGAAAGCTTTCCCGAATGGCAGCAGGAACGACGGCCATCTTGGTCTGTCACAAACTGACAACCGGGACACTAAGATTTTGTGTGGACAAAGCAGTGAAACTGGGTGAGATAACTTCCAACTTTTACCCCAAAGATTTAATCCAAGTTACAAATTATAAAAAACAATCTCCAAATAATAAGAAAGCGGCAATTGGATTTATGGAGAAGGATTAAAGACTAAAAATTAAAGAGAAAGACTAAAGCTTAAAGACTCAGATGCAAAAGAAATATTTAAAGAATGTTTAAAACCATAGAAAGACTGGAAAAAGTTGAATAACATTGTGAAAAGTGATTATTGGGAGAAATTGCTTTTCTAAACTCTATATTTAACCCCCCTGAATGGATGACAGTCAGCTGTTTTGACTTTTACACTCTGTTGAATGCTGGAATTGGGATTAGGGGAGCTATCTACCGGAGGAAGAAGATTACTGTAACATGGGAAATTTGAATGAAAGTGGGGAAAAGAGAGAAAACAAACAACACCTGGAAGACTATTTGACTTTGACTTTATCTTAGTAGGTGATTTGGAAGCTTGGAAATATCTACTGAGCTGTTTGAAGATTTTTAAAGCAATCTGAACTATAAATACCAAAACCTTAAAAACAGTTCATTGAAAGGTAGATTTGAAAGATTTGAGAAAACCTGGTGGGTCAAGCTGGAATTGATCCACTAACATCATTGGATAGATCATCCTACGAGGCAAAAGAAGACAAAAAATAAGAAAAGTGATAAAAAAAGAAGAGAAAAAAGTAGAAAAGTGATAAAAAAGAAGAGAAAAAGAAAAGACAAATAAGACATTAAAATTTGGACAATTGGGAAGGTGTAAACTGGAAAATATAAAGACTGTAAAGTATAAATTTATAGCTTTTAAGGACTAGAAAGCTAGGGGATTTGGAGGAATAACTCTGGGATCGATAAATTTTATTAATAATTGATTTTTTTTGAGTTTTTAGATATTGGGATACTGGAATATTAGAAATACATTGAGTAATTTTTAATATATTAATTTGGTACAAAATGACTCAGCAGGAGACAATAAAGTTCTATGAAGAAAAGTTAATGATGGCGAACAGTTTTTATGAAAGTGTGACAAAGAATCATAAGGAGATGATGGGATTGTTCAAAGATAAAGAACTGAGTGTAGAAGACCCTCAAAAAATGGTGGGAAAAGATGAACAAAACATTCAGAAGACAGATGAGAAATCAGAAGAGTGGGGGAGGAGACAAATCAAAATAAGTTACAAGAAAACAGAAACAATGAAAAGACAATAACAATAAATACTAAGAATCGAATAGATAATCCCTTAAGTGTTTACAATAGCATAGAGAAAAAAAAGGAAGACTTCCCAAAAATAATGAAAGGGTTATGGATGGGTATCCAAATGATGCAGCAGAAAGAGATAAGGGGTAAGGCAGAGGGAATATTCAGTCTATACAAAAATATTAGAAAGAAATATAGGATCCCAAGAGAGAAATATAAAAGAATAACCAAAAAGTCAATAAATGATGAAATTCTAAAAAGGCTGAGAGATGCTCGATAGAGACATAATATTTTTTAATACTGTGATTGTATTAAAAACTAATAGAAACAAATAGAAAGTATAAATTGGGAAAATAGTAACACATATATAGATATATAATAGAATTTATCATAACCACAAATATACTAAGGTTAGCAGGTGGAAGACTATGATTAGGCATATTTAAATGTATTATTATGATTAACTGTGCAAAAAATATATTGGAATCCATAGCTTTTAAGGATTACAAATTCAGGGGATTTAGAGATATAATCCCAAGATCGATTAAATTTTTTAAAAAATTGGTTTTATTGGTGTTTATAGAAAACGGAGATATTGGAAATATGGTGGAACTTGAGTAATACTTAAAATATTAAAATATTGATGACTTAACAGGGGTCAACAAACACATCGTATGAAGAAATGTAATTGATGTTTAAATATATTTTTGGAGAAAGCGATAAAGTATAATAAAGAGAGAATAGTACTGTTTAAAGATAAAGAGGTGAATATGAAGAACCGCAACAAGTGGGGTGGAAAAAAGTACAAATTGTGAAAATAGTATTATATATATTGATATATAAAATAATATGTTATAATTATAATGAGCATATTAAGGTTAGAAGTTGGAAGATAAAAACTATGTACAGTAGAACCTCTGGGCACGACCATAAAATTTGTTCCATAACTTTGGTCACAACCCGATTTGGTCATGACCCGAACCTAATTTTGGAAATTTGGCACTTACAAAAAAAAATGGCGTGGAAGGGGAAATCGGCTGCAGGAAAAAAAAAGTGAATTTTTTGGTCGGAACCTGATTTGGTCATGGTCAGAAGAGTTCATGACCAGAGGTTCTACTGTATATGTAATTGTATTATTACTGTCAGCACTGTGTAAAAAATGTATTGACCCAGTCATTACACTGTCCACAAAAATATGTTGGTTGTTAAAGGAAAACTGCAAATAAAGCATATATTAAAAAAAAGAAGAAATAACAGAAATGCTAACCAAAAACAAGTTCATCACACTCATACAGCTGCATTCTACAGAACATTCACAAACATGTTACTCTGAACTCAAAGACTATACCTCAGATAAGAGCATCTATTGGTGAAGTCTAGTAGAAAGGAGTTTGATCCTAGGTAGAGGGAGATATAGGGTCTCCTACTTGGGCAGGGGGTTGGACTAGATGACCTGCAAAGTCCCTTCCAACTCTGTTAATCTGTTAAAAAGTATTATGGCAAGCAAAGAACTTCCTGGTTTTTCTATAGATGATCTTGCTTATTCTTGCAGAGCACAATATAAAGCAGAACAGCTGGAAAATTTGGATCCAGGCAGATGGAGATATAACGTACCGTTCTAAAGCTCTACTCTCACAATTTTCAATAACTACCAGCCCTTTTAGAATGTCTCCATGGTCACTGGCTAACCTACCCTTCTGCATCTCTGAGATAGCATTTAATGACTTATAAAGTAAGTTCCACTGAGTTTAACAGCTTTACTCATAAGCAACTGAATTAAAGGCTGCAGCCAAAATAAGCTATGGAAATCTTCTACATACTAATAATTCAGGAACAGAAATAGTAGAATATCTCCCCCCCCTTTTTTTAAAAATAAATCAGACAAAATATCAAGGGGAAACCTTACTAAGTGATGTTTAGCTGTTTGTCTTAAAAAATATTAAATGGCTGACACAAAAATACAACAAGAGCCAGTAATAAATTTATTCTTATGATGTAAAGGAAAGATATCTAAATTGGAATCGTATTGATTTGGCCTAACACTGCCATTTTTAATTCCTTTTCTTATTTTTCAATTAATCAAAATATAATTGCAGTTTTATGGTGGCCATAAATAAAAGCAGTCAATAAAAAGCAACTATTCCTTATCACCACAGAACGTTAGTTGAACAAGGAGATAATTATATTTTTAAGAGTTACAAATCTTGTAATATTGAGTGGTAGGAAAATGCTGTCTCCTTGCTAAGAGGAACACCCCCCCCCCGAAAACTAAATTTGGATCCCATATGAAATACTGTTGTACCCAAACTAAAATTATACAGAATCATTTTTGCTATGCACCACTTCCAAATCTGCAAATGAAATAAATACCATTATGTGGCACTGAAATCAGTGGGACATGGTGGCTAAAATAATATGTCTGATTAATGGAGATTTGTAGACTTTTTCCTGCAATGGAGTTTTGTTGTTGTTTTGTGTCCGACTCTTGCAGGGGTGGGTTCCACTTACCTTTGCCACCGGTTTGCATCGCTATGCTCGCGCGCGCGTCCCCTCATGCAATTCTGCTTCCGTGCATGCTCAGTAGCTATAATCAGTCCAAAACACAGCTGAGGAGCTGATCAGCTGTGCTTTGGGCAAAGGAATAAAGGTAAGTATAACCCCGACGGTGGGCGGGAGGGCCCTTTTTCAAGCAGCAGCAGAGGGGAAAAACTTCAAAATAGTAAAAAAATTCCGAAAAAAGATGGCGCCCACGGACTGGCACTGACCGAACCTGATCCGTAACGCCATTGTGACATCACCAGCGGGTTGATACTGGTTTGGGCGATCCAGTCCGAATCGGCAGGAACCCACCCCTGGACTCTTGGTGACTTTATATGCAAGTGCTCTTCTGTTAAGCACAGCTTCTTTCAATTGTTGTATGTTCAACTTTGCATCAGATTTGATATCAAGCCAGCATGTTTTTTGCTCACCCCTTCTTCTTTTTCCACTAACCATTCCAATGGAGTTTTAGCTTGGACATATTGATCTTGGTTTCTCTCTCCAGTGTTACTAAGCTCTCTTTGAAAAGACCTCTAGTCCTGTTTACAGGTAATCCTTGAGTAGAGTCTTAATGGAACCTGCCCTTCAGGTTGTAAGTTGTAATGGTCATAAAACAGGTCATCATGTGACCAACCTGATTTTATGACCTTTTTTTGTGGTGATCATTAAGTTAATTACCATGGTCGTTAAGTAAATCCACAACCATTAAGCAAACGCTACAGTCATTAAGCAAACCCATTAATTGCTTTAAGGCATTTTTGCTGAAAATTAATGCCAGTTTTCGGCAAAAACATAAATTGCGGTGACATGACTGCAGATGCTACAAATGGCTCAGTGGGTTCCTCCCGGTTTGGACCGGTTCTATAGAACCGGTAGTAACTTGGCGGCCTGGGTCGCTAGAACCGGCAGTGACCCAGGCCTGCCAGGCCCCCAAACCGCCATATTGTTTTTTGCTTCTGCTTTTGTTTTAGCACTGCGCATGTACGAAGCGTGCGCGAAGCACGCGTGCGGCGCACCACTGAGCGGCGCACCACTGTGCGGCAGTGAAAAAAAACAAGAACCCACCCCTGAAATGGCTGTAAATGCGTGCCAGATGCCAAGTATCCAAAATGCAGTCATGTGACTGAGGGGGGATTTGGCCACCAGAACTTTGGAACAGGGTTGTAAGTACATTTGGGGGGAGTACATCATAACTTTGAATGGTTACTAAATGACTGATCCTAAGTCGAGGGCTATCTAAGCAAAGATCTCCCAGCTTAACTTCATTTAGTTATGTCTATGTGTTATGTAATCCATTCATTTATTGTCTGTTGCTGCATGATACAAACCAAGCGGCATTCTGGGTTTTAGAAAAAAAAAGTCTTTCAGACATTGTATTTTCTTATATGCCTGTTTAAGAAGCCATTGACTGAATGGGCCAATGTAAATGTAAAGTAATGTAATCTAACGTTAATGTAATGTAATATAAAATAATGTAATGTAATGTAAAATGTGAAGTAATGTAAAATAATGGGGAATTTTAACTCCCCTGATATCAACTGGGAGACAAACTCTGCACCTAGTGGAAGATCAAGCAGATTCCTGACAAACCTAGCAGACAGCTTTGTCTCCCAAAAGGTAGAGAGGGGAACTAGAGGTCAACCATACTGGACTTAATTCTTACCAATAGAGATGAAATGGTAGAAGGTGTTGAAGTTATAGGAACCTTGCGGTGGGGGGGATTACCATGCATTATTGGAATTCAACATTATGCAAGCTCAAGCAATAAAACAAAGTCAAACTAGAGTATTCGACTTTAAGACAACTGATTTCAATAAACTTAGAGAGAACTTGGGAAGGATTCCATGGAAGAGAATCCTCAAGTGGAAAGAAACCCAAGAAACTTGGGAAACTTTGAAAAGTGAGATTGTAAAAGCCTATCCAACCTATCAAAAAATACTATACAATGCAGATTAGTAATGCAAGTCAAAATAAGCAAGACAATGGAAAGAGAACACCTATTGCAATAGCACTTAAGAGTTATATACTGTTTCACAGTACTTTACAGCTCTCTCTAAAGTGGTTTACATAGTCAGCATATTGACCCCAATAATCCGGGCCCTCATTTTACCAACTTCAGAAGGATGGAAGGCTGAGTCAACCTTGAGGTGGTAAGATTCGAACTGCCAAACTGCTGGCAGTTGGCAGTCAGCAGAATTTGCCTGCAATACTGCATTCTAACCACAGTGCCACCAGGCTCTTATCCACTCTATCCTATCCACTCTAGACTAGTTCAAATCACCAGGACCAAATGGATTACACCCAAAAGTTCTGAAGGGTTAGGGTTAGGGTAATCTCAGAACCAATGAAGCATATCTTTCAAAGAATCTGGAGCACTGGGGAACTACCAGAGAATTGAAAAAGGGTTGATATAAAAAAGGAAAAAAAATGGATCCAGGAAACTACAGACCTATCGGCCTGATATCAATACCTGGGAAAATTCTGGAAAAAATATCAAGCAACAAACCTGCGAACACCTAGAGGCAAACAAAATGATAACCAGAAGCCAACATGGGTTTGTCAAAAACAGATCATGCCAGACAAATCCTATTGGATTCTTTGATAAAGTGGCAAAATTAGCGGAACAGCAAAATGCTGTGGATATAATTTACTTGGATTTCAGTAAGGCATTTGATAGAGTAGACCACAACCTACTACTTGATACTATAGAAAAATGTGGGTTACACAGCATCACCACCAGATGGATTTGTATTTTGCTGACCAACCACACTCAATGTGTGATCCTCAATGGAACTGCATCTATAATGGAGGAAAGTATGAGGTGGGATACCTCAAGGCTCTGTCTTAGACCCAGTACTCTTCAATATCTTCATCAATAATTTAGACGAGGAGATAGAAGGGGAACACATAAAATTTGCAGACGACACTAAGTAGGCAGGAATAGTCAACACTCCAAAAGATAGATTCAAGATACAGAAGGATCTTGACAGACTTGAACACTGGATCCTATCTAATAAAATGAAGTTCAATAGCGAGAAAAATAAGGTTCTAATAGGCAAGAAAAACCAAATGCAGAGCATAGAATAGGTAGTACCTGGATCAACAGTAGTAATTGTGAGGGGGATCTTGGAATGCTAGTGTACAATCACTTAAATATGAGTCAGCAATGTGCTACAGCTGCCAAAAAAGCTAAGACAGTGCTAGGCTGCATTAATAGAGAGATAGAATCAAGATCATGTGAAGTGTTAATATCACTTTATATTGTCTTAGTAAGATCACACTTGGAATATTGCATCCAGTTTTGGTCTCCATGATATAAAAAAGATGGAGATTCTACAAAGAGTGCAGAGAAGAGCAATAAATATGATTGGGGGTTGGAGGTTAAAACATACAAAGAACAGTTGCAGGAATTGGGTATGTCTAGATCAGTGATGGCGAACCTTTTCTGGTTCACGTGCCCACGCCCATTGCACCCCCCCATGTATGTGCACAATGGGCAAACCGGAAGTGTGGAAAAACGCACTTCTGGTTTACCATTGGGATGTTTTTTGCACTCCGGAGGGTTCAGGGAAGTTTCCTGAAGCCCCAGAATGCAAAAAATGGCAAAATGGGCAAAACGGAAGTGGATTTTCCACACTTTCGGTTTTCCGTTTTGCTGTTTTTGGCACTCCGGAGGGTTTAAGGAAGCTTCCTGAAGCCCCAAAATGCGAAAAAACGGCAAAACGGGCAAAACGGAAGTGCAGAATACGCACTTCCGGTTTGCCTGTTTTGCCGATTTTTGCATTCTGGGGCTTCAGGAAGCTTCCCTGAACCCTCCAGAGTGCAAAAAACAGCCCACCGGCAAACCAGAAGTGCGTTTTTCCACACCTCCGGTTTGCCGGTGGGCAACGCTCGCGTGCCCTCCGCTATGGCTCCGCGTGCCACCTGTGGCAAGCGTGCCATAGGTTCACCATCATGGGTCTAGATTAATGAAAAGAAGACTAGGGGTGATATGATAGCAGTATTCCAATATCTAAGGAGCTGCCACAAAGGGGTCAACCTATTCTCCAAAGCACCTGAAGGCAGGATTAGAAGCTATAAATGGAAACTAATCAAGGAGAGGAGCAACCTAGAACTAAGAATAAATTTCCTGACAGAACAATTAATCAGTGGAACAACTTGCCTCAAGAAGTTTTGGGTGCCCCAACACTGGAGGTTTTTAAGAAGAGATTGGACCACCATTTGTCTGAAATGGGCTAGGGTTTCCTACTTGAGCAGGGGGTGGACTAGAAGACCTCCAAGGTCCTTTCCAACTCTGTTATTCTGTTATGATCTTAATAATAAGATAACAGAAGATAGGTAAGCAAATTAGCATTTCCCTTTGTGGGTTTGTATCAAATAACTGTATGTTCACAGAATAGCCCAGTAAATCTATTGCTGCAATTGCCATCCAGATTTGCTAAACCCTGAACATGTGCAACCAAGTGCAGCTGCACATGTGGTGAAGTTTCATTCATGGAGGACAGACTGAAGGTATGTGATATTTAATTATCTAACAGTTGGAGAAGGACAGAGGGTTAAGATAACAGTGGGGCACCTTGGATCCTCTTCTGGCAAACGTGTTTGGCAAAGAGTAGTGTATTTGTAATACTTTTATTAGAGTCAGGCCAGAAGGTAATATGAAAACAAAAAAGAGCACAGTCTAACCAAATCTTTTAATTACGGTACATGGATTATATCTGGGGAGAAAACTACCAGGATTTGACAGGTCCTTGGTGCTCTCCTAAGCTTGGTTGTTATCTTTCATCATGATGATGTTGCCAAGTTTGGGTAATGAAACTGCAAGGAGCCCTCATTTCAATCCTAAATTATAAATATTCTCCCTTATCAGTTACAAACAAAAAGCACCCACAGCAACTATATTATTTATGGTATATCTTGAATTCCAGGAAGTGACCTAGACCAGGGGTAGGCAAAGTTGGCTCTTCTATGACTCGTGGACTTCAACTCCCAGACTTTCTCAGCCAATCATGCTAGCTCAGGAATTCTGGGAGTTGAAGTCCACGAGTCATAGAAGAGCCAACTTTGCCTACCCCTGACCTAGACAAAAGCAAATATCTAACCAATTAAGGTTCTGCACTGTCTCAAAAAGCCTGCAGAAGAAGGGGCTACAAAAAAGAGCCAGCAGGAAACTAAGCTCTTCTTTCTTCCTTTTCAGGGGTTTAAGAGTAATTCAGGTGACATCTAGTCCACTCCCTGCTGATGAACAACTCCATGGTAGTCAAAGGATTGTCACAAATTTGGGCTTTAGTTAGTCATGGGGTAATATCGTGAAGTTGTGTTATGTGGTCATAGACTGAGAATTGAATTACAGCACAGTGTTTTGCTCATGATTTTAGAAATAGTAAGAAGAAAGAAAAATAGTAAGGAAAATGCAGATGGAATTCTCATACATTTAATTAAAATAAAGGAATACAAGTGGCTTCAAATTGGATTTTTTTCAGTAGTTATTTGGAGCATAATATTTGCACTGACGGCTGTCTAGTGAGAGATGTTGGTTACTCTCCATGGGTCCATTTATATCTCCAAAACATGAGCATTCATTTTATAGTCTGTTTTGTACTATATATGCAAAACTGTTAAAAGAGTTAGTTCACTGTCAATACATAATGTTGGCTTAAATATACACTGACACTTCAAAAATGCTCTTGGAATGAATAAAAACATGCTGCCTGTTTCAATATATAATCCTAATCATTCGGTTTCATTTTATGCATCCACCATCATCCTGATGCTGAATTCTGCCTCAGTTATTCAATTTATTTCAATAGGTTGCAAAAAAAATTGTTTTTATGGTAGGCTGCTTCTTGCTCTTGGACTTGACTTCTTGATTTTGAAAGGGGGTATGAGAGAAACAACACAGATAAAAATGCAAAATGATCCAATACATTTGCTAAAATCCATATAAATTAGTTTTTGATATTACTATTATTTTTATTGTTATTTTGAAGAATACACAGTAAAGTCAAGGAGAAGAACTAGTATTGCTTAGCCCAATCCATCACATAGCATTTTTCTGCATGGAGAAAGAAAAATGCATGTTATCCTGAACTTGTACAGCAGAGATAACCTGTAACCCAGTGGTGGGATTCAAATTGTTTTACTACTGGTTCTGTGGGCATGGCTTGGTGGGCATAGCAGGGGAAGGATACTGTAAAATCTCCATTCCCTCCTCCCGCTCAGCTGGGACTTGGGAGGCAGAGAATAGATGGGGGTGGGGCCAGTCAGAGGTGGTATTTACCGGTTGTCTGAACTACTCAAAATTTCCGTTACCGGTTCTCCAGAACTGGTCAGAACCTGCTGAATACTACCTCTGCTGTGACCCTCCAGATGTTGTTGAATAATAACTCTCAGCAGATCTATTAGGCAGACCTGTGGTAAATGAAAGAATTTCAGCAACATCTGGAGACTACAAGGTTGCCCTACAATGTCTTAGAGGAAAATTACTATACTACATCAGGTAAAAAGAGGAATAAAGGTAGATTAGCCTGACCAAAAGAGCTGAATTAAGCCAAATACATGTTATGCATAATTTACATTTCAGTAACAAATATAATTTACCCAGTCAATGCAGTCTACATCAATTTTAAGGCATTATCCTAAAATAAATCTATACCTATACCTAGAATAAAGCTAGCCTAAGTACCTGATTTGTTGAAGATTGATCACGTGTGTTCAAATTCTTCTATGGAATGTCCTTTTTAGGATATGGTGAATCAAATGCAAGCTTGTACACTCAGCTTGTAAAGATGGTTTTGAATTTCAGGAACATTATTAGTTACAAGATAAATTAATGTCCTAATGCATTAAAATAATCCTTCTTTGTGATTATCTCTTGTGCGGTACAAAGAATGGCACATATCAGTCAGTCTCCTCACTCTTAGCACCTATGTGGGGAACTTTGTTGATTTGCTATAATATCTCCAATATCATCTTCCAAGCCTCAAAAGTTCCTCAGACTGTTCTGCCTGTGAGAGGCATGAAGGCAGCAGCCAGGCAGTTACACAATTCTTTAAACTTTATATGCGCTCTCTGGATTGGCCAGAAATGTCATCTTAATTAGGTCATGACAGATTCTGATGATAATCTGACTGGCAACCAGCAATATGAAAGTGTGACTGCCAACCCAGGCACAGGCACATAGGCATAGTGCAGGGGTGGGTTCCTACCGGTGCGGTCCAGTGCTACGTTCCGGTAGGGGCCCGCCGATTGCATAATATCAGCGCGATGGCTCCGGTGCTTTCTTTGCTGGTCCGTGCATGCTGCCATCTTTTTTTTGAAATTTTTCGCAGTTTTTGGCTCTCTGCGCATGCACGGAAGTAAAATTGTCCTTCTGCGCATGCGCAGAGAGCCAAAATCACATGAGAGGATGCGCACATGCGCGTGTGTAGCGAGCACGTGCACGCACAACATCACAATGCCCACCAGTAGAGAAGATATGAGGAACCCGCCCCTGGCATAGTGCTCAGACTACCTGAAGCATGAGTGCCAGGACCCAGAATGATACCCCTCAGGGAAAAAAAAACCAATAGAAAATCTCATACCCCCCCCTTGCAACAAAAAAATCCTTAACAACCGGCTCACACAAACTGGCTTTGCAGCATCCCTGCAATTACCAAAATGATTAAGCTATACAGGTAGTCCTCGATTTACAACAGTGCATTTAGTGACCATTCAAAGTTACAACGGTACTGAAAAAAGTGACTTATGACCATTTTTCACACTTATGACCATGGCAGCACCCCCATGGTTACATGATTTACATTCAGATGCTTGACAACTGACTCACATTTGTGACAGTTGCAGTGTTCCAGACAGTTGCATGTGATCCATTTTTGTGACTTTCTGACAAGCAAACTCAGTGGGAAAACCAGATTCACTTAACAACGGTGTTACTAATTTAAGAACTGCAGTGATTCCCTTAACAAATGTGGCGAGAAAAGTCATAAAATGGGGCAAAACTCACTTTAAAAATTCTCACTTAGCAACATAAATTCTGGGCTCATTTGTGGTCATACATTGAGGACTGCCTATACATATTGAGCTGCAGAACTCATTACTCTTCGATAAAAATACTGCCACCATGTTGAGAAAAAGTGTAGGCATTTTGTAACAATCACGAGCTGCTGAAATATATAAGTATACTAATGTGATCTTCATATGGTGTAAAAAGTTTTCTGTGGCTTTACCATTTCACAGAACTAAAGGGTACCACAATGGAAGCTACTGAGTTATTTACCTCTATCAGAGGAAAAAGCTTTGTGTACTAAACAACCTGTCTTCCAACCCCTAAACTATCTAGTGTCCAAACCAGGGGTGAAATGCAGCTGGCTCTAACCAGCTCATGGGGGCCGTTAGGGCTGACTGCGCAAAGTCTTGCCCACCCCGCGCTGACATCATGACGTCCCTTTTTTGGGACAGTTTTCAGGCTCTGCGCATGCGGCGCACGCACATTTGCGAGCCGGTAGGGAAGGTAAGTGGATTTCACCCCTGGTCCATACATATAACAGTGGACACACTCCCAATCCCTAGCTCTCACTATAGGATTAAATTAAATCCTACAGATAGAGAATTAAATGGGGGAGGGGGAGAAACCAAGGCACAGCACATTCTTGTTCTTTCAAGCTACAAAAATATTTTTCCTTTATATAACTGTCGGAAGTGCAAAAGTGGGAAACACTCTGGAGCAGAGGTGGGTTCCTCCTGGTTCGGACCAGTTCGCCTGAACTGGTAGAAAGCCGCTGGCGATGTCACAATGATGTCACAGAACCGGTTCTGTCGGTGCCAGTCCATAGACGTCGGCATCTTTTTTTGGAAATTTTTTGGGGAGAATTTTTTTCCGGGTTATTTTTTTTCTGCACATGCGCAGAAGCTGAGTTTCCGGCACTGCACATGTGTCGCCATCTTGTTTTTGGCTTTTTTTGGGGGGGGGGTTAATTTTTCAACACTGTGCATGCGCGCACAGGGAGGAAGCAAACCAGCAGCGAGGTAAGTTACAACCCACCCCTGCTCTGAAGGTTAGTAAGTAAGTAGGAATGAATGTAGAGCTGATCTTCGGGATAGTGAATGGATGAACAAGAAGTGGTAGTAGGACTTTGAGAAAGATAACAGTCCTGAGAAGGAGGAAAGTGTGAGAAAGAAATTGAAGAGACCCCCCCACCTTGATTTTGTTAGGTATAAGATGGGACCCAGTAACATGGACAGGCTTTCAAGACCGATGTCAATATTTCCAGATAGGCCAGGTCAAGAAGAGATATGGCAGGGATTCCAGGAATGTTCTTTTATTATAGTAAGGTAGAATGACAGAGTCTTGAAAAAGCTTGACTGGAGCAACAGTAATGGCAAAAAAGCTGAATGAGTTGGAATCCATGACAAATAATACCTCATTGAGGAGAAGGGCTATCAGACGCTTGGTGGTAGCTACCTAATTGGCTCATTAGCTAAGGATAGTTCTCAGAGAAGCATCAGCTGGAATGGAATTCATTGCCGCTAAAGATCTGTAATGCCCATAGGTACCCAATATTCTGCAAAGTCTTGTAATCTTTCTTTCAGCTACAGTTAAAATCTGGCTGGTAATAACTTACATAATCACAACTTTATGGCATAAAAATTGTATTAATCCTCAAGATACCAAAAGACTCTTGCAGTATCTCTGAAAAGAACTAGCTTCTCTAAGTATTAGAAAGAACTAGCCTCTCTAATACATAATGATATGGGGATTTATAAATAATCTAAGAAAGCAATTCTGAATGAGACTTTTCCCAGAATAGCTGCATCTCGGTTTTTCCAATGTAAATGCATTTGCCACTGAGATGCGTGTGTTTTCTCTTGAGATCACTGTCGGTTCAGCCTCTCACTGATTAAACCCCTGACTAATTTGTATCATATCTGGCTTATTAGACACTACATCCTACTAATGTTTCAAATATACAAATTTTGGGACAGCTTATGGGGAAAATCCTCTACAGGGCACTGCATTCTTTACATGTCCTTTCCTTTAACTATTTAGTTATTTAGATTATTTATTTTATTTATTTGTTTGTCAAACATGTACAAGATAGTAGATATTGGTGTAAACATAAACATTAGCAAAGTAGGTACAGGTAAATTAGGCAATAGGACAGTAGGATAGGGACGGTAGGCACAATGGTGCGCTTATGCACGCCCCTTACAGACCTCTTAGGAATGGGGTGAGGTTGATTGTAGACAATCTAAGGTTAACGTTTTTGGGGTTTGTGGATGAAACCACAGAGTCAGGTAGTGCATTCCAGGCATTGATCACTCTGTTGCTGAAGTCGTATTTTTTTGCAGTCGAGTTTGGAGCGGTTTACATTAAGTTTGTATCTATTGTGTGCTCGTGTATTGTTGCGGTTGAAGCCGAATTAATCATTGACAGGTAGGACATTGTGGTAGATGATTTTATGAACTACATTTAGGTCAGATCGAAGGCAACGAAGTTCGAAGCTATCTAAGCCCAAAATTTCAAATCTGGTGGTATAAGGTATTCTGTTGCGAGCAGAGGAGTGGAGGACTCTTCTTGTGAAATATTTTTGGACTCTCTCAATTGTATTGATGTCCGATATGCAGTGCGGGTTCCAGACAGATGAGCTGTATTCAAGAATTGGTCCAGCAAATGTTTTGTATGCTCTGGTTAGCAGTGTAATATTGCCAGAGAAGATTACTTAATCATCTTCCCACAACAAGTTTATTAGGACACCGCATAGAATAGAAATCAGGAAATTAAAAACAGTACAATGCAACAGTTAAGGCACCAGTTAAAATGAAAGCAAGTTAAAAAAATTTTTTTAAATAATAAAGTTAAAACAAGAAATGCTGTGAGATGATTGACAAGGACTGAGAATGAAGTCTTTGCCTGTTGCTGGAAATGCATCAGGTTAGGCATCCACTGCACCTCCTCTGGGAGGGTTGTGACTATATGGCAGGGGTGTCAAACTTGCGTCGTCACGGTTGAGTCACATGATGTATCGCAACTCCCCCCCCTTTGCTAAACCAGGCGTGGCCAGCGCGTGACGCATCCGGCCTGTGGGCCATGGGTTTGACAGCCCTGCTATATGGAGAAAACAGAAAAATTGTCTCCTAATGACAGGCTGCAAATCTAGCCTGGGAAAATGTGAATTAAAGAGATAAACAATTATAGTTGCATGCAATTTGGAGGAGGAGAGGAAGTTAAAATGAGGAAAGGTGCAGGAAGAAAAGAGAATTAATTTGCAGCAGAGTTGCTGGAGATGTGGAAGAAAACAAGAAGACTAATGAACCATTAAAGTTTTAGACAACTTTAGTTATGTCCAGATTCACTAAACAGTTCCAGGACAGTATGAAACGAGACCACTCAAGAAAGAAGATAGAAAGTGAGAGCATCAGGCTAGGGACATAGCTATTCTGTGCTCTGCACAAACTTAATGGTGAACATCCAAGACAACAATATTCAGCTTGCTGAGAGATTGCTGGCAAAGTATAATTAACACCCTCGATTAACTCTAATTAGAGGAGTTGGAGATAGCTGCACACACATCACAGTCACAAGTTAAAGCTAAACACGCTGCAGCCCAGAAATCTGGGAATCATAAATTACTGCTTTCGTGATGTGTTAATCTTTTTATATCAGAATCAGTAAGGGAAGAGAGAGATGGGGGAAATAGATGTTTTAACCACTTACAGGATTAGCCCAGCACAGTATAAAGCAGAGGTCTTCAAACTTGGCAACTTTAAGACTTGTGGATTTCAACTCCATGCTATGCTGGCTGGAGAATTCTGGGAGTTGAAGTCCACAAGTTTTAAAGTTGCCAAGTTTGGGGACCCCTGGTATAAAGGGAAAGAAATGTTTTCCAACATAAGCCTGAGTTAAATTCAAATAGAGACAGAAACATCATCAAAAGGTTCTGGTATGCTGGACTTAATGAATCCCCAAGTACCTAACAGGGCGTGCTCGTGACATGATTCAGAAGGCCTGAGAAACAGGGTACTTTTGGTTAGGTGCTGGAAACACATTAAAGGATCTCCTTGTCATGATATTTCACAATTAAAAAGGCCCACTTAACCATACCCTACCTGATAGGGGAAGGGGTGGGTTCTAACTTACCTCGCTGCCGGTTTGCTTCCTCCCGAGCCGCGTGGCTGCGTGCACATTGCATGCCAAGTGGCCGTGCCGCATGCGCGCGAGCAGTGCCAAAAACTTGGCTTCTGCGCATGCACAGAAGCAAAGAGAGACAGGAAAAAACCAGCAAAAAACAGCTTATGCGCATGCGCAGAAGCCAAAAACAAAATGGCAGTGGTCACGAACCGGCACTGGCAGAACCGGCTCCATCACATCACCACTGGTTTGCTACCAGTTCTATAGAACCAGTCCAAACCGGGAGGAACCCACCTCTGGATAGGGGTAGTCAGAAAATGGCCTCTCATCAAAAGAAAGAGACAGTTCTTTACATGCCAAGGCTTGAAATTCTTAAGGGTTTTAAAGGTGAAACAAGCACTGAATTCTATTTATAATTAGACTAGGAGTAGTGAAGTTAATAAAGTACTGATGTAATATGCATGTCAGTTTCTAAGATGCAATGCTACATTGCTTTGCTCTAAATGAGAGCCAAAAATGGTATATAAGAGGTTTCCAGTAGATTATGATAATTGTCTTGATCGTTTCAGTGAGGAAATAGTATAATGTAAATTAGTAGCTTTTACAATGAAGAATGTAAAGATAATGTAAAATATGCTGCAAAATAAACATGGAAGAAAGTCAATTCAACTTCTAAAATGTCTACATGTCCAAGTTTTAAAATTTCAAGACTGTATCATTCTCTAGGAACTTTAACAAATATAAAAATTGGACACTCAGCTACAGTATGTGAATTATAAAAGCATGCCATTCATAAGTAGGATACTGGAACATTTGAGATGGAGCTAAAATTTGCCTTTTAAATACATTAATGCTTTATTCCACTAATCCTTTTAATATGAATATCCTAGGAACTTCCAAAGAAAGGTATTCCAGATATTAATCCATATTATAGATCTATTTCTGTTTTTCTGTATTTAAGTAGTACCTGATTTTTCTGTACGTGCATCCTTCCTTCTTGTTGATGTTCTCACTTCTAATGCTTCAATAATATTTCATAAGGAATTGTGCTTTGTATGTGTGGAAATATCAAATAAAACTACTCCTAATGCATTTGGGAAATAAAACTGCTCTTTCTTAGGTTCATACAAACCCCTAAAGAATCTTCTGTTATTAATTTAAAATTAATTTTCATGACCACAGGAATATGTCAAAGAATTTACCTCATGAAGTTTAATAAAGTTTTTTTTCCTTTTTATTAAAGAATGAAACAAAAAGGAAACTATAGATCCAAAAACATAAACAAAAGCAAATAAAAATAATAAAACCAGACTATAATTACACATACACACACACACACACACACACACACACACACACACACACACACACACACACACACACACGCAATCTTAAGGAACTACACAAATATTTAAAACATTGTTACTAAATATTCAAATATAAATATATTTTAAAATATTGAATATAGTTTTTCAATATGTACCATAATATTTGTACAAAGAATTATTTTAGGATAATTAGTAAATGTATACTACTGTAGATTGAAGTAAATCTACAATATACTTTATTTTAAGATTTTTCAACACTCTTTTTTCTTGTGTTAATTTTTCAGTCAGATCAGTTTTCCATCCTGATCTAATCAAAGATGTATTTTCCATTTTCTAGTGTTTTTCCACAATAAACCTGACAGGTAACAACAGAAATTGGGTCAATTTGTTATGTTAGATCAATTTATATGTTTTAGGGGATAGTGATCATACATCGATTTCAGGATTCATTTTCTAAGACTGATGGGTTTTAATTGCAATTTTCTTCAAAAATTGACAGCCTAAAGAACTAAGAAGCTTATTACATACCAATTTGTCTGCAGGTCCACTAATGCCGAATAGAAAGCTTACAATTTCTATTGTGTCTTTTCGGTAGAATGTACTGCAATCTAAGAAATTCTATGTCACAAAGAGTTCTAATGAGAATCAATGTGTTCAGATCTTAATTTTGACAGATTCCTTTACTATTAAAAAAAAGTAGATATACATCTTTGTTCAAATGTTGTTAAGATCAAAACTTGTAAGGTTTAAAGATCTGATGAAGGGATTTTGAAGTTAACTCATTTGAAACTAGGTGGGGTCTTGTGTCCCAAAGATGCTTTTCAACTAAAGAAGCTTTTTGGATGAGAATAGAATAGAATAGAATAGAATAGAATAGAATAGAATAGAATAGAATAGAATAGAATAGAATAGAATAGAATTCTTTATTGGCCAAGTGTGATTGGACACACAAGGAATTGGGTCTTTGGTGCATATGCTCTCAGTGTACATAAAAGAAAAGATACATTTGTCAAGAATCATGAGGTACAACACTTAATGATTGTCATAGGGTACAAATAAGCAATCAGGAAACAATCAATATTAATATAAATCGTAAGGATAGAAGCAACAAGTTACAGTCATACAGTCATAAGTGAAATGTCTTCAAGGGGAAAAAAAAGAAAGTCTTGCTGTCTTTTGAAAAGCACTTTTGGGACTACCATGACATGGATGACTGAGAAACTCCATAGACATTGGGTCTTGTGACCACTCCTTTTGCAAAATATTCAGCAGCAACAGAGTTTCCTTCAATAATTAACTATCTAAACTTTTTTTAAAAAATCCTCTATATTCTCATACCTTGATTGAACAAATGTATTCTCAGGCTTTTAAAAATAGTGATAAATAAATAGAAAAACAGACAAAAAAACTCAACAGCCAAAACTTTCAACCTCTCCAAGCTTTTAAGTTAAGTTGTTCACATTAATTAGAAAAGAATTCTTTGTTGGCAGGAGGCAGCTTCAAAGAATAAATGTATTAAGAGCAACTCATATCAAATCTATTTGTCTTTTTTGACAGACCAATCTAGTTGGCATGGTGATGTGGTAAACAATATATACTTAATCTTCAGCAAAACATTTGATAAATTTTCCGCAAAAACCTAGTAGACAAGATGGAAAAATATGGGCTGGATTATGCTACCATTAAATGGCTGCAGAGCTGGTTAAACAGTTGTACACAAGCATATGTCAATGCCTCAAGATGGAAGTTAAGTGTCAAGGGACACACTACAGGGCTCTGTTCTAGGCTCTCTGCTGTCCAAAATATTTATTTATAACTTGGGACAATGGGATTTGCAAAGAACACATACAGTAGGTGGAGTGATAGCAAACATCTTAGAGTATTAGAGTATTAAGATTCTGAAAGATTTTGAAAAACTGGACCAATGAAGAAAAGCCAGCAGGATGAATTTCAACAGAGACAAATGCAATCTTTTGGGGAAGAAAGTCAAAAACACGCATGGAAATGGAAGAGATCATTCTCGGCAATAGAATAGAATAAAATAGAATAGAATAGAATGGAATGGAATGGAATGGAATGGAATGGAATGGAATGGAATGGAATTCTTTATTGGCCAAGTGTGATTGAACACACTAGGAATTTGTCTTTGGTGCATATGCTCTCAGTGTACATAAAATAAAAGATACATTTGTCAAGAATGGTTGTCATAGGGTTCAAGTAAGCAATCAGGAAACAATCAATATGAATATAAATCGTAAGGATACAAGCAACAAGTTACAGTCATACAGTCATAAGTGGGAGGAGATGGGTGATAGGAACGATGAGAAAAACTAATAGTAATAGTAATGCAGCCTAGTGAATAGTTTGACAGTGGTGAGGGAATTATTTGTTTAGCAAAGTGATGGCGTTCGGGAAAAATAGTACATGCAAAAAGTATCTGGGTATTTTGGTGGATTACACATGGAACATGAGTTAACAGGATGATTGAGATAAAAGAAGAAGAAATGTGGATGGCAAGAAATGGAGCACAACACTGAGGAGGAAGAACATGCTTTATTAGAAGCAGTGATCATTGGGTTCAAAGAAGAAAGAGGAACAAGAACAAAGAAGTTGTGACCTGGGGAGCAGGGAATTTTAAGACTTTGATTCGCTGTTGGCTTTCTATGAATCTGGAGGGGGTTGGTGGTGGGTATAAGAGCCGAGGTGGCGCAGTGGTTAAAATGCAGCACTGCAGTTCAGCAGTTCAGCAGTTCAAATCTCACCAGGCTCAGACTTGACTCAGCCTTCCAGCTTTCCGAGGTCGGTAAAATGAGGACCCAGATAGTTGGGGGCAATATGCTGAACTCTGTAAACTGCTTAGAGAGTGCTGTAAAGCACTATGAAGCGGTATAGAAGTCTAAGTGCTATTGCTATTGCTATTGTTTTCATTACATGTAAATGAGAGGCAAAAGCACTGCATCTTTTCAAGAGAGAGAGCAGCACTGAAATGCTCTGTTCTCATGTTAACAAGCAGTGGAACATTAGATTAGACACCTGTCCTCAATTTAGAATGGAATGTCTGCAGTTTTCTACCCAGCTAAATTGTTGCAATTCTTTTATCAGGCCTGCTGCTGGGCATTTGTGAAACATTTCTGTCTTTTGTTTGTTGCATCCAGGTGTGTCTTTTCTTCCTGCCTGGCAAGATTAAGGGGACTTTGTTTTAGGGCAGGAATAGTCTCTTCAGGTCTGATGGGATTATGTAAAGGAGGGGGTGGCATGACTGTGCTTGGCCTGGATTTTGTTCATTAAGTTCTATGAGTAATCCTCCAGTTTTAGTTTGCCACAAAAGAAAAACAAAACAACAAACCCCCCCCCAGTGTACTTCTAGGCCACAACAACAAAAATACAGCGACAAGACCGATATAAGTCATTGTCTCCTCTATATTGTGTTGGCTTTAGAATACTGAAATGTGTGTTCACTTCTAAGCTTTGCATTTTAAGGAGGTTATTGACAAACTGCAGGGTGTCCAGAGGAAAAGCAGCTAAAAGGATTAGTGGGCTGGAAGGGATAGATTTAGGATGAACATTGAAGATATTCTAAAAGCCAGTGTGGGATAGCAGCTAAAGGACTGATCTAGCAATGGAGAGACACAGATTAAATACATCCTTGGCCACAGAAGCTCACTGGCTGACTTTCGGTCAATCACTGTCATTCAGTCTAACCTACCTCAAGAGTTGCTGTTGGCGTGGAAAATGATCCAAGAGAGCACTATGTACACTGCCTTGGGGTCCTTAATAAAAGGCCAGATATAAATCCAACACATAATTAAAAATAAACCTAGTGAAGACTGCAGGAAATATGATAGCTCTCCTCAAGTACAGGAAATATTATTTTGTGAAGACTGGGCTATACTTGCTCCGTGTTGTTCCCAAAAATAAGAAACAAATAGTAGATTTAATTTATAAGGGACCAAGTTTTGCTTGGACATCAAGAAAAAGTTTCTTACAGTAAGAGTTGTTCAGCTGCCTTGCCAGATGGTGATTGCATTTCACTTGAGATATGGTCAGCCTTCCCAGCCAGGAAACCAGGGGTGGGTTCCTCCCGGTTCGGACCGGATCGCTTGAACCAGTAGCGACCTGACATCACTGTCGGTGCCGGTCCGTGCGCGCCACCATATTTTTTTTTGATTTTTTGCAAATTTTTCCCCTTCCGTGGCTTGAAAGGGGCCCTCCTGCCTGCCCGTGGGTGAATTCTGAGCTTTATTTCTTTGCCCGAAGCACAGCTGATGAGCTCCTCAGCTGTGTTTTGGGCTAATTCTTGCTTCTGAGCATGCACAAAAGTCAAATCGTGTGAGGGGATGCGCATTGCGATGTGAACCAGTGGCGAAGGTAAGTTTCACCCCCCCCCCCGCAGGAAACATGAGCGATTTGAACTTTATTGTAAGACTACATTAACAGAATCTTGCAAGTCTAAAAGTGCAAATCTCCCACCATCTTTTTTACAGCCTGATAGGTCAGGGAGGATGTTTTCTGAGTTTCTTTCTCTGCCTTTATGCAGCTGTGAGCCTCTCCCCCCCATTCTTAGCTGATCATTTCCCTAGGCAGCATCTCTTCCTCATCACAGGTATTTATGATCAAGCTGAATGTCATCTGTCAGGGATGTGGTAATATTGGATACCTGTACTGAGCAGGGAGTTGGATAAAATTATTCTCAAGATTCTTTCCATCCTTTATGAGGGGTCCTTGCTGCTCTCTGAGCTTGCTTGTTTTCTTGCAGATGTTTCATTACCCAAACTAGTTTTGGTTGCCACGATGTAAAAGGGATGTTGAGACTCTAGCAAGAGTGCAGAGAAGAGCAACAAAGATGATTAGGGGACTGGAGGCTAAAACATATGAGGAACAGTTGCAGGAAATGGGTATATCTAGTTTAATGAAAAGAAGGACCAGGGTAGACATGATACCAGTGTTCCAATATCTCAGGGGTTGCCACAAAAAAGAGGGAGTCAAACTATTCTCCGAAGCACCTGAGAGTAGAACAAGAAGCAATGGGTGGAAACTAAACAAGGAAAGAAGCAACTTAGAACTAAGGAGAAATTTCCTGACAGTTAGAACAATTAATCAGTGAAACAGCTTGCCTCCAGAAGTTGTGAATGCTCCAACACTGGAAGTTTTTAAGAAGATGTTGGATAACCATTTGTCTGAAGTGGTGTAGAGTTTCCTGCCTAAGCAGAGGGTTGGACTAGAAGACCTCCAAGGTCCCTTCCAACTCTGTTGTTGTTGTTGTTGTTGTTGTTGTTATTATTATTATTATTAACTAGGTAACACCATCAATACTAGTAAGGAGTGCAGTTTTCTGTCAGTTTATATTCTGGTGGCTTGCCCTGTCAATGTTGGTGGGGGTGGGGTTTTTTTATAACTTTGCCTGGATATTCATTTTGTTGGAATATGTTGTATAGATGAGGGGTCCTTGGTGCTCTCTGAGCTTGCTGTTGTATAGTTGGTCTATTTCCTTTTTTTGCTGTACCGGATTGCTGCAGTGTGTTTGGGCTTGTTTAAAAGAAGTCCTTACGCAGCTTCTCTTGTGAGAGATTGGGTTGTTACTTTGGTAGCACCTGGTTAGTATGGGTGGTTTTTCTGTAGACTTGCATTTCTAGTTTGACATTGTGGTCTCTGCTGATCAGGAGGTCCAGGAATGGTAGCGAGTTGTTGTTTTCTTCTTGTCTAGTGCAATGGATTCCTTTAAAAATGCCATTGATGGTTCTGTGAGTGTTCTCCAATTGGTTCTTTTGACAGCAAACTGCACTCCTTAGTAGCACTGATGATGTTACCTAGTTTGGGTAATGCAATGTCTGCAAGAAAACAAGCAAGGAGCCCTCATGTCAACCCTGAGCTACAAATATTCTCCTTTATTAGTTCCATCCTTTATATTTTATGGTTCTATGATTTTAATTTCTTAATATCAGAGGAATAGTGGCATACTAACAAAGAGTTCACTATAACTCAACTCATACTCATTGAACATTATTATTCATTAATAACATGAATAGATCCTGTTACCATATTCTCTAAAAGGAAGATAATCCTTAAATTAAGATAATCCTCCCAAGAGTGAACAAGAAATGTTATAAACCTACTAAAACTTCCTAGGTGATGCTTTCTTAATCTGTCAACCTAGGATTGCTGATTCTGGCTGAACACACCATCTGTCCCTCAACAAATGCATGCTTAAAACATGTATATATCTCCAGATACTTAATGTGCATACATAGAAACCTACCTAGCCACACTACAAAATAATGGCTGGTCAAAACAAAAAAAATATCTATTAACTGATTCCTTATCTACAAATATCAACCAATTGTTTTCACAGTTGAGTCAAGGAAAGAGAGAGAAATAAAATTGGATGGAATTGAGGAAAGACAAGGAAGGAAAGTAAAGGGACAGAAGCCTTACAACAATGTCAACTTTAGCAGATAATTTAGCTCCACTAAACTCAGGCAAATCTTCAGGCTAATGTCTAAAATCAGCCAAACTTTTTAAAAAATGGTATCTTCACCCCCTTGCAACTTTTGCCCATCTGGGAAAAGATCCGATCGAGGAAGGGCAATGCTTGAATGGCATCAACATATTTCCTATTTTGGTATGCTTAGTAAACTTCAATCAGAGTTTGCTTACATTGCACAGTTTGCATAATTATTGATTTTAATCGTTGTGCATAGATGGAAAAAAACATCTTTACATATACAGAGTCAAGTAGTATGTAATAGAATCAGGACTGTTGAAACATTAACGGGATTTGAGGAAGAATGGTCATTTTATCATCGTCCTACTAAGCCATGATAATGAAAAATGTCGCCGTGATTTAAGTTCCATTTTAATCCTGAGCACAGGAGGTTCATATTACGTTACTTTAACTGGTGCTAATCCTTTAGAATACTCCCTTCTCCTTATCTAATCCAATTGGATTTACATGGAGTTCTGCATTTTTTCCTCTTTCTGTAATTCTTATTGCTAGTAATTAACAGTGGATTATTTGTCCAACTTGTAAACCTGTTGCTATATGAAATCTAAAAGCAAGCCTAGCAACAGCAATAGCACTTAGACTTATATACCGCTTTACAGTGCTTTACAGCCCTCTCTAAGCAGTTTACAGTGTCAGCATATTGCCCCCAACAATCTGGGTCCTCATTTTACCCACCTCAGAAGGATGGAAGGCTGAGTCAACCTTGAGCCTGGTGAGATTTGAACTGCCAAATTGCAGTCAGCCAGCAGTCAGCAGAAGTAGCCTGCAGTACTGCACTCTAACCACTGTGCAACCATGGCCTAGAAGTCTAAGGAAGGAGGCATCTGCCAGGGATGAGTGACAGAAGCCAAACTTGCAATCCTTTCTTGTCAACTACCTCTCTACTATTTTTTTTATATTATCCTGATTTGCCAAGACAATATTTTATTCTGTTCTAATCCTTTATTGGACTTCCAATCTACTAAGCTTATTTTCACATTTTAAATTCTGAAGCAACAAGTTGGCCCCAATAATATGTATAATCCTCACAATACAGCTACTTTCCCATTACTTTTGACCTTTTGGTGTGTGTGTGTGTTTAATCCTAAAATTATGATTCCCAGTTTGCAGCACCAAAGTTCTTTTTATAAATCAGATGAAGAAAGGGAAAAGATCTGAATAAACCTATCAGTTGGAGAATGATAAACAATGTTGAAAAAGCAAGTAAATCTGTGCTTTATTATTGCCTTTGGGAAAACTTCCATAATGAAAATATAAACACAGATGTTAAAAGTGGAAGGGCAGAATAAGTTATTTACTGGTGTATTATTTAGAGAATTAAGATTTGAAATTATGTATTTCTAAAAGCACTGTTACTCTGAAAATATAGTGCTTACGCTTGCCCCTAGGCAAGTCTGAGGTAGTTATCTTAAAATAACATGTGTGTTGCTCTTTGTGGAAGAATAATGCATTTTATAGCAAGGCAGATAATTTGTCACCCTCCAGATAGAACCGGGCTAGATTCCAGTTTTCCCTATCTGCCATGCTGGGTGGGCTGAGAGGACTACACCATCTATGCTATTCAGGTAGTCTCTGACCACAACTGCGATCAGTTGTGCCTAACTTTACAACTTTGTTTGTTGTGGTCATTAAATGAATCACCACAGTCATTAAGCAAATCCGGCTCCCCCCATTGACTTTCCTTGTTGGAAGCCCCCTGGGAAGATTGCAAATAGTGAACACGTGATTCTGGGATGCTGCAGCTGTAATAAATACATAACAGGTTGTCAAGTCCCCAAATTTTGATCATGTAACCATGGGGAATGTTGTGATGGTCATAAGTGTGAGGACTGATCAAAAGTCACTTTTTTTCCAGCACCATAACTTTGAACAGTCATAAGTCATGGTCATAAGTCAAGGACTATTAGTACACCCAGTACACCTCCAGAAAGTATATCTTCTCCTAATAGATCTTCACTCAGCCTTCAAGAAAGCCAGCAAGGATGGGTGAAAATTAAGAAGATGAAGAGAAATAGAAACGGGGATACCAAGAAACAGTTGAATCAGGCAAGCATATATGGGGGGTAACCTTTAATTTGACCAGCAGCACAATTGGAATATTTAGGGAGCAACTTGGAGATGGCAAAGGATGATTAAACAATCTTGACCCATGGAGGAGGGGAAGGGAGGGGAGGGGAGGGGAGGGGAGGGGAGGGGAAAGGAGAGGAGAGGAGAGGAGAGGAGGGGAGAGGAGAGGAGCTTCCTAGGAATTGGGTAGGGATCTGTTTCACAAATAAGGAACATGGAAGATTTAGAAAAGACAGTGGAAAGCAACTACAATGGCACAACCTTTCTTAACGTAGTCCAATTTAAATGAAGTCAAACTAAACTTTGTTTGTGGAGATTATGGAAAATCAAATACTTAATTTTCTTCAACATTTCAAGTTGACTGCTGTTTTCTGAGGCAGGATGAAAATTTATTTTGTCCATAATCATAAGGGAAAGCTCTGGAAAATAATCAAATTGAATGCAGTGACCTAGAGAAATATTAATTATTTTTATCATTAGATCAGAAGTAGCGTGCAGATGGTGCGTGCAGGAAGCCCCATCTTAATTCCTAGTACTTCCAGTGAATGGATTTCTTGTACAAGAGAACTATCTGTGACACAGAAGAGCTGAGCAGTGTGAGAGCAGCAACTACAACTGGACATTGATCTGATTCAGTGTAAAACTCAATTTCTTACTTTCAAAGTAACAAATACGTAACTCAGAAAAGTTCTCCAATAAAAAAAGAAAATATTGATGTGAGTGGATAAGGTTCCCCCCCCCCCACTTCTGCAGCTTCAGGAGCTTGTTTTAGTCTTATTGGAGAATGCAAAAAGGAGAATACAAAAATTTGCCACCAATTCATTTAGGGGGGGGGGGAAGCACTAAATACATTTAAACAACTTCATACCACAAAATGGTTGCAAATTATTTATAGTGTGGGGCTGATCTGGTTAAGCACCTCTGCCTATCCTTCTTTCTACCAATGGGGCAACAATCTACATTGCAATGGCCTTTGTTTCATGCCATCAAATATCCTATAGACCAGTGTTCTCAAACTTTTTCACTTCAGAAACCCCTTTACATTCTTGGGAAGGCTAAGAGAGTGTAAGAGGAAGTAGAAGGGGAGGAAGAGAAGGAGTAGAGGAGGAGCGAAGGAGTGAGAAAGTAGGAGGAGATGATGGAGGTAGAGAGGGGGAGTACAATGGAAAGAAAAGCAGAATAGACTGATGATTGATGATATAAGTGTATGGATAAGATATTGATTTTTAAATGATGGAGTATAAATGTAAAATTGTGTATTTTATTGTAATGGTTTAAGGCAGGGGTAGGCAAAGTTGGCTCTTCTATGACTCATGGACTTCAACTCCCAGACTTTCTGAGCCAATCATGCTAGCTCAGGAATTCTGGGAGTTGAAGTCCATGAGTCATAGAAGAGCCAACTTTGCCTACCCCTGGTTTAAGGTATATGTTCATTGAAATGTAAAAGTGGTGGAGGAAAAAATAAAAAACTTTTTGAAAAAAAAGAAAAAGAAACCCCTTTACATTCTTAAAATGATTGAAGGCCCCAAATAACCCCAAGTTTATGTGGGTTATATCTACCAAGAGGTAATGTAGTCGAAATTAAAACTGAGAAATGTTAAAATATTTATTTGACTTCATGAACCCACTGAAAGGGCCTTGGGGCCATCTGCCCATCAGTCAGAAACTAGAATTCCCCCCTTTCTTCCCTCCCAGTTGAAAAAGCTTCTTGGATGAGAAATGAAAACGTCTTCAAAGGGGGAAAAAAAACAAAGAAAATTCAGTTGACTTTTGGAAAGCACTTTGGGTAAGTTTCTCTTCTTAAGAGGCTGCAATTAATTCATAAGCCTTCAGAACAGATAAAGTTAAAACGATTACCAACATCATAAATTATCTTCCATACCAGTTGATTTAGTGTTTCCTGTTGGTACAAAGTTAATTTTTCGGAACATTATTGCCCATTATCTTAAAGGATATGAGGGTAATGTATTGTAACAAACAATTCTGGCTTTTTCATAACTGACATTGAATTTCAGCAGCAAAATTATCAATTTCGAATGGGGAGGACGGAATCATCAATATTTTCCAACCTAATCTGCTTAAAGAAGAAGAATATAAAAATCAATACATGAAATTTAAACGTTATTATCCTATCGCTCACAAGATAAAGATAAATGATAGCCTGTTTCCTTTTTTTTCTTAATGTAATCTGCTTCTCTTTGGAGCTTGTTATGAGATGTGGAACTTAAGTACCGGTAGTTACTGTCTATGGAGATTTTTAGCCATCCAGGTCATGGTTGTCCCAAAGGTGCTTTTTCAAGAGGCAACTGGACTTTCTGGTTTTTCTTTGAAGGCGTTTCGCTTCTCATCCAAGAAGCTTCTTCAGATCTGACTGGATGGTAGGGAATGTCAGAGCTGAAGAAGCTTCTTGGATGAGAAGCGAAATGTCTTCAAAGAAAAACCAGAAAGTCCAGTTGCCTCTTGAAAAAGCACCTTTGGGTTAAGTGGTTATCGAATCTCTGATTTTGACAGGTAGTGCCAACTGGTAGAGAAGAAAGGGGGGAATTTTAGTTTCTATGCTTGGGCTGGGAGAAGTGAAAAGAAAGAGCAGATGGCTTAAAAAGAAACACCTAGGGAAGGAAATAGTGATTAAGACTTACCGTGACAGTTTTGGAAAACTCTGCTCTTTTTAGCTCTGTAAATAGGAGAAGTTTAAGGAACATGGTGGCACTCCTCTTCCTCAGGAATGTCGTCAGAGCAGACTTCTCTGTTGAATGCTAGCAAGTATTATCAGCACTACCAAGTAACTTACACATTGTCAAGCTTTATTTGTGCCTATCACATCTAATTCATTAACTTCATATTTCTTAATTTAGTTCTACAAGGGTGAGTCAAAAAATAATGCCATTTTCTTTATTTCAGGTGAAGTTTTTGATAAAAATACCTGAAATTTTTTCCCAGTTATAAATGATTATATCATTTACGTTCTGAAATATTTTGTTTCTTATTTTTCAGGTTTTTAGACTCGCAAGGAAAATTCAAAATGGCTGCCCCCTTAGAGTTGCATCAAAAACAAAGAGCAGTGATTGAATTCCTTGTTGCTGAGGGGGAAACCCCTGTGAACATTCACAGACGATTACAAAATGTGTTTGAGGACAATACTTTAGATTATAGCCCCATGAAAGAGGGTTTGAGAGGCAAACTTTATTCCAGTGACAAGGAAGTGAAAACTGCAGTGAAGAAGTGGCTCAAAGAACAATCAACAGAATTTTACGAGGCAGGGATACATGCTCTCATTCAAAGGTGGAACATTGCTATTGAGAGAAACGGTGACTATGTTGAGAAGTAGGGATGTAATCCATAGAGGACCAGCTTCATTTTGATGTAGCTACATGTTCCTGTGTTGGTAATTATACCTGTCCTAAAGAAAATGGCATTACGTTTTGACTCACCCTCGTACAACATCTTTTCTGATTTGCCACCTCTGAGGCATTTGAAGTCTGTAATTCCAGAATTCCTTAGCTGAGATTATACAGCCCTCTAATCTATGGAAAACGCTAATTTTACTATGGCCAATTTTGGACTTTCAGCACATTTGTTTCTCATAATGAACTTCTTAATGTGATTATTATTATCTGCTTTTTAGTGCATGAGTTTTCATCAGTTTTTCCTCATTAAACTGCTCCATATTTAAATAGTGGCTGTGTTGTCAATGTGCTTGACCTTGAAAGGGTCAAGCAAACTCAAAAGAGGGGGAAAGGAAGAGGGAGGCCAGAACATTAAATATTTAGGCATTCAGAGAACATGATTCCTGAAAGGCAGGGAGGTGGTAGAGTCTGGGAAAACATGACCTGCATACCAAGGGAAAGGCTTCATGACTTACTGATGAAGGGAGAGGCATTTGCTGAAAGGGACAGAAGACAGTGGGGAAAAAATTATTTTGACGTACCTTCTCGGTGTAGACAAAGAAGAGAATCACCACCGTGAGCTCCAGCACAAATATAATTAACAGCATGATAAAAAACTGTCAAGAGAAGAGGGAGCGGGAGAGAAACAAAAGTCCAGAAACATCAAAATCTGGTTTGTCTTCCTGACACGGAGCAACATATAAATCCATATACAAAAGGACTGGGCTCGTGGCTAGCTTTGGTTGGGGAGAAAAACCTGCATCTGTGTAGTACCGCCTTAAATGCACGTGGAGTATCCACTACTTGGATGTTCTTCCACACAGGAAAACTAGCATGTCAAAGAGAAGGCTGAAGTACAGCTTTTTCTCTTGCCACACCATATTGTAAGTGGAGAGAACACTTTTAAACATGGTAGCATCCAGTGATTTGATCCTTACCTGTAGGCTGAAACGATGCATCTATATAACTTCAGTGAGAACTTGGATGAAGTTATCTAGATGCAGATCAACATTCTCCTATCTAGTGGGTTTCCTCCTAATGTGTAAGGACTATAATCCCCAGAGTTCCCAGCAAGAATGGCAGCCATACTGATTACTAATAGCAATAGCAATAGCGCTCAGACTTATATACTGCTTCGTAGTGCTTTACAGCCCTCTCTAAGCAATTTATAGAGTCAACATATTGCCTCCAACAATCTGGGTCTTCATTTTATCGACCTCAGAAGAATGAAAGGCTGAGTCAACCTTGAGCCAGTCAGGATCGAACTCCAGACTGTGGGCAGAGTTAGCCTGCAGTACTAGTTTCTAACCACTGCGCCACCAAAGTTCTTCAAATTACCTTAGATAATTTCTTATTAACAAATATGCAGCGAAAGACACGTGGTGAAAACTCCCTAAAACATAAGATAGTTTAAAATATGCATATGATATTGAAATAAGCCTAAAACTATGTTAATTAATCCAGAGATAAGATCAGATATTAAAAGCTAGCTATGCGTATCATTCTGCTGCTTTGTTTTGTTTTGCTTTTTTTCTGTAATGAAAAACAATCTCAGATGACTTTGAGCTAAATGGATGAGCCAAGTAATTTTCTAACCAAAAAGAATTTCCTTTATTTACTGAATTTATATTTTTCCTTTCCACTAACAATTCTGCAACACACGTAATACTTATGCCTACAGCAATTTTTCTGCTTAAAATCACTATACATGTTGTTCTTTTTCCCCTCCAGGGCAAAAGGTATTTCAAGAAAACAGCTACAGGATGGCATTTAGTGACAAAATAGATTAAGAAAGAATTAAGCACCCTTGCTTCTGTTTTTCCACCACTCTGCTTTGTAGAACGTGGGATTTTTTTTTAAAAAAAATAAGTCAACGTAAAGATATAAACAAGTGTACAGTATCTAGGAATGGGAGAAAATTGTTTAGATCATTAATTCACATTATCCAGGCATATAAATACATAATTCCCAAATATATATGTTAACCAGAAAACAGTAAGAGATTTATACTTGCCCTAGTCCTACTTCTGGAATACCATTTTCCATTCAAAATTTGCACAGAAAAGTGTATCCATTACAGAAAATGAGCACAAAAAATGGATTTATATTGGAAGAAATCACAAAATGTATAAAAAATGAATTTTCCCTGAAAAAGTGTATACATTAAGGAAAACGTGTACTGAAGTGATGAATACAGACACGGCAATTGGACAAAATGATTGTAAGGATGGAGAAAAATGAGAAATAGAGGGGAGTTTATTTGGCATCATCTTGAGGCTATATATATATATACACACACACAGTGTATATGTAGTTTTGTACTACATAGAGTTTTTGTTTTGTTTTAATAAGTTTAAGTTTCAACTAAGAAGTTATAATTGCTAGTATTTAGTTCCCTGTAAGAATTGCATAGTCTTTTAGCTTCACAATAATGAACAATTGAATCCCGTTACATGTTTACATATCATATCTCTCTTTTATAAATCATATGCACCTTGAAATCAGTTTAACTGTAGCTTTTTACTTCCCCGTGAGTTCAACAGTGGTAGAAAATCAATAGCTTGTCAATATTTGTTGAATTACAACTCCCAGCATCCCCAGCCAACAGTAAGCAATGGTAGAAATTGTAGTTCAGCAACAGAATCCCATCCCTGCTCTAAAAGATTTCACGGAGTTGAGCAAAATCTTCCTTCCTGTTTGTTTCAAAGCCTTTCTAAAATGCTTTACAAGTCGAAGCAAGCTGGATTATTTCTATGGCAATATAGCCAAAACTGACTTCCAGAATAAAAGACAGAATAAGTTTAAACAGCAGTGATAACAGACGGTGATGAAGTAGAACAGACTGTGACACCCTGGTTGCTCCTAGGGACCAACAGTTCTGCAAATGTGACACTTGTGGATCACCAGTTGCCTATTTGCTTCTAGATTCCAAGTATTACGTTTGATTTTCACTCTGAAGGGTTAAGACCAACAAGCAACAACAACCCACAAGCTGAATTGAGTTTAGACGCACTGCTCTCATATGTCCTTGATTAAGAAAATAGGTTTTTCCCCAATCATGTTCAGGCTGCTAACAGCTTTTACAAATTTATTTGGTTAGCTTGAATATGACTGCTTAATGCTTTAAATGTTTAATAGTAAGTGCAGAGTTGGGTTTTTCTAAAAAGATATTTATTAGTGAGATTTATATACAACCTCATAGTGCAAGCACTCTCTAAGCGGTTTACACCATTAAGCAATATATATATATATATATATATATATATATATATATATATATATATATATATATATATATATATATATATATATATATATATATATATATATATATATATATATATATATATATATATATATATATATATATATATATATATATATTTACATTGCCCCCAACAATCCGGGTCCTCATTTTAGCTACCTCGGAAGGATGGAAGGCTGAGTCAACCCTGAGCTGGTGAGATTTGAACAGCTGAACTCAAATGATCACAGTCAGCTAAAGTAGCCTGCAGTACTGCTCTCTAACCGCTGCGCCACCTCGGCTCTTAATATATAATATATATAATATATAATATATTTTTATATATAATATAAAATATATAATATATTTTAATGTAAATGTGGCCTGGGGCAATATCTATTTGTCTCTCCATCTGAAAGTTTGTAAAAATCCCTTCCTTACCAGGGCAGCCTGGTTTGGTTTCTCTATCCATCACCTGCTCTCATCTCTCCTTCTCTAAGTCTCTAAGATGGTGACTACCAAATTTCATGAATGAATGTTGACTTGAACCTGGATTGCCCTGCTTTTATACAAACATCAATCTCTGCACCATGCTGGCTCTCACTATTTGGTGTGCCACTCGTGTGATATGTAACTTTCTCTCTCCTCTTCTTCCTCCTCTCCCTCCATACATTTGTTTACTAAAATTAGACTGAAAATGTAATGCACAGAATAGCTAAATCCATCAGAGTAGGATATATTGTAGGAATAGGGGTGACAAGAACCTGGGGATGGAGTCAAAAGAGAGATGAGCCTAGAATCCCTATGTAGCCACAATCAGATTAAGTCCAACCTCCCTTGAATTTCGTGGGCCTTTATCTAACTTCAAACAGGTGCTAACTGCTGGTTGAGAATATTCCTGTGCATAGGCTGTTTAGCAATAAATCAATTTAATTGGACCTTCATGTGTGGACCTAGTCTTTCATGCATGACAATATGGAATAAGGAAACAGTATGGGAAAACGATTCTCTGTTATTTACAGCTTTAATTTCTCCCTTAGGTAATTCAAGTAATAGAGGGGTAACAAAATGGATAGACTTTTTTCTTCATTCCATTCAGCAACAGAAGAAGTTATGAGGAAAGGCGAGTTAATCAGATACTTAATTTAGCTTTAAAGAATCTGAAAGAATTTCATATTTGTCTGTAGAAATTCTCAGTCATCCAGGTCATGTTTGTCCCAAAGGTGCTTTTTCAGGAGGCAACTGGACTTCTTTATTTTTTCTTTGAAGAAGTTTTGCTTCTCATCCAAGAAGCTTCTTCAGCTCTGACAGAATGGTGGGGAATGGAAGGATTTATATTCCTTGCAGACAGCTGGTCATTTGCCTCCTTTTTGAGGATCATTGAAGCACTTGGAGGTTTATCTGTGTCCACAGGGTCACCTGAGTAGGAACCAGGGGCACTATTTAGGTGACCCTGAGGACACAGATAAACCTCCAAGTGCTTCAATGATCCTCAAAAAGGATGCAAAGGACCAGCTGTCTGCAAGGGATATAAATCCTTCCATTCCCCACCATCCAGTCAGAGCTGAAGAAGCTTCTTGGATGAGAAGTGAAACATCTTCAAAAGGAAAAACAAGAAAGTCCAGTTGCCTCCTGAAAAAGCACCTTTGGGACAATTTCATATTTGGTTTTCCCTTATTCCTGCTCATGCAGGAGTACCCTACTCTCAGCCCATCACAGTTCTGCTGGAAACATTTTCTTCAGCCCACTACTCTAATATTTCTGCTCACTCCTGATAAGCAAGTCACTTTATTTCCATAAAAATAATATTGGAATACTTCCATTGGAAAGAAAAGATGTGTCTTTTTAAGGCCTCGTGTAACTATAATGCTGCACCAAAGTATCTTTTTCAAAATTTAGCTAACACATTTGGAACTTGCATCCCTCAACCCACCAAGACTAATCCAAGAAGCTGATTGCTGCCTTCACCCTTCCTGATTAACCATGAGTTGATCAGGTTTAACCAGATGGATTTGACTAGATCGGATTTACAATAGCATGCTTCCACCTGGTTTACCTTAATTGGATCCATTCAACAGAGACTACCAGATCCATCACCAAAAGAGATGCATTATTAGTTTGCAATCTTATTTTTCAAGCTTATTAGGAAGCAATTCCCATGGATTTCAATGAAATAACTCTTCAGTTGAAACATTTTCCTCCTATGTTTTATAACTTCATAGATTTATTAGGGAAAGTGTTTCAAAATTCTGCATAAGAATATGCCTCTTGTCCATCTCGCTTAGCATTATTCTCATTGGCTGGCAATAATTCTGCTGGGATTCAGAATAAAAACTCTCCAAGTCATATACAGAGATGCTCAGGATGGAATCAGGGTCTTTTCTGTATGCAACATTGGAAGGAAGGAAGGAATTGGTCTGCTTGACTACTTTATATCTCTTTTGTGTCCACATCTTTGACAATAATTGCAGCATAGTTACAATTATTGTGAGCAAACCACCAACATGGACAGAAATAAATAAAGATACAAATGTACAAAGAGATTTACATTGATGATTAAGATGGCTGAAATATAGCTTACTGATTCAACTGTTCCTAAAGGGGACAAAATACAATCAATCGCATATGAAATTTTCTCCGTATGCATAAATTGCTAGAACCAAAGTCAATCCAGTATCGGATAAACTCTTTATCTAACAGATTGACATTGCATTTGATTATATCTATCAATCTATAGAATTGCTGAGATGGGTGGCATATAAATAAAATAAAATAAAATGGATAATAAAATAAAATAAAATAAATAATAAAATAAAATAAAATAATAAAATAAAATAAAAGATAAACAAAATAAAATAAAATAAAATATAAAATAAAATAAAATAATAAAATAAAATAATAAAAAATTAAAATAAAATAAAATAATAAAATAAAATAATAAAATAATAAAATAATAAAATAAAAATAAAATAAAAATAAAAATAAAATAAAAATAAAATAAAAAAGCCGAGGTGGTGCAGCGGTTAGAAAGCAGCACTGCAGGCTACTTTAGCTGACTGTGATCATTTGAGTTCAGCTGTTCAAATCTCACCGGCTCAGGGTTGACTCAGCCTTCCATCCTTCCGAGGTAGGTAAAATGAGGACCCAGATTGTTGGGGGCAATGTAAATATATACATTGCTTAATGGTGTGAACCGCTTAGAGAGTGCTTGCACTATGAGGCGGTATATAAATCTCATTAATAAATAATAAAATAATAAAATAAAATAAAAAATAAAATAAATAAATAAATAAATAAATAAATAATAAATATAAATAAATAAAAAATATAAATAAAAAATAAATATTTATACTGCATTCCTAATATTATAACAATAGAATTCCTTATATTTAGGAAGGCAGGGTTGCTATTGAGGACCAAAAGGAATGGAATGGGGGAGTTAACTGATATTAATGAGCTTGAAGCAATGCTCAAAAATTGGAAATTTAAAAAAAACATTAATCTGTAAAAACATTAATCTGAAAGTAATTCTCAAAGGACATTGTGGGATTTATTTCTAAATATGCATGCATATATTTTTAGCTATAAATTAACTTTCTAAAGCAAATGTTCTTATTTGCCAAGGTCCTCTCAAACAAAAGAGAAAGCTGAGCAGGTTACAATGCATTGTATTACCATTCAAAACCATTCAGAAAGCAAGAACTTATTTATTGCACCAAATGTCTTGAAATCTCAGCAGAGAATTTTTCCTTTGTGAACTGCAAGCCCTTGTGAGGGAATACGTGTATTCATGTGTGTGTGCTGCAGATGCTCTGAATTATGCTGATATTGTACAGAGTTTTGTGTTATCTCTTATTTTTTTATTGTTCTGGTTTTGCTTTGGAGTCCATACGAAAGAAAAGCAACACATAAACCTGATTAAATGAATGTGACTAGATTAAAATAATGTAGTGGAATAATGATAAAAGAATAATGAAATGTTCCATAAAGATTGCAAGTGGATATAGGAGCATATTTCTAATATTGCATTATAAGAATCTAGAAGTTGTTTACCTTGCATTCTTATATTATCTATCCCTCTCAATATTATATATTCATGTGTGTGTGTGTGTGTGTGTGTATAAACACACACACACACACACACACACACACACACACACACACACACACACAGAAAAAAAAGGATATTAGGGATTGTTATCAGTCAAGGAATTTTGGCTGGCAGGGTCCATAAGTGCCTTCTCTGCTGTGGCTCTCACCCTGAGGTGAGATCGGCTCCCACCCTTCTTACCTTCTGAAAGAGCCTGAAGACCTGGCTCTGCCAGGTGACTTGGGACTCCCACGGGGGAGTATCACACTGGAGGTGGTTAATTAAGAGCTCATCCCACCTCCTGCCCATGCACATCTAACTCCCCACCTCCTTTCCCATCTTGTGACCATGATTCTATTTTGATTACATTGCCGTTTTATTGGGTAACAGATATTTATTTCTGATGATTTTAATGTTTTTATGCTGTAAGCCGCCCAGAGTTACTTCAGAATGAGATGAGAGGCAAATAAATTTAAGAAAAAAATAAGTCTAAGAAACAAGGTTTAAGAAACAGTGATATTAATGGAATGGAATCAGTGGTGGGTTGCTACCGGTTCGGCCTAGTTCGGGCGAACTGGTGGTGGTGGTGGGAGGCTTTGCCCACCCGCCCGGACATCATCATGGACGTTCTGCACATGCACAGAAGCATCACACGCGCACAGAAGCATCATGCACGCACTCCCGTTCCTGAACCAGTAGCAAAGGTAAGTGAAACCCACCATGGAATGGAATATAGAATATAGAATATAGAATATAGAATATAGAATATAGAATATAGAATATAGAATATAGAATATAGAATATAGAATATAGAATAGATTTTTTAACTCCCAATTTCAAGTCTGTAAAATTTCAATGGCTAAAAAAACCCCATAATTTGATGAATGAAAGCCCAATCTTTCAACCAGCACCTTTTCCATAATAAAATAAAGGTCAAACAATCTGACTTGCCACTATTCCAATTGTGATCTTCTCCAGCTCTTGCTATCAAGAGGCTTAAATTAAGGTTTATCTTCTATTCTACTAAGTTTAATTAGCAGAATATTCTTCTCTGGGTAGGAGCAATGCATCACCCAATTGAATCTAAATTGGCACATAGGTGTAATCATTTCTCTATTATCCAATTGCTTTGATAGGTCACATGAGAACATTATCTTTTTTCCCCTTACCACATCTATCTACAGAAGCTGTGGTAAGTTCTGCTTGTAACTATTGGTCTTCAGGGGGAGGAGAAGATAATTATCAGGGGTGATAAAACTACAGGTATTGTTGTGTATACAACTTAAGTTATGCATTTCATTTACTTATTTAAGGATTTTATTTTACTTTCTGAATTATCCTTTTGATTATGTGTAATGTATAATTTATGGCTGAGCTTTTTCTACTAAATCAAGGAGTAGGACAATGTTAACGTGAGAATAAATCTCATAGAGGCAATGTGGATCTTTTCTTGGAATTCAGACATTTAGAAATAAAGCCGAGATTAAAAGTCTAATAGAAAATATTTATTTTGGTACAAAAACAATAAATCATGAATAGTTACATCTTGCTAATAAATCGTGACCGTTCCGATCAGAGTCAAAGGCAGAATGTATAATGAAGAATCAGGAATGCACACATGCGCAGAAGATCACATCACATGTCCTGCTTGTATTGGAATGTACCATAATATTAGGATAGGGATGCATCACCCTGCATATACATACAACTGGCAATATTCACTGCGTGACAGACAAGGAGACTGCAACTCCAATAGCTACAAATGTGGACAGCCATGTTATTTTTAATTTGGTATAGTTGATAGCAACCCTACCAGCTTCTGAAGGTCTTTGATCCCAGTTTTCAAATGCTGAGCACAGTGTTTGTATCTAACTGATCCTGCCAAACAGATTCAAACTGACAATCTCCAAATTAGATAGCAAATAATTTCAGAAGATGGAAAGCACTGATATATTATGTCACCGCAGACTGAAAGCTGATATATAATTGACTTTTCATGCATCAAATACTTTTTCTGATTCAAATCCATTATACTAACAATCTATGTACAACACAGGAGATTATTTTTTCCATCAGATGTTACCATTGATATTGGAGAAAGTTTTTTATGATAACACATCACACAGCATTTGATGTTAGATGTTCCAAAGGACTTGAAAACTTATTACAAGTGGATCTAATAGTCAAATCTAGGCTGACTCCAAGGTTACATTACTCAAGGCAGCCATAATATTTATTTTTATTTTTTGGGGGGGAGGAGAAATCAAATAACTTGGGAATGAAATTTGGAAAATATATATGTCCTTACTTTTTCCTTTTATACATTCAAAAAATGAAATAATAAATTGCCTGGATAGGATTCTAAGCTTGTAACTTTGCTCATTTCCACTTTAAAGGAGCTCAGGTAGAAAGGATGAGAAATACTTGTGCTACCACATTCATGAATTAATAGTCCAGCTTGGCATACACCAGTATAATACATATTAAATAATTCAGACCCAAACTACAAATGCAGCTACTTCTCTGAGTTATTTTCTGACAATCAGATTTAGAAAGTTCATTATTTCAGTTTTATCTGACCTGAAGTACACAATCCCAATAGCCCAGCCAAATTGTATACCAGTTTCTATGATTAAATGGAAGGAATAAAAGGAAAATCAAGATTGTACAGCACATGGAATAGCACAGTTAAGTAAGCTTCCAGTGGAAATGCTAAAAATAAAGAGAATAAAAATGAGCTTTGCTATGGTGCCTGGGGATTGTAGGCAACTGATAGAACGATTTATGACCCGAGACAACACAATCCTAATGCAAAGCATTTACACAGAAGCTCACAAAGATGATTAATCTTACTTTGCAGTGATATATATATTTCACCTTAGAAGTTTCTGGTAGCTAAGATGGTATCTGAACGAGGTTGCTGAGGATGAAAGTCACTAGGTTACTTATTTTTCAAAAGACTTGTGTGTTTTAGGATTCAGGAGAAGAAAGGGAAAAAAGGTAGTGTTCTTAGAATCAAGTTAAATTTCTTAAACTCTACCGCTTTTTCTATTGGGAATGTTTATTTAATTTTTGTTAACACACTGACTGTAACTATAGTTAGATGATAATGATAACATAGAGCCGGAAAGGTTGAGAATCACTGTCCTATCTCAATGCGTGGTATCTCCTGTTTATTCTCTTCTTTCTCAATTTGAATTTGATTGCTCTTCTGTATGCAGCCATAATCTATTCGCTTCCCATCACCAAACTATTTCTCTCACAAACATATTCAGAAACTGAAAGCTCTGGCATCAGGAATGCCAGCCAAGGCCTATATCTGCCCATTGTTGGTGCTTTACCTTCTATCATTTAATATTTTCCTTCTAACATGGCTTTTGAGAGGCTTAGACAGTAAGCTCCTTAACCAGGAGTTCCAAGGCACATTCATGTAGAGCAGTGGTTCTCAACCTTCCTAATGCCGTGGCCCTTCAATACAGTTTCTCATGTTGTGGTGACCCCCAACCATAAAATAATAAAATTATTAGGAAACTCAGGGGTGGGTTCTAACTTACCTCGCTGCCAGTTTGCTTCCTCCTGCGCTGCATGGCTGCGCCTCGTGGGTGCGCGTACGCTTTGTGCGCACACGCATGTGCAGTGAATTTTTTTAAAAAAATTGCAAAAAAAAGAGCTGAAAACAAGATGCCGACGCATGCACAGTGCCGGAAATTCGGCTTCTGCACATGCTCAGAAGTTCCCATGGTACAGATTTTTTTTTGCAGTAGTCTATTTGCATGTGGGTGGACCCACCTGGAGAGGGATAGAGGAGCGGCATCTCGGTTCCTAAGACCATCAGAAATATGTGTTTTCCAATGGTCTTAGGCAACCCCTGTGAAAGGGTCGTTTGACCCCCAAAGAGGTCACGACCCACAGGTTGAGAACTGCTAATGTAGAGGATGTAAATATTGTGTTTCAGTCATATCAAGAACATAAATTTTCCCGGTCTAACAGAGGGTGATTAAAGTCCTTATTAAAGTTAATTCTTCTTTTGTTAACATTTCAGTTCCATCTGAAGATTACCCCAAACAACATGTCTGAAGCATATTGTGACAATATACCCTTTTATTTAACATTGGTTTCAACATAAGCGCATAAGCACACCAGCGTGCCTACCGTCCCTGTCCAAATGTTCCCTTTTATTTGTACCCATCTTATGTATATAAATAATGTTATACTTATGTATATTACCAAATATGTACTTGACAAAATAAATAAAATAAAATAAAATAAAATAAAACCTGAATGATTATTTGTAAAGTTCTACTTCCTTCAATAGTTTCAGTATGCTCTCTTTGACCTACAGGGTATTGTGTCTTTCTCTACAGAGTATGTATCCACAGAAAACTGTATTCTTTGAGTTTTTTAATCATTTCCATTTCACAATTTTCTACAGAATTCCCTTTTGGACAGAGATATTTTCACTTGCATCTTCTAAGAATGAGTCTTTCCCATTCAGATGTACCTCAACTCTTGTTTCTTTTCCCTGAAGATCAGTTTAAAAGTGTGTTGCCTCCTTTAAATATTAATGCCAACAGTCTGGTTTCATCCTGATACCAATGGAAATTGTCCTTTTTGTACAGAGATGGCTTGTAAAGATACCCAAGTACCTAACAAATCTACCTTTCTCCTCTTTATCCTATAACAAGATCTCTGTGGACTTAAACTCTCACAAAATTTGCATAAAAGCAAGAGCCATTGAGGTCTTAAGAGTTAACATGCATAGCACTGGACTAGAAGTTCTGCCAAGTATAATTTACAGTACTACCCTAAATTATGCAATTATATACATTTTGCTCTAATCTCTGGCATTACTTCAAGATGACAGTCTTCATTTGTTATCTAAAATACAGGTAGTCCTTGACTCACAACAGTAGTGACCATTTGAAGTTAAAATTGCACTGAAAAAAAAAGACTTATGACCATTTTTAACAATTACGATTGTTGTGGCATCCCCATAGTCATATGATCAAAATTTGGACACTTGGCAACTGCCTCATATTTATGACGGCTGCAGGGGCTCAGGGTCATGTGATCAACTTTTGCAACCTTCTGACAAGCAAAGTCAATGGGGAAACCAGATTCAATTAATAACTATGTTATTAAGTTAACAACTACAGTGATTCACTTAAGAACGGTGGCAAGAAAGGGCAAAATTCATGTAACAACTATCTCACTTAGCAATAGAAATTTTGGGCTCAATTGTAGTTGTAAGTCATGGACTACCTGTAATACAATCCAGTCATGTTAACGTCTGGATATTCAGTGGGAACGATACAAACATTTGCCAGATCGGTAAGGATTATTTGCACAAATGCCAGGGTTGATGTTGTAGGATTGGAGCACTGCTAAGAAATTGTGGAACAAGTGCTCCAAATGTTGGATATACAGCATCCTAGGAATGTGTAACAGGACACCAAATATATGTGTGTTACCCGTCTACATTATTTATTACTAGTTTTCCCAAGGCAAAAGGAAAGAAAAAAAGGGTTTGTAAAATGCAAACACCACATAAATAAAGTTGTGTGTTTTCAGAGAATAAATTCACCTTTTCTCACCTGGGCTTCTAACATGAATCATATGGTAGCATTAGCCCAGCTAGTAGAATGAGAAAAGAATGGTGCCTTGACTGTATGTCAGATAGCTGATTTAATTGGTATTTTATGGCATTTTCAGTATTTTATGACTTTTGGAAGAAAATAGACTGTAATCAATAAAATGTCACAGAATACCAAAGCTACAGATCTCTGTCACAATCTAAGCATGATAATCCCAGCTTTTTCTAGTTAACCATAGGCACAGAACAGCAAAATATCTTTTCTCTCTTTTAAAAAGGAATTTGATTTTAGCATTCATCTCCCTTAGGATCCCATTTCCCAGGACACAAAACTTGAGTAGACAACTTGAGTAAACAACTGCTATAACATCTGCTCGCTATGCATGAGCTGGTGAATTAGACATAACACCAACCGTACATTTTTGGCCCATCTCAAATTCTACAGTTGGGATTTTTCAAAAGAATTAAAGGAGGTCAAGGAACAAGCACGCAATACCTAGCACACTCAACTAGATATTCCTTTGGAAATAAAAGGTATTAAGTTTTTATTTCAATGAAAAATGTGTTTTTCAAAATGTCCAAAACCTTTGCTCTAAGGAAGCTGTTTTATGATATTTATGATATTTATGGTTCCAATGTATTTGTCTTTTAGGCTTTTAAAGATATTTTAATTGTATAGAGATATTTCGTTTCGTTGTTTTCCACATATCGTGCTGGGCAATGACTAAAATAAAAGAAGGGCTGACTAAAGAGTCACTGACTAATTAGCAATGACGGTTTTTTTAAAATATAATTTTATTTATAGTTTTTTCTTTGACATACATAAGTGCTTAGTGAACAGTGTATTGTCTGAGTCAATTTACTAATAACAATAGTAATACGGTACAAAAGAGTGACTGACTAATTAGTGATGAGGGTTTTTTAAAGAAAATACTAATAAAAGTGATGGTAGTAATAATACATGACAATAGTTACTGCAGAAAGAACATACCCTTAAGAAAACACAGATTAATTATGTTATCACACATATGTGTTTTTGCACATACATACACACACATGTGCACACACATGCATGTGCACATGCACGCACACACACATCAATTGAGTGCCAATACTGTAATTCTGTTGAAGATTGCAGTCAGTATGTTAAGCATTTTTTAAAATGAATTTTCTGGGGAGTTTTAGGACTTCAAGACATGTGAAAATTGGTACCAGACCATATGTCTTCCAGCAATAACTTGTATGTACCCACAAAGTTTATTCCCAGAAAGGATAAATCAAAACTTTTCTTAAGCTATTTATTTCACCCATAAAAGCTTCTGATAGTCCATCTCAAAATGGGGCCAAATTCTGTTCACTTTTGCTATGTAAAGACTGATATTCTCTTCAAGCAAATGGAAGTGGCAGATCTCTAAAGTAAAGAAGACAATTTTAATGGATATTCCTAGATGGTTGTATTGATCCTACCCCTGAATATAATGGAAACGTTGGCAGAGATAATGAGACATTTGCATGTTGAACTTCTGGAACACTTACACCAAGGCAAAATGTTCTCTGAAGTACAGATATGTAGAGGTCAGGATATGAAACATCTGAATAAATCCCTCTTCCTGATGCAGAATGTTAAAATCCTGAACTGAAAAAAAGATACAGAACAAGAATCTGGCAGCTCTGGAACAATGTGTCTCGTTGCCTGAGCACACAACTTCTTGGCTAGGGAAAAGTGCCAGTAAAAATACTATTAATTATGGCAAACAGACATTATCATTCATTCATTCATTCATTCATTCATTCATTCATTCATTCCATTCATTCATTCATTCATTCATTCACTCACTCACATTCACACTCACTCACTCACTCACTAAATGTATATGCCATGTCACTCAGACTTTAATCAGAATATATACAATATATTCATATATAAAATACAACATTCAATATTATGAATGAACAAAATCTTATTGCATGGAAATATTTTTAATAACCAGAGCAATCACAAGGGGCAGTGAGTATCCCTCTAAAAATAATCTTTAATAAGTTCTAAATTTGCCTGAGGATTTCACATCTACAGTACTCCAATCATCTCCTCCAAGACAGCAAAAATTGGATTTAATATATACAGCACAGGATGTCAACTTCCAACTGACTCTGTTTTGTTAGATTCTGGCATGTAACACAATTAGAATTGCTCTGCAAATCCTAGCTCAAAGGTAGGTCACTCAGAAAAAGGGAAGGGAAGGTGAATAAGAAAAGGATACCTCTTTGAATATTTGATTTTTACATTTCCTTACCTGACTCTCCAACAATAACCCCCTTTACTATTTAAAACTATCGAGAAGAAAAAGAAAAAAAAGGCTCTTAGTTTATTTGGCTGTGAAAAATAAGGAGCAGGGAAACTTAGACAAAGGAGAAGTGCAGTTTAATACCATCAGATCCCTAGAATTTCTCATAGAATCTGGTCTTTGTTTTTTAACAATCTTTACCATATGTATGTCTAACCTTCAAGAGCAAAAATACAGTTGAGGAAAAAAATACCTAATTCACACCCAAAAGTCCCAATTCTTTGACGTCTCTGGGAAGTCTTTGGGGAAGACCCATCTACTGTAAATCCAAAAGCTGCTATCTAAAAATAGACTAGATAAGTTTGACTCAAGAAAGTGTATCACTTTATGAGAAAAGTAGAATACTTTATCTTTCATTTTTTAGATATTTATTTAGTCAATTTCCCTGTTGTTGGAGTTTGGGGGTGTCAGTTTTTCAGTGAAATCTAGAAATAATATTTTTCAAAAAAGTTGCTGCATTGCATCTATCACAAATGAATCTTTAAAGCTTGCACATTTTTTTAAAAAAAATGAAAAGCCAACTTATACTATTGGTAGATATGAGTTGACTTCACTGTTTTATCTGAAATCATGGCCTTGCCTTGTTTATTAGCAAACTGAAACCAAAGAACAAATGTTCAAGCCAAAACAAACTGCAGACTTTGAAATGCTGCACAAAGGAACAGCTCATTGACATGGCCAATTACCAGAAAAGAAAAGAAATCTCTCATTTGTTCTTCAGAAATTTCGTTCTAAGTCTGTCAAACAGTTGGCAGACATTTGTTGTTCTAGGTCTGTCAAACAGTCACATTGGAGATGTTCGAATTGTGGATTTCTACTTAAAGCTCTTCTCCAATTCTATATTTCTAGGGACTTCCCTGAATCATAAACCATAAAAGGAACATGATCACTAGCTAAAGAACTATGTGATATGTAAAGTAACAGATGTTGAATTCTGACTAAGAAGTTCTAAAAGAAGTCCTAGTTTAAGCTTAAAATTTTCAGTCTATCCGATCTCATAGATTTGTCATTCAGATAAAAGAGATACATTTTTGGGATCTGAATTTCTTAAAAGAAGGAAAAGAGAAATGTGTAATGAAGAAACATGAACTCACTAATACAGAATGGACAAAATACTTTAATTTTGGGTGAGTTAAAGAATATTTGGAAACAGTGGATTCTGAAGTTAATCTTAACATTGTCTGCTATTATAAATCGATTTAAAAGAGGTTATACAAGAGGAACAAATTTTACTGGACGAGACTGAAACTGAGGCTGATTTGAGGTGACTCTTTACCATATTCTTATTTTTTCTTTCTTTTCTATTTTACTTTCTATTTCCTTCACCCCTATCTCCTTTTTTTCATTTTTATGCTTTTTAAAATTGGTATTATTCTTTTATCTTTGTGAGTTTATTATGAAATGGTTCTGCACATTTTCCATGCATGGTCCTGCCAATGAAGAACACGGAAGTACAAAGGCTCCTGTCTCAAGACATGACGACATCATGTACACCATAATATCATCATAGCATACACTGCTTATGCCGTTTCCATCCACAAACTAAATAAATGACACAATTCACATAATTTGCATATGAAAAAATGGTATATGACAGGGGTCTCCAACCTTGGCAACTTTAAGCCTAGAGGACTTCAACTCCCAGAATTCCCTAGCCAGCAAAGCTGGCTGGGGAATTCTGGGAGTTGAAGTTCTCCAGGCTTAAAGTTGCCAAGGTTAGAGACCCCTGGTATATGTGACATCATTTCTCTCACTCCTTGCACAATTCAAGTGGAGGCCCGTGGGGAAACACTGCATGCCTTGTCACATGTAGGAAAAGATGTGCAAGGCTCGGGTGAATACACAAACTACCTATCAATCTGAAATAGAATATAAACTTATATTTGAAAAGAGAGTTTTTGTGAAATAAGCTGGTCATGAACCATATGAAAAACTATGCAGTTAATATGTTGGGCAAACGTATCTTTCAACTGTCTAAACTATTCTACTCCCAACAGTGCTAATGAAATTCAAGTAAAGGAGCCTCCACCCTTTCTGGACAATCTTCTAGATTAGTCAAAAAAATAATAATCAAAAGTGAAGGAGCTGTCCAACTAGGGGGGAAATCGGAAGCAGAAATCTCAAGTTCTCTAATGTGAGATTTGAGGATTCCAATGCAACTGGAGGCAAACATTAGCAAAAGCATTTGAAAGGGCTGCTGAATTTTAAAACAAACAAACTAGAAATGACTCTATGGAGAGAATTTAGCTCAATTTTCTACTTTAAAGTGAACATCTGATTAGCAGATGCAACGATCTCCAATCTCTGCTGCGTAGGAACTGGACTGTCTACATGTATGTAATTTCTAGCTAAGGATTTACCCCTTCATTTACTGAAGCCAATCTTGTTATTGTGTGTGTGTGTGTTTATGTATGTGTAGAAGGGAGGAGGGAGGGAGGGAGGGAGGGAGGGAGGGAGGGAGGGAGGGAGGGAGGGAGAGAGAGAGAGAGAGAGAGAGAGAGAGAGAGAGAGAGAGAGAGAGAGAGAGAGAGAGAGAGAGAGAGAGAGAGAGAGAGAACACACTGAATTTCAGGAAGCAATATAGTGTGTCTCTAAGGAATATCCTAAAATTATTTTTGCTGTGTGAGGGAAACATGTCGTTGTGAAGTGGAAGAAAACAGTACACACTGCCTACATATCAAAGCACTGTACTCTTTACTTAACATATGAGAACAACATGACAGCTTTCTTTTCTACATGAAAGAGTTCAATCTAAGGAGTGCCATATTTCGAGTATGCTTTAAATTGTGCTGACTGAGACAATTTAAAGTGAACATCTGCTCTAGGATGAAAAGTTGATTTCAGTGTTTGTTTTTCCCCCAAGCCAAGAATTTTTAAGATCTCAAATACATCAGAATTGATGCTTATCCAGTTCCTAAATGAGGACAGTGGAGCTTATTCTCAAATACTAACGCAGATATTCTGTCAGCAATGTATTTATTAAAATGCAAATGCACTTCTTATATATACAGTGGGTGATTCTGCACTAAGGTATGGACACACTATCACAAAGGTATAACAGAAAATAGAAGATTGCCCCTTAGCAAAGCCTGCCTTGTCTTCTTCATTTTTAAGGTAGATACAAAATAGACCACAACCTACTTCTTCATAAGCTAGAAAAAAGTGGGATAGACAGCTACACAACCAGATGGATTAACAACTGGCTGACCAACCGTACCCAGCGAGTAGTCCTCAATGGCTCTAAATCCACATGGAGAAAAGTAAGCAGTGGCGTACCACAAGGTTCCGTCCTAGGCCCAGTACTCTTTAATATCTTCATAAATGACCTAGAGGGAATAGCAGGAGAACTAACCAAATTTGCAGATGATACCAAGCTGGCAGGAGTAGCAAACACCCCAGAGGACAGACTCAAAATCCAGAGGGACCTTGACAGACTCGAACACTGGGCCCAAACCAATAAAATGAAATTTAACACGGAGAAAAGTAAAATTCTACACCTAGGTAAGAAGAATCAAAAATACGCATACAAACTAGGTGAAACCACACTCAATAGCAGCGATTGCAAGAGGGATCTTGGAGTCTTGGTAGACAGCCAACTAAATATAAGCCAGCAGTGTGCAGCAGCAGCCAAAAAGGCCAACGCAGTCCTGAGCTGCATAAATAGAGGGATACAATCAAGGACCAGAGAGGTACTAGTACCACTCTATAAAGCCTTGGTCAGACCACACCTAGAGTACTGCATCCAGTTTTGGTCACCACACTACAAAAAAGACATTGAAACCCTAGAGAAAGTGCAGAAGAGAGCAACCAGGATGATAAAGGGTCTGGAAAATAAAACATACAAAGAGCGGTTGCAGGAACTGAGCTTGGCCAGTCTGGCGAAGAGAAGGACCAGGGGTGACATGATAGCAGTGTTCCAATACTTGAGGGGATGCCACAGAGAGGAGGGGGTCAGGCTGTTCTCTATGGCACCAGAAAGCCAAACAAGGAATAATGGATGGAAGCTGACGAAGGAGAGATTCAACCTGGAAGTGAGAAGAAACTTTCTGATGGTGAGAGCGATCAACCAGTGGAACAGCTTGCCAGTGGAGGTTGTGAGAGCCCCAACACTTGCGACCTTCAAGGGGAGACTGGACTGCCATCTGTCTCAAATGATGTAGGAACTCCTGCTTGAGCAGGGGGTTGGACTAGATGACCTACAAGATCCCTTCCAACTCTAATAATAAATCTAAAATCTAAATCTAAAATGATCTAACATTTCAGTCTGTCTCTCATATTAGTTTGAAGACTACACAGATCTTCTCCTGATACCTGATGCTCCTTCTTCCATTTCTTTTTGGTAAACAGAAGGAAATCATTATGTTGGATTACAGATACAAAAAATAATAATTTTTGTAGAAAGAATACTTTGGATTGGATTGACACTGGTCATGTTTTAGCCCCTTTTACATCATTGAGAGAAACTTGCTAACATGGTTAGAATTTTTTTTTTACAATATCCCACTGATTCACAAACATTGATGCTTTATTTGCTTTTCAAACCAAGGGATCAAAGTCAAAAGGGATCAACATTTGTTACAAATACCCTTTCTTGAGGCAACATCTGAAAAAAGTATAGCTTATGGTCTATCTCTCAGAGTCGCTCTGTAGAGTGAGATGGGAAGCATATAAAACAATCAAGTCAACATTTTAGGGAATTTGCACATGCACCATCTTCCAATGATGGGAACAGGAAGTAGCAAGCAAATTTAGAAAGGGCTTGGTGGTTAGCGCACGGATGGCTAAGGACTTGAGGGTGGTGGGACAGAGTTAGTTTGGTATAGTGGTGAAACTTGTACCCTAGAAAACAGGAGACTCTGAGTTCTAGTCATGCTTTAGGCATAAAAGCCAGCTGGGACATTGGACTCAATGAGACCCAAGGAGCCGAGGTGGCGCAGTGATTAGAGTGCAGCACTGTAAGCTACTTCAGCTGACTGCTAGCTGCAGTTCGGCGGTTCAAATCTCACCGGGTCAAGGTTGACTCAGTCTTCCATCCTTCCGAGGTGGGTAAAATGAGCACCCAGATTGTTGGGGGCAATATGCTGACTCTGTAAACCGCTTAGAGAGGGCAGAGAAAGGTATTCCTAACTCCTCCATCATATACAGACAGAAACCTTGAGTGGTTTTAGAAGAAAGGCAGAACTGGAATTGGGGTGGAGGTTGGGCACCAAGGCTGAGAAATTATTTTCATCTTTCCAGCAGCCTCAGAATTAATTTATTGGAATCCTGAGGGAAAGGGGCATCTATGTAAATAGGAGGCCAGGAGTTGTTGCTTCAAGAAAAAATGGATATTTCTGTAGACACAAGTAAATAGGTTTTAACTAGATTCTGTGCTAGCTTTTGTTGATTTTTGTTTGCTCTTTGCCATAACCCTCAAAATGGAAGAGGAAGAAGAGGAAGAGGGGGAATTCTTTGTTTCTTTACCAGGGTCGTGGGGTGGGAAATCCTAACTGTAATGTACCAGTGCCATTTTATGTGTGCTGCTTGGAGCATGAGATCACTACTAAATTGAAGGGGAGGGGTGGAGAGCTGGGCAAACTCTTCTAGCCAATGCCTTAATGCTCTATGGCTAGGAGATGGTAATACAGGAATTATTTACTTTTACTTTTTAATGGACAGAATGGCAATACAAGGTGTGACAATCCTCTCTCTCTCTCTCTCTCTCTCTCTCTCTCTCTCTCTCTCTCTCTCTCTCTCTCTCTCTCTCTCTCTCTCTCTCTCTCTCTCTCTCTCCCTCCCTCCCTCCCTCCCTCCCTCCCTCCCTCTCTTATATATTAGGAGAGGATGCCAGATGAGGCTTCACCTGAATGATCATAATAGCTGCAAAAACTATCAAAGTATAACCATAAAGCAGGAGGTACAGTAGGGCCAGGATTTCAACATCAAGAGATTTTGGGGAAAGAAGATCTGAGACCTCCAACCTTCCAACTTCTAGACTCATCCAATTTTTGCATCAACTCCTTTATCTTCCTCCCTCTCCCTCCCTCCCTCTCTCTCCACCCATCCCCAAATTTGATAAATAATTTCCAAAGCAAGAAATATATGCTATTCTTTATCCACACATCAATTGTTTCTATCTTTTACTTTCTATGTTAGTGTTGGACTAGGACTGGGAATATCAAATTCAAGACCAGCCAGAGTTATGGAAATGAACTGGGTAACTTTCGACCAATCTTATTTTCATAGCCCAACCAACTTCACAAGCTTGTTGTGTAGGAATAAAATGAAGGAAGATCCCTGTTGTGAGCTGTCTTGATCTCCTAGAGAAAAGGAAGAATGTAAACCTAACAATCAAAAACTAACAATTATCTATTGCTGTATCATACAAATTTCAAAATGTCTCTCAACTCTGTTGTTAAAAAGGAGAGTATATCTAAATGTAAAACCAGGATGAGTTTGGCAAATAGAAATCTGCTTATAACAAATGGGATTGCTTCTCACTCTTTCCTCAAACTATCTGAGAAGATCTGGGGATCTTTGGCTGGCAAAAACCATTCCATCAGCAAATAAAATCCACCAATTGTAACTTCAAAGGCATTCATCTATCAGCACAAGAAGTAACAGCCTTGCTTTTTAGATTGTCATTTAGTTTGCTTGATGGCAACCTCAGGTATTTACAAACATGCATCCCATTTTTCACAATCAATTAACCCATAATGCTAAACATTGTTAAAGATTCTAGATAAAGGTGTCTTACTCCAGATGGGAAACTGCTTGTATTAGATGCTGGGATATGCTCTATGTGAAGTTGACAATATATTAGGCCTTAACATATGCAGAATCACTCTGAGATCACAAGGTAGGATACAAGTAGATAAGACAGGTTCAATACTCACACTGAGTAGGAGGCACTTGTTTTCTTTGATGGCTCCTATGCATCCCACAAAGCCAATGATCATCACAAAAGTCCCTGTAATGATCAACAGGTTGGCAGCTGACAGGGAAGGGAAGGAAGAAGAGAGGGTAGCGAAGTTCCCTTGAGTAACGGCTAGCCATATGCCGACTCCAAGGATCCCACAGCCTCCCAGCTAGGAAACAAAAATACAAAGAAACAAAGAAAAACAAGCTCAGTCATACTGCTAAGAGAGGTGTTCTCATGATCAGCATCACTATTGCTTTTCATTAGCATCAGCAGCAGTAGAAACACCATTATCTAGAAGAATGATTATCTTTGAATATAAGCATATTTCTTTCCATTGAAATTACATTGGGTCCCTAAGTCGGGAGAAATGCCTATAGAACTGCTGATGCACGTTCACCTTGGGGCAAAAAATCACATAAACAATCATGGAACTTTCTGGTTCACTATGATACTTTGCCCTTGAAAGTATGAGCCGTGGTGGCGCAGTGGTTAGAGTGCAGTACTGCAGGCTACGTCTGCTGATCACCAGCTGCCAGCAGTTTGACAGATCAAATCTCACCAGGCTCAAGGTTGACTCAGCCTTCCATCCTCCCAAAGTTAGTAAAATGAGGACCCAGATTGTTGGGGTCAATATGCTGACTCTGTAAACTGCTTAGAGAGGGCTGTAAAGCACTATGAAGCGGTATATAAGTCTAAGTGCTATTGCTATAAAACAGCAAAGAGCAGGAAACATGGTTAAGCTCTGATCTCTTCCTCTGGGAATTAATTAAAGTAATTTAAATCAGCATCACAAAGTGAGCTGCCACATAGTTAAGATTAGAAATAAAGCTCAAGGACCTCAGCCAAGTAGCTTTGCTCAAACTGTCACGTTTTTGCTTAAAGGAAATGTACCAGAGGTGGGATCCTACCTCTGATTGCCGGTGCAGTTAATCGCTGAGTTCGGCGCAGAGCCGAAGACGCTGCTCGAGCCTGCTCCCGTTCGCGGAGCGGGAGCTTTTCCCGGGCGCTTTCCCCGCCCGCATGGATGCCGCCAATTGAGTTCTTTTGCCCTCTGCGCATGCGGAACACTTTGGGCATGCGCAGAGGGCAAAAGAACGCAATTGGCGGCATCCATGCGGGCAGGGAAAGTGCCTGGGGAAAGCTCCCGCTCCGCGAACGGGAGCAGGCTCAAGCAGCGTCTTCGGCTCTGCGCCGAACTCAGCGATTAACCGCCCCGGCAATCAGAGGTAGGATCCCACCTCTGAAATGTACCCATTGCAAAAACAACAACAACTAATAAGTCTATGTGTGGCTGAAGACCAAAACAAACAAACAAATAGAACATGGCATAATTTAGGCAACTCGGAGATTTGAAAAGCAGAGTTGGTCTCAGCTGTAAAATTCATTGCTGCAGGCAAGGAACTGCCAGAGGCTTTCTCAGCTGTTCTGCTTACAGCTGTAATATATATTTGGGCGATTTTTCACAAGTGTTCAGGGATCAGAGCTTTCCCATTTCATTTCCAAGGGGAGGTGTGCTTCCAAAGAGCATCAGTAGGCATGTGTCTCCTTGCTTCTACTGCCTTTAGCCATTCCATTGTGTAAGTGAGTTATAGCTTTTCTCTGCAAACACGTGGCTTTAAAATAGAAAGGTTCCTTCTGGGTGCCAAGACTCCTGGTCTCTGGAGTAGGGAGGAATTCGGGAGCCAAGAAAAATTAGGGCAGATGTGCCAAAACAGGCATGTGCTGATGGCCAACACTGCCACCATTACAACACTCATGAGTAGAAGGAGGGAGATCATTAGGCCCCTTACTTCATCTTTGCCGGTGTGAACAACAAGGAGCTGGTTGGAGGTATACATTACAATTCCAAAAGCTGGCATCTGCTAAATAACAAGTAGGCTTTGGTTCTAAGCCCAGACAACATTCAAATGATTAACGATAGTGGGGGGGGAAACTAATTATAGAAAATTCTGGGGGAAAATAACCAACTGAAGACAGCTCCAGGAATAAGTGGAACCAACATTTGTGGACTTCTTTTTATATATTAACAATTTTATTAGCTTATACTGTAGCATACAAAGAAAATACAAAAGTAAATAGGACTTTTTAAAGGAGTCAGTATATTAGCTCCTTGTTTCTCTCTGGATAAAAGAGAGACATGAGATTACCTAAACCAGTGATGGAGAACCTTTTTTTCCTCGTGTGCCAAAATAGTGTGTGCGTGCGCTATTGCACGTGCGTGCATGCCCACACCCATAATTCAAAGCCTCCCACTCACCCCACCCCCCCCTGCACATGCGTGCACAACCCCCCCACTCACCCATTTCCTGACTTCCAGTGGGCCCTGTAGGCCCATTTTTTGCTCTCCGCAGGCTCCAGAGGCTTTCTTGGAGCTTGGAGAGGGCAAAAACGCTCCCCCGGCCACCCTGGAGGCCCTCTGGAGGCCAAAATCGCCCTCCCAGAGCCTCCACGCAAGCCAAAAATCAGCTGGCGGGCACACACATACGTGCTGCAGCTGAGCTAGGGCAACGGCTCGCGTGCCGGCAGATATGGCTCCGCGTGCCACCTGTGGCACCCGTGCCATAGGCTCGCCATCACTGACCTAAACTGTTGGCAACTGGAATAGTCATCCATTTTCCTCACAAATAAACACAAGACAATGATTACTGATGAGAGAGGGGAAATTTACCATAATTCCTTTAGCTGTAAATGGAGCCTTTCAAAGGACACTAAATTTGGACACTTCTCTTGCTAACTACCATATTTTTCGGAGTATAAGACACACCTTTTTCTTCCCTAAAAGAGGCTGAAAGTTTGGGTGCATCTTATACTCCGAATGTAGCTTTTCCGAAGCTTTCCCCCCCAGCCCTATGGAGGTACTAATGATCTTCCCAGCTTCCTACTCTGTCTTTGCAGGCTTGTTTTCATTCCTACTCCCTCTGAAAAAGATTTTTTCAGCCCTAACCAGGGGATAAAATAATGTGCTGAAGCTGAACAGACTAAGGACGTTAGCCAGATGAATCCCTGGTAGGTAGATTTCCCCCCCTATTTTCCTCCCCTAAAACTAAGGTGCGTCTTATACTCCGAAAAATACGGTACATTTAGAAATTGTTTATTAACGGCTTGAAAGAAGCTAGATACCTTAAAAGGGACAAGGCATCAAATACCTGGTCAGTGAGTGCCTTCAAACCTTAATATATGAAAATGAAAATTTATTTTTATTACTTTTAGGAAATTAAAATAAAGAGCAAAAGGGCAAGCTTTAGGCTACACATTTTTTTAAAAAAAAATGAAGGGCTCACAGAACATTGGAGTATTGAATTTTGAATATTAAAACTTTTAAAATATTTTTAAAGAATAAATGCATGTTTGTGGGAAATAAATTATGGCATTTAGAGATATCTTTGAGGAACTCCACCAAGGATGTGTCAAGACTTTGAATCGATTATGGCAGATATGTTGGGTCTTTTTGAGAACAGTCTGTCTTCAGAACAAAAAAGTTATAGAACAAAATATACAACAAACTCTACTTGAGAACAGTATGAATGAAACCTTGGCTAAGAACCTGCCATCAGATACAAAGAAAACAACTGTATGAAGTTTTAAAAATTAAGAAGGAAATAAAAAAAGATAATCCCAGAGAGTAATGGGAATCATTTTTCTTTGTTGGATTTACAAAATAGACTACTTAAAGAAAAGAAGAAATTTATAACAAGGATCAATAACTACTGGGATGGTTCACCAAGAAAGACACTTTGGTGTTTTAAAAAATGGAAGACACAATTGATTTGTTTGACCATGGTTAAAATGGAACACGTCATTCTGCATGGTTCTTTTTGGATTTATTAATATTTTGACTGGAAATATGTGGCTTTGGTTAAATGTTTTGTTTTATACCTATTTTCTGTATCCTAGTTGTTTAATATCTAAATATGTAGTATTTAACTCTGTGATTTTTTTTAAAGGAATAGATTTTCTGTAGGGTTAAATTGTAGTCTTTTTTATATTAGGATGCTGGGATTACATAGATAGTTTAGAACTGAGATGTTGAAATGTTTATTCAAATAGAATATGTTGTTATTTGTGGTGGTTCTCTTGGGGATGGTTGGCATTTAGAATGTGTACTGCAATTTGCCCTTCCTTTTTAAGGAGAAATGGCCTCTTTTTATTATGTTAAACTTTAGGTATAATTTATTTATACTAGGATTTGGGGACCTTTTAATGCTTTTTAAATGGGGTTTTGCCAATAGCTGAAAGTTGAGATGTGGAAAGTTGAATTTTATGTTCGTTAATTTTAATACGGTAGAGCTCTGTTTGGGTTTTTTGCTGACAATTGTATAAGGAGAAGATATTGCTTATTTCATGGATTATATAATGAAGAGATTTATATTTGTTAATTAAGAGGGGTGAAGCAAAATTGTTAATATATTTTTTGCTAATCAATTAAAAACACGAATATAAGGAAACGGCCATCGTCAAAAAGAAAATATCAGAGTCAAGAGAATATAAACTTTTAGGTATAAGTGAAGAGGTGGGTTACAATGGCCTTGAAAGTAAGAGCCAATGTAAGTTCATCTCTTTTCACAATTTGGCATGTTTCACTACAATTCCGTGATCAATGTATAGCAACCTACTCATTATGTGACTCCTCAGTTCTGTCTTTGATGCCTGCAACGAACAGGGCAGTTAAACACTGGGGAGGTCATAATAAGATGGATTGCATTTGACTTCATGGGTCACAGGCTTGATATAGACTGAAGCATTATAAAATATACATCAAAACACTAAGGAAAAGAAGAAAATAGCCTTATAATATAAAAGAGTCAGCTCTCTTATTCTGCAGCTTTAAGAATAGTCTCTCAGAGTACAGACGTTTCTAGATGTTTCCTTAAATAATGGGTTGTTTTTGTTTCCACAGAACAGAACAGTTTAAAGGGAGCACTCTAATGCATATTTTCTTGATAGCATGGAAATGTGGCATCCTGCATTCAAATCAAAACTTTTATTAGATCATGGTAAAAGTTTTGATTTGAATACAGGATGCCACATTTCCATGCTATCAAGAAAATTATGACCTATGGGTCAGAAAGTACAATCATAACAATAATAATGATAGCACTTAGACTTATATACCACTTCGTAGTGCTTTACAGCTTTTTCTAAGCAGTTTACAGAGTCGGCATTTTGCCCTCAACAATCTGGGTCCTCATTTTATCAACATTGGAAGAGTGGAAGGCTAAATCAATCTTGAGGCAGTCAGGATCGAACTGCTGGCAGTTGGCAGAGTTAGCCTGGAATATTATAGTCTAACCACTGCACCACCACAACTCTTTAAAATACATCAACCTGTCATTATTAATTGAACTTTTAAAAAATTGCAATAAACTTTCATAAAATTCATTATTATAGTAACTAGTACAAATAGCTGTGGCAATCACCAAATTTTGTGCTACAAATGTCCACTGTGGGTATTACAGATACAAATAAATAAGAATAATCTTACAATGGAGATGAAGGGCATAACAATTTAATAAATAAAATAAATAATAAATGATAGCACAAAATCAGGCAAGCTGGAAAGATATGTCAGGGTCCTGTCACACAAAAGCAGTGACAGGTATTTTATGTTCTCTAACAGAGTACCTCTTAAACTGGTATAAATATATATCTTGATTGCCTATCTCAATGTTTTTCACTTATAAATAGCAATATTAACTATTTAAGAATTTCAAAACCTTTTGACTATATGCATTAATAGTTCGGAACTTCAGTTGCACCTTATGGATAAAGCCCAGATTATACAGTCAGCAGATGTTTTTACTGCTGGTTCAAAACTTTTTTTTTTAACCGCTTGTGCCTTTTTTGCAAATGAACTTCAAATAAATAAATAGATAAATGACAGCAACCTTAAAAGTTGGATTTCCCCATTATGCCTGCTTTCCATGAAAGTTTAATTCAAACATAAATCTTCTCCCCAACATATTTCAAATGTGTCTTAGAGCATTTAAGTGATGAAGAAAAAAACAACAGAATAGTGACTAAAACTGGAGGCTGCCAAGATATTATGGAGGAAGGATAATAGCTTTGTAATTATGTGCATTAATGGTTTTTGAAATACAAAATTATGTATTTTTTGCTGCCATATAGAGATCATCCAGAGTTTTGCAGCCCAGAACTGATAACCCAAGGCATGGTCCTAGGTAAGATCTAACAAACTGCAGATTATGGTCTCATCAATGGTGACTCATGCAGAGGGGAATTCACTGCCCTTAGGGACATTCCCCCTTTGAACCATATCATCTTTACAAAGCACAAAATGTCAGGGTTCCAAGTAATAGTCCCAAAGCAAACAAAACTCCGAGGCTTGTAGATTCCTCAAAGAATAGTTTTATTGGATATATCCTATTGGCACTGATCTGGTGAAAACCGACTCTGAGGGTTCCCGAGGTTTTCACCAAATTAAAAGTAAAAGTTTTTTTCCCTTTCCCCAAACATTCAATCACATGGTCCAATCAGGGTGCCATCCAGGGGAGGGTTCCGGTTACGTTCGCTACCGGTGCGCATCGCGAGCATGCACGGAAGTGAAATCGCGTCCCGCCGTGCGATTTCACTTCCGTGTATGCTCAGGACGACATTACAAGCCGAAACATAGCTGAGGAGCTTCTCAGCTGTGCTTCGGAGGAAGAATAAAGGTCAGTATTCACACAAGGGTGGGTGGGAGGGCTTTTTCCCCGACAGCTCAGGATGCGGAGAAGCGCCAAAAAATGACATCATCGCCGGGCTCCTGCCGGAGCTGTGCTCCGCTCCGCACCGGTAGGAACCCACCACTGGTGCCGTCCTGTTGCTTGGTAATGTCACTCCTCCTCTCCCTCTGACCAGGTGTGAGAATGTCCATGGTTCCCAAAAGAAAGTATTTTGTTTTGGCTATAAACCCCAGCTATCTCTATTTCCCCCTTCAACTCCAGTGTGGCAATGCTGAAGCTTCAAAATGGCTCTGGTCAGGTCACCTTCAAAGTTGACACAAAGCTTTATGTCTTTTAGCAGAGGTCTTGTTCATACATTCAGGCTCTCCTCTGCTGCCTGAAGTAAAAAAAAAACAAAGGACCTGGTTCCCCCACATGCACAATTATGTCTTTACAGGGAGCAGTAACACCACACAGCCTCTGGGGTGTCAAGTGCCTCATAGACCTCATTCTGAAGGGTGATACATTGCGAGTTGCATATGCAAGTAGGCAGCATAATCATCTTACAAGAAGACCTCAAGCAGCCTGTTGATCTGGAAGCAGCAGAGAAGAGCTGCACACTTCAGGCTTTGTGAGGAATTAATAGAATAACAGAGTTGGAAGGGAACTTGGAGATCTTCTAGTCCAATGTCCTGCTCTATGCCATTTCAGACAAATGGTTGTCCAATTTTTTCTTAAAAACTTCCATTGTTGGAACACCCACAACTTTTGGAATCAAGTCATTCCACTGATTAATCATTCTGTCAGGAAATGTATCCTTAGTTCTAGGCTGCTTCTCTCAGTGATTAGTTTCCATCCATTGCTTCTTGTCCTGCCCTCAGGTGCTTTGGAGAATTGGCTGACCTCATCTTCTTTCTGGCAGCCCCTTAGATATTAGAATGGTCTTAGACAACATGTTGTAAAGGTACCCAGTACAAGCTGATACCCAATGATTGTTGTTTAAGTCTGTGCCCAAGATAGCTGCTTCTTGTAGCTTTCTAATTCCATCCAGTTTCTTGGTTTATTGTATAGTCTGAAAATACAAGCCATCTTGAGTGGACTTTCTATTGAGGAGGGAGCATATAAATAAAACAAATTGGGAATAAAGAACAGACACTAACGTTTTGCTTCTGCTGCTGTCAACTACTCCTCTATTTCCCTCCATCACTTCATACTAAACATGTGCAATCAATGGATAATCATATTGCTTTTTTATTGAAAGAATGTCCTACCATTCCTTGACAAACAATTCACCAAGGAGTGATGAGACAATGACGCCCGTGAGTTTTCAGAGCTTGCTACCATACAAAAGAAGAATAGAAACAAAACTATCTGGATCTGATAGCTTTACTATCTCAGGGAAGCCCCCTCCCCAGTGGTGGGTTCCTACCGGTGCGGTCCACTCTACACTGGTAGTGGCCAGCAGATGGCGCTATTTGTGTGCGACAGCTCCAGTGCTGTCTTCGCCGGTCTGTCGCACGGCGCCATCTTTTTTTTTGAATTTTTGGGCTGATTTTGCTTCCTGCGCATGCGCGGAAGCAAAATCTCGCAAGGGGACGCGTGTGTGAGATTTTGGTGATTTTTTGCTTTCGCACATGCGCAGAAGCAAAAAAAGTGCCAAAATCCTGTGCGTGCGTGCATCCCCTTGTGAGATTTTGCTTCCGCGCATGTGCAGGAAGCAAATCATGCGAGGGCTTGTGTGTGCGTAGTGAGCACATGCGTGCCAAAACATGGCGTTGCGCACGCAGCGCACCGGTATCACAAAGAAGCAGCAACCCACCCCTGCCCCTCCCCCCTCAATTGTCAAAAAGAGAAGAGACACTAATCATTGAAACAAAAGAGTAACAACAAAGAAGCCAACGCACACAAAAAAGGACTTCAAAAATGGCATGATGCATTAGCAAATAAGCGCCAGGCTTGTATTGATTTTGCAGGAAATGTGTGAAGCCCGGCTTGTTTATCAAAGATGACACCTTCAGCTAGTTTCCTGATGACGGCAGCATTTATCCGCCTTAAATTAAAATGCAGCAGGTCCTGAATGCTGGTCCTGAGTAATTATTTTTGACACCTCCTCTACCCCACACAATTACGACAGATACATTACCACCTCTTTTCCTTATCTTCATTCTTGAGCCAAGACTTAGAGGGATAATGTGATGTGGTTATTTATGTGAACAAGGCCATTCTTATCAATTGTAAGCCACCTTGGGAGACTGGAAAATGAAGGAACAATTTCATTTTGACAGAGTGGTCTTGAGGTGTTGGGGAAGGGCAAGCTTCACATTTCCCCCCCTTTGAATATTCAAAACTTTCAATCTCTCTTCTGTTGGATATAAGCATGGGCATCTGTTTTTTATAGTAATTTTATTAAACATTACAGCTAAAAAGTTAAAAACTAATGCAAACCAACTAAAAAAAATAAAGAATAAATTAAAACAAAGTGTAGAAAATAATAAAAAACAGAAAAATAAGCATATAGTAATGAAAAAATATATAAATAGATATAAAAATGACTACATCTTTCATCACAAGTATAAAAATTTGGTATCATATCATCTCTTAAAATACAACAAATGATCTCTTCTTCCAATGTGCTATCACTTGTTTATAATCAAATCCTCAAGTTACTGAGGATCAGCAGAAGTCCATCAAGAGTTACCAGACATAACAACATACAGGTAATCCTTGAGTTACAAATATAATGGAGCCTGCCAATTTCATTCATAACTTGAGGATTCATAGGAGTGAATCAGGTAACTAGAATGTGATCACTCCCTGCTTTTGCCCACACATTCGCTAATTGAATGTGCAGGTCATTAAGTGCAAGAGATATCTCAAGGTGGGGAAGGCCACAGGGGTGTGTGTGTGTCTAGTGATGGAACAGGCCATCCAAGGCATCCCCAACCCACTGAGATACCTCATACTTCCACCCTTCCATGCTGGATTCACTTACCGTGCAAAGATCTGTCTCCTCTCTGCTGTGGTTTCTTTGCCTTTGAGGGAGAGGAGAGCAGGATGATTTCCCTTCCAGTGTTCTGGTTGGCTTGCAAATGCTTTTCGTGCCGAGAGGGGGCCGTGATCTCGACCTACGACTTCAGGCACTCATACGGTTTTGCAGAGAATGAGTGCCTGAAGTCACGTGAGATCATGGCCTCCAGACCACTTCATTCTCAGCAAAGAAAAGCATTGCAAGCTGACCGGATGCTGGAAGGGAAATCATCCTGCTCTCCTTTTCCTCAAAGGCAAAGAAATCGTGGCAGAGAGGAGACAAATCTCTGCAAAGTAAGCGAGTCCAGAGTGGCAGGATAGGAGGGGGGAAGCAGTTGTGGGGAGCGGAGTGGGGGGGGGGGGAAATAGCATGAATGTTGCAGTTCCTCTGTGGCCATTCATAAGGGCAAACAACTGCTGTGGTGCTGCAACATTCATAATTTCGGGACTTTATCATAAACACTTGGGGGAGGTTATCGTGTAACTTCGACTGATCACTAAGTGAACTGTTGTAACTTGAGTATTACCTGTATTTTTGTCATGATGTGAATATTGCCAGTTGAGCCATCTCTACTATTTTTCTAGATTTACTGTATTTTCTAATCAAGCAGACATGTGACATGTACTACTGCGCATGTGTGCATTCCAGGAGTCTCCTCCTTCCTTCTTCTCCTGTGAGCCTCGCCCGAGGCAGATGTGAATTCTTAGCTGGAACAATGTAGCTTATTTAAGGTTTATATTTTGTTACTTTTATACTGAAATAAATATTTTGTTAATTAGAATTAAATCTCAGTTTTATTTTCTAAGTAAGAATGACTTCAAGGAAGCAAGATCTATATCGCCTCTGATAGGAATAAATTCCTATCCCGTCAATCTTTTTTAACCTTGATCAAATAAACTAGCTTTATATTTATTCCCTTTGATTTTTAACAATCTTCATTTTTATTCCCTTCAAATAATGTCCTATAAATTGATATCTTTTCATTATTTTTCTTTTCCCTTCTCACAAAATTCTTCAAAGATATAGCAAGCCTCTATTATAAATTGTTAAATAAAAATTCCTAAATGATATGCGTTATTTAAGCACTGAGCAGGATGTCCCGTTCTGACTCTACCATTCTGTAAGTGGGTTGGAAGATATATAACATTAAAATCCAAACCAAATCAGAAGAAGATCCTAATACTTCGGACAGGTAACCAGGATTTACATTCTGAATAAGATGGTCGTTAAAAATATATGTTAAAAAAAGGAATGGCAGTGATGAGAAATGTATTTTTTAAACAACTAACTGCACCTCCAATTAAGACATCAATAATAATGATGAGTACTGTTAAATATGTAATTACAAAACTTGTATGGGCTACAGTTGTTATTTATGCTCTTTCTTAGCATTCTACTCTTCTTGTTTTTCCAGAAAATTTCATACAAGTTTTGTCTTTACAGGCTTCTGAAAGTTGAAGTTAATTTGGAGTTCTTTCAAGTTCACTTTGGGTCTCTTAATTAATTTGTTTTAGATGATATCCTGATTTCACAAAATTATAGATAAAAAAAACTTAGTACAGCACAATAACACATCATTTCATGTTTTTCTTCTAGCCCAAATTAATTTTATTGTTTATGACTAGTTCAATCTGAAGACAGTCAATTTACCATTATATTAGGATGCAGAAGAAGGTCCTGTCAGTTTGTAACATGAATGATGAAATGACAGGTAGATTTCAAGAGAATACATAAAATGATGAGGTAAAAAATAGTTGTAACACAGCTGGCACAGAGACCTGCTGATCATGGTGATCCAACCTCCGTAACGAAGGGTATCAGATGTCTGCAGGGGTCAAATGCTACCGGTTCAGAACGGTTCGGGCATACCGGTAGCAGCGGCTGCCCATGGTTCAGAGAACTGGTAGTGACAGCTGGTTGGCCATGCCCTCGAACCGGTCCCCCAGTGGCCGGTCGCTTGCCCTGCCCTGCCCAGTCTCTGCTCTGCAGCTTGCCTGCCTGAAGCGCTGCACCCCTGATTTGCCTATCAGGTAAGCCTGCAAAGTCGCAGCCTACCTAGCTGCTCTTGCCCCCCCATCCCAGCCTGCCTTCCCTACTCCATTCCCTGCGGCCTGCAGCCCTGACATGCTTTCCTGCCTTCCACGCAGCCTTCCTGGGATCCCCGTGGCCAGCTTGTGAATGCAGGCAAGCGGAAGGCCACGTGGAAGGCAGGAAAGCAAGTCAGGGTGGCGGGGAAGGGAGATAGCAACCTACTCCATTCCCCGCAGCCCTGCCATGCTTGGCAGCCTTCCATGTGGCCTTCCTGGCAGTCCCCCATGCCCGCTTGCCTTTCGAGGTCGGCATCCAGCCCGGCCTGGCCAGTGAATGGGTGGGCGGCCCTTGGTGGAAATGCAGACGCTCAGAGAGGCGGGGGCAGCGGTGCTCCAGGTGGGCAAGCGGACATCCCGGGTCTGCTGCATATGCACTCGCCCCGTTTCTGCAAAGGCAGAGCCCCCCCTGCAGGGCGAGCCAAAGAGGGGAGGGGGAGGCTGCAGAAAAGGCCGCCTTCCACCTGGGCCTAAGTGCTTCCCATGCTGGCTCCGCAAGGCTTGCTTGGGACTCCAAAGCAGCCCACTGGCTTCCCACCTGGCCACCTGCCTGCCTTCCCTGCCACCACCTGCCTGCCTGCTCCTGCAGGAAGCCTCAGAGAATGAAATCAGGAGCAGGGCAGAGCCAGCATTGCTCCGGCTCGACCCAGCCGGGCAGCGACCCTTGCTTTGACCAGCTGGCGTGCCATCCTCCCGGGGCCAAGGATCTGGCACTCTCCCCACCCCACCCCCTTCTTTCTCCCTGCTTCGGGGTGACCCTAAAGTTTCCCCAGCCCGCTGCAGCAGCAGCAGCAGCAGCAAAGGGCTGCAAGGGGGGCCGAAGGGGGGGAACAATGACTCCCACCCGTTCGCTCGCTCACTTGCTTTGCTGGGGCACGAAGCAGGGGCCGCACTGTACTGTGCCGCCCATTGAGGCTTTGTTTGAGTGCGGGTCGGTGTGGGGCACGCATACCTTTGTGTCCTGTTCCCATTCCATCCGCCAAGCCATGTGTGGATGGCTTTGGGAAATCCCCACCTCCTTTCTTTTCCTTTTGCCCTCATTCTTCTCTCCCGTGAGCGCGCGGGAGTTCCAGCCCACCCGCTGCCTTGCCGCGAGGTGGATGGGTGGATGAGTGAGTGAGTGGCTGGGAGGGGAGAATGATTGACAGCTGGACGAGCCCCACAGAGGTTTTGAATTGTCTGCCGGTTGTGAAAACTGATCGGCTTTGTCGTGTTGCTGTTGGCCTCTCGCCTGCCTGTTTGCTGTCTCCAAGCCATTTCCCAGACAGAAGCGGTGTGTATTTTTAGCACCGAGGTCTGGCTGCGAGGGCAGTGGGGGCAATCCCCATTTTTTGGAGGGGCAGCAAGAGAGATGTCAGGAAAATTCTGCAGCTCCCGCAGCTCTTGATGAAATGGGGAGGGAGGCAATCTCTGCTCAGTGGGTCTGGGGGAGAGGAGGGTCAGCATTGAGCTGCGTGGAGGGTTGCCAAGTGAGACCCTGAAGTGTTTTTGGGGAGGAAAGGAAAGGAAAGGAAAGCCGGTAATTTAATATTCCTATCAGCATTTCTTCCAGCAAGTGACGGTCCAGAGAGAATATCTCGGGGGTTTTGCATCAGAATTGGGGTGCGGGAGTTGGAAGTCACGCGGGGTACGCGAAGGAGAATTGGAGGGGGTCTTTGTGTGTGTGTGTGTGTGTGTGTGTGTGTGTGTGTGTGTGTGTGTGTGTGTGTGTTTCTTTACTACTTTCCTCCCCCCCACCTTAGCTTAGAAACCCGGCTTGCTCTGAATGTTAAGCTCCAGATAATAGAGAGTGGAGGCCGCGTGGATTTATTGCCTACTGATAAAGAGTCTCGCCCACACCCTTTGGAATCAGGCGATGGGGGTGGTGGTGGAATAAAATGCCCAGGTAGAAGCCATTTGAAAATTGCCTCCTTCTCCAGACAGAAAGAGGAGACGCACAAACTCTATCCTGTACAAATATTTATGCAAAGATCCTATCACAAGATCATTGTAAGAGTGTTGTTATTTTATGCACCTAGCTTTCCTGTCTCACGAAGGCTGGGAAAGGCTAAGGAAAAAAGATCGCATCCTGGGGTCTCGGGGCCCCGAACTAGGAACAAGGACCTCGAGCTGGCAGTGGCTGAACACCTGCCCCCAACAACACCGGGGTTGGGCCGAGATCCTGCACTGCGGGCTCCATGAGGGAATGAAAAGGCGGCACCTGTCTGCCCGCACTCCAGTTCCCAATGGAGTGATTATCTAAAGATAGAGACACATGTCAATGGTGTAGGATTCCCCCAGGCCAGAAGGAAAGAGCTAAAGTAGAGATGAAGGAGGGAAGGAGGGAGGGGAAAAGAAAAAAAGGGAGGGAGGGCGGGAGGGAGGGAGGAAGGAAGGGGGCAAGGAGGGAGGAGAAAAAAGAGAATGAAAAGAGAAAGGAAAGGGAGGGAAGGAGGAAAGGGAAAGGGACAGAAAGAGAGAGAAAAAAGAAAGAAGGGAGGGAGGGAGGAGAGGGAGGGACAGAGGAAAGAAGAGAGGGAAAAAGAAAGAAAGAAAGAAAGAAAAAAAAGAAAAGAAAGAAAAAAAAGAAAAAAAGAAAAGAAAAATGTATGACAACAATTGAGCCCAAAATTTTGGTTGCTAAGCAAGAGCGTTGTTAAATGAATTTCACCACATTTTACAAGTTGGCTATTCCCACCTGGTCACCAAACAACCAAGCCATGCCCACCTGACCTCCAAGCCACACCCACAAAATAAGCCACATCCACAGAACAGGTAGGGAAAATTTTTAGATTTCACCACTGGATGTCTGGTACCTGCACAACACTCTAAGACTGTGATGGCAAACCTATGGCACGTGTGCCACAGGTGGCATGCATAGCCATATCTGCTGGCATGCAGAGCCATATCTGCTGGCATGCAAGCCATTGCCTTAGCTCAGCTCCAGCGTGCATGTGCACGCTGGCCAGCTGATTTTCGGCTTGCGCAGAGGCTCTGGGAGGGCGTTTTCGGCCTCCGGAGGACTTCTGAGGGGCAGGGGAGGGCGTTTTTGGCACCCGAGGAAAAAAAGGTTCACCATCACTGCTCTAGGATTTCCTACAATTACTTGTTCCAAAACTTAGCTAATTTCATAATGATATAGGATTGAAGTGGTTGTGAAGTGAATGGCCATAGGCAAAAACGGGGTAATCTATGCTAAATAAGATAGATTTTAAAGAATCTGAGCAACACAGAAAGAAAGCAAAGAGGCAATGGAAGCAGAATGGATTGCAAGATTGCACTACATCAGAGGTGGGTTCCTGCCTCTGATTGCCGGTGCGGTTAATCGCTGAGTTCGGCGCAGAGCCGAAGAAGCTGCTCCCGTTCGCGGAACGGGAGCTTTCCCCGGGTGCTTTCCCCGCCCGCATGGATGCTGCCAATTGCATTCTTTTGCCCTCTGCGCATGCGGAACGCTTTGGGCATGCGCAGAGGGCAAAAGAACGCAATTGGCGGCATCCATGCGGGTGGGGAAAGCGCCCGGGGAAAGCTCCCGTTCCGCAAACTGGAGCAGCTTCTTCGGCTCTGCGCTGAACTCAGCGATTAACCGCACCGGCAATCAGAGGCAGGATCCCACCTCTGCACTACATGGCAATGTTTTTCAAAAGTAGAGCATTTACAAGGGCCAGACTGGATCCCTGGTAATATTCAGAGATATCATCTGCCATGCAGGTAATTCTTGGTCTGAAAAATTATGAAGAAAGCTATGAAGTTACCTTTACAGTTTTTAAAACACCTTGTATTAAGTGTTTGAGTAAGACAGGGGTGTCAAACTGGATGTGTCACACACAGGCCATGCTCACCCCAGCTCCGCGAAGGGGAAAAACATCGTGAAACGTCACATGACAGCAATGTGATGCTGCGAGTTTGACACCTATGGAGTAAGGAGGAAACTTACACTGCAAACTTACAAGCCCAAAGAAGTTCCTAACTCTTATTTCAAGTTTCTGTAAGTATCAGTGATGAGTTCATACACTGAGATGCTGCTGAATTACTGCCAACAGTTCAATATAGTCTATAAATAATTCCACAGTATGACTGCAGGCAGGGGAAGGTAACATTTTGATAAATTAGCTGTATATCCATAACCACTGAAATACTTCTATAATGTTCTGGAGGATTTCCCATCTCCTAAAGCCTGCAAGTAACTTGTCTAGGGGCACTAGGATTTTAACAATTGGTCAGTGGCTACAACAATGCCATAACAGATGAACTTTTTTTTAACTTCGAAAAACAAAATGAAATAGATAGAAGACTTTCATCTGCTGTCTTCGTCTGCTGACACACCTTGGGGTGGATATTTTATCAGAATCAAGCTGTATTGCAATGTGCATTGTTGCGGTATGCAAAGAATGAATTGGACAATTTGGAGCAAATAAGCTTTGATCCCCCACACTCCTTTTTTTTTTTTTGCTTTTTGATAGACACTAAATTTTAATAAAAGAGAATATTTGTAGTTCAGGGTTGAAATGAGGAATCCTTGGTGCTCTTTGACTTTGATTGATTGATTGATTGATTGATTGATTGATTGATTGATTGATTGATTGATTGATTGATTTATTTATTTATTTATTTATTTATTTATTTATTTATTTATTTATTTATTTATGAGATTTATATACCGCCTCAGTGCAAGTACTCTCTAAGCGGTTTACACCATTAAGCAATATATATTTACATTGCCCCCCAACAATCTGGGTCCTCATTTTACCTACCTCGGAAGGATGGAAGGCTGAGTCAACCTTGAGCCGGTGAGATTTGAACAGCTGAACTGCTGATCACAATCAGCTAAAGTGGCCTGCAGTACTGCACTCTAACTGCTGCGCCACCTCGGCTCTTTTTTCTTGCAGACATTTCATTACCCATACTAGGTAACTCATAAGTGCAAGGAAACAATCAAACTCAGGGAGCACCAAGGACCCCTCACACTAAATTCCATAATTAACATTAATATTGCGCATTGTATGTGCTGAAAGTTTATAAAGAAAAAGTCAAGTTTCTTGACTGCCAATGTCAAAAGCCAAAAACACATCTTGAACTCCCTCTCAGAATGATAATATCTCCTAGTACACAGAAATGCTCTGCTGTACCCTTATTAGAAACATATATGGTTAAAAAACAAAATAGGCCTTTGAAGTCATTTAAAAACTTTGGGACAGAATATGGTATTGGGATGTTGTCCCACTGAGCTTTTGCCTCCATTTTACCACATGTAAATATACACCACAGTCCACACTTCTACATGACTAGCAATCCTTTGCAACATGATAGACTTTACATAGTTCATCTTAGCAACTTGACACACCACATAAAATTTGGAGGGGGGAAAATGACAAAGGTGATATTCCTATATTTTGAGAATTCACTCTATACTTAAACAAAATGTATTTGTTTAGAGCAGGGGTCTCCAACCTTGGCAACTTTAAGCCTGGCGGACTTCAACTCCCAGAATTCCCCAGCCAGCAAAGCTGGCTGGGGAATTCTGGGAGTTGAAGTCCGCCAGGCTTAAAGTTGCCAAGGTTGGAGACCCCTGGTTTAGAGCATTTTGTCCCTTACTGCAAATGTCCATCCACATCATAGTTGTCTTTTCTGTTCTTTGTTATATAATATAAACTGTATATAATATATATAGTTGTTGTTGTTTTACATTCAGGATTAAATGAAATATTTTAGTATTTGGGATAAGCTAGATAAACAGTGTGTTTTCCAGCAAACATTCCCTTTGGGAAAACTGTTTTATTATACTACTTCCTTTATAGTACAGTTTCTTTGATAAAAACTATTTTCTCTGTTTCTTTTCTATTCCCACCACCATCACTTTCTCTCACATGAAAATACAATTTTGCTTGTTGTTTTTCTCTCTCTACCATTTCTCTCTTCTACATGAGTGGGTACACACACATACACAAAATAGAGAGGGGTTTTATCTGTTTTATTAGCAGGGCATGGCAATATCAGTTGACCTGATAATAAACTTTTCAAAATTCTATTGGCAATTTCTGTCAAGAAAAAGAAGACTGATTTGGAAGTTTAGCTCAGAACTTTTTTTTCTTCCACCTTGCCTACTTCCTTTCTACCTAGACAACTTCTGCCTTAACTCCATGGAAGACTTCCTGGAGGCCAGTCAAATCAGCCTTGCATTTTATGCATTCTTAATTCCTCCAAATCCTACTTCATGAGATATTGGGAGAGGAAACACAAGCAAAACAGACAAAAAAAAAGCAGACTATTGTAAATGAAAGAAAAACTAAAAAAAATTAGAACTGTCTGGTATACTATAGTTTAAATATTTATATTCAACTCTAAATACTGCATAATTACAAATTCACTAGAAATTCCTTTCACGATTACATATAGATAGAGATAGACTCAAGAAGATGAGGAAAAGATTGGTAGAGTTAAATATGTTTGGAAAATAAATTATTCAGATTTAGAATGCATATTTTTCTATTGATCTTTCATTATTCTGAATGAGATAATCTCAAGTAACATCAAACACAAGAATACAGTTGAAAGGTTTTGTTTGTCATGCACCTCAACGGAGAACTTTATCTCATTGTTAATTCTACTAGTGGCTCTGAGTTATTTTTATTCATTGTTTAAACATAGATTTAATCAACAGTTTGTTTACTTTGTCATCAAATCAAAATCCATGAATGCCACGATGTTTATTCATTTTATTAAAAGCAGGACCTCTTGCAACAAACATGCCTCAGATTAATATCAGCCATATATCTCCATAGGTCCTGTTACCATAATAGTTTAACCCAGTCAACCACTAAGTTAAATCCATTTTCTTACCAATAGTTCTGGAAAGCCACAATCACATTAACTGGATCAAAATTCAGACTTGCTCTGTTATCTGGAAGCAGTTTGAACCTGTTGAACTTGAGGAAATGGACAGGGTGCTTATGACTGTGAGCTCAATCACCTGGTGTTTAGAACCATGCCCCTCCTGGCTGTCTAAGGCTACCTGAGAATGCACATGGGTGAGTTCTAGAGATGATGAACTCATCCACCAAGATTGGTTCCAATCATACTTGACTGGAAGCTGGAAGTCTTGATCTTGGGCCTTACTTTGTGGGGTGCTGCAGGGTTCAGAATGTTCTCCACTTCTGTTTAAAACCACATGAAGCCATTGGGTGAGACCATTTGAGGTGAGGCATAAGAATACTGACGATACCCAGTTGTATATCTCCACCCCCAATGAGTTAAATGATACTGTTGATATCCTTTCTCAGAGTGTGGCATTTGTGAGGATCTGGATGGGAAACAACAAGCTTGAATTAAACCGTGGTAGGACTGAATGGCCTTCAGTATTGGAATTTTATGTATCTGGGAATTTACCAAGCCCTGAATGGGTTGGTAATCCAAACCCTAACCCTAACCCTACATGGAAAGGGCTCAGGTTATCTGAGGAACCACCTCTTTCCAATTACATTTAAGTAATCCTTCAAGTCAGGCAGGAGAGAAATGTTGTGAGCTTGGGGGTCCCATGGTAGAGTGGATCCTGTTGGATCCTGTTGGATGGTTACATGGTCATTAATTGCATTCTCGGTATGCGGGCCATCATTTTGTTTTTTACTTTCTTTTTATTTGTAATTAAAATTGTGGTTTTATTGGGGGGTTTTATGTATTTTACTTTTATATATTTTATTTTATTATGTATGTTGCCCAGAGTCACTGTGTGAGATGGGCAGCTACACAAGTTTGATAAATAACTATATAAATTTTACCAATGAAGAATGTAGAATACAGAATTCTCATCCACCTTCTTTAGGCATTCCATAAACCCTTGCCTCAGCAGAGCTTTCTTGACTTCACTCTCCCGTACCCCTCTGACAAGAAAGTGAGGTAGGAGTAGGTGATCAATGATTACTGTTATGTGTGTGTGTGTGTGTATTCTATGTGCTTCCAGGCCTTGACAGTGTTGTGGTCTGCCAGCGGCCTGCGGAGCTGGCAGTAGAGTCGGACAGCAAGGAGGCTGGGGAGGAACATGGGCCAGGCCTGGAGTCTGGAGAAGGCTCGGTGCCAGAGGCAGAGATCCAGCCTGGGCCATTTGACCATCTGTGCTGACTCCAGAGCCTCCAGAGGCTGACATGAGCGAGGCAAAGGAACAGGGGAAGCCTGTTCCCAATGCGCGCATGCGCAGAGCTGCCAGAAGGCAAGAACAGTTACTGAGGAAAAGGGCTACTCGGGAGTAAGGCTTGGAGATGATTGGCCCCTCCCATAGGCTATAAAAGTGGAGCTAACGGATGTGCTCATTGCAGGAAGCAACTTGGTTCACTTCGTGTCTCAGCATTTCTGACTCCATGTTTCTGTTTGGCCTTGCAGAGCTCCTTACCAATTAGGTCTTTGCCAGCGTGTCAAGAGAGATAAAGGTTGGTGATATCAGCCTTCTTCCGAAAGACTCATTAACATTGTTTGGGACTTATTACGACTGGGAATGAACATAATTCACAGCCTTTAAAATAAAAAGAGGTTTTTGGGACTCAGTTTGTGCTTTATTGTTTATCAGGAAGCCTAGGTCAGAACAGACAGTATATTTGTAAAGGTAATACTTTTCCACTACTCTTTCTCTCCAACTCTTTTTCCTGGAAAACTAGGCGTATGCAAAATGAATCATATGACTAGGTTTAACATGATGATTAACTTTGTCTTGCCCAATACATATCTGTCTAGTGCAATACCTGTCTGTTTGGGGTTAAATTTAACATCCAGGGCTTAACTGAGTCAATTGATTCTTTTGTGATTTTCTACCTTCCTCCTCCAACCTGCTGTGGGAAACAGCTAGAGGTAATGGAGAAAATCTATCTTCTATTGAGCTGTATTTTGCATTGACATATAAATCCTAGTTTAAAAACACTACACTTGCTGAATAATTTTATTCAGTTATTAGTTACCAGATGAAACATTAATCCAATTGCATCAATAAGATTGGTAACAACAACAACTATCCCTGTTTGGCTATTCAGGGACTCAGTGTTGTTGTTCCTTTAATTTTTCAGCTTCACCACATGCCCTGACAACAATTCTAATGGGTATTAGAACATTCTAAGGCACCGGCTTGCTTAGAAAAAAAAGTGACCTTGGAAAATACAAAGACAAATATTTGGTTCACAGAGGGGAATGAAAAGCAAACAAGAGCTGCTTCTTTAAGCTCTACGCTATTTTCTAGACATGTTATCAGTGATTTTGTCTTGGATTTTGACATCACCATTTTAAATTGCAATTGTGTACAGAACCTGGGAACAATTCTTTTTTTCTTTTGCCCCATTCAACAATTTACATAGCAATAGCTCTTAGACTGCTTATACTGCTTCATCGTGCTTTACAGCCCTCTCTAAGCGGTTTACAGAGTCAGCATACTGCCCCCAACAATCTGGGTCTTCATTTCACCAACCTCAGAAGGATGGAAGGCTGAATCAATTTTGAGCCGGTGAGAATCGAACTGCTGGCAGTTGGCAGAATTAGCCTGCAAATCAACCTAGATTATGAATATAGAAAAAAAATGCAGGTGCCAGTTTTTCTTCTGGTGGCTATTCTATAGAACCAAAGATATATCAGAATTGCTGGTAGGTGCTTGGATCCAGGAAGCTTTTTGACTCCAAACAACAATTGCTGAAAATTTTGTCTTACCACCACTTAGGCTGCTGAAAAAGAACATCCACTGACCAATGAACAAAATTTTTGGATTAGGAATGATTTTAGAGGCACTAATTTGAGCACATTTAATCTGATGTTTCACATAAGGTCCACCAGATGCCATTTACATTTAAGAAAGAGATACTATTGGAAGACTTTTCAATCAATTTAAAAAAAATATTTGACACCAATAAGAGTACCGTATTTTTCAGAGTATAAGACACACCTTTTTACCCCCCAAAAGAGGGTGAAAACTTGGGTGCATCTTATACACCAAATGTAGCCCCACCCACCCACCCACCCCCACCCTTTGGCCTCTGTCTTCCAGCAATTTACCTGTTTGCAGCAAATAGGGAAGAGCCTGTAAAGCCAAGCAAGTCACTAGCAGCTTTCCGACCTACAGCTGATTTGCCACGTGAGAAAATGAAAATGAAACTAATTGCAAAGAGACAAATAGCTGGAAGAGACACGCAGATTTTTATTTTCTGCTGAACTGGATGGAAGGGGGTAAGTGAATAACTATAAATGTCTGTAGAATGTTCAAATTATTTAACTTATTTTTTAAAGACTGCTTTATTGTTCTAGAGCCAGGGGTCTCCAACTTTGGCAATTTAAAGACTTGTGGACTTCAACTCCCAGAATTCCACAGCCAGCTTTGTTAGCTTTGCTGGCTGTGGGATTCTGGGAGTTGAAGTCCACAAGTCTTAAAGTTGCCAAGGTTGGAGATCTCTGTAAAGCTAGACAACTTAACAAAATAAAGAAGCTTTTTAAAATAAATGCTTGCTCTGAAGAGGCCCAGTGCTATTGTATCTTCTTTTAAATAATAGAGAATAATGTATACTTTCAGAATTTTTTATTAATTTTAACAGCTCTATATAAGTATAGTCTGAAATGTAACAGTGTCCTGTTTAGTATTAGAGTTTAGTTACCTTGGAGTAGATCTATTTAAATAATCAGGAGGAGTTAGTGTGACTACATTTAAGAAAAATTTCTGGCATAATGTACATTTCTCCAATTTTTTGCTATTTCTATGGGTCAATCACACATGCACAGAAATACACAGCAAACAGTGTATATCATCTGTGCTGTTTGCTGTTTGGCAAATTGCTTGGAGGTAGAGGCCTTTTTTCCTTGTTTTCCTCCTCCAAAACTAAGGTGCGTCTTATACTTCGGTGCGTCTTATACTCCGAAAAATACTGTAATTAAGAGATGGGGAACAAATGAATCAAACAATTCTCAGATATACTTCTGCCAGGTGAATTCAATTCTTATTACTAAATAAGCAATAAAAATCTTGCAATCTTAATTCACATCATTAAAATTTCTTATAGTTACCGAAGATGAAACTTTTTTGTATTATTTAATTATTTAATTGATCAAATTTATATCTCACTCATTTCGCAGTGCCATTTTCCCTAGTCTGATGCAATAAATGTCTAAATTAGAGTGTTCTTTATGTAGCCATAAGGAACTTAATCAAGCTTGTCTGGTTTCATAGTATTCATGAATATGTAGCTGTTGACAGTCTTTGTGCATTGTGAAGCTTGGCAATAAAGTGGATTGAAAGCTAAAGGTTATTGAACAATGGGATCTGTATTCTTGGCTCTTAAGATTCACTCAGAACTAGGAACTGAAGCTGGTTGTTGTAATCCATGCAGAAGAATACAATGCAGGAAATGTACGTTTAAATGGATTGGCTTAATCATTCTTTTTGGGTGTCTACTTCACAAATCAGAAATGGGAGATTATTATGGTGGATTTTACAAAAAAGATGCAACTGCTGCAAATATTGTCCAGTCAAATTAAGGATCAATAAAAAAACACAGGCAAAGTCTAGGCATAAGAAAGTCAGGGAAAGCAGATTACCAAATTTCAGGCCTTGTATTACAGACCTTGTATTAGTTGGTCCACTAAAAGGACCCAACAACAAAGAATGCTACGATGAAACAGTCAAAGCTAACCTCTTCAACACATTCTTTGGCTCAGTCTTTGTAAACAGCAATGGCTCATGTCCAAAATTCCCTAGTCGTACCACAAATACTCACAACAATTTAACACAAATGGACTTCACTGAAGACACCATTGAAAAAGCACTTCACGACCTAAAACCTTCTCTGTCAATCGGACCAGATGGACTATGCGCATGCTTCCTAAAAAAGCTCTCCACAGCCATAGCTGAGCCACTAAGCATAATCTTTGAAAAATCATACAGGACCAGTTCCCTACCAAACCTATGGTCATTAGCCATGGTCATCCCCATCTTCAAAAAGGGAGATCCCAGTCTAGTAGAAAACTACAGACCAATCTCTCTATGCTGTGTCATATGCAAAGTCATGGAATCAATCATAAACCAATTCATTATCCTCCACCTAGAAACTAACAACCTACTTTCAAACACACAATTTGGTTTCAGGAAAAAATTATCCTGCAATCTACAACTACTACACTGCAAAAACATATGGACCTCAAAACTTGACCAGGGCAAAACAATAGACACAGTTTACATAGACTTCTGTAAAGCCTTCGACTCAGTGGTTCACGATAAACTACTTCCGAAACTGAAATCCTACGGCATCACTGGACCCCTACATGACTGGATAACTGTGTTCCTGTCAAACAGAAGTGGTCAAAATAGGGAGCGCCCTATCAAATCCCGTTCCTGTTAACAGCGGTGTACCCCAAGGCAGCGTACTAGGACCTACACTCTTTATACTCTATATAAATGACCTTTGTGATCACATTACAAGCGACTGCGTTCTCTTCGCCGATGATGTAAAACTCTTCAACACCACTGACAACACTGCTACCCTCCAAAAAGACCTTGACTTTGTGTCAGAATGGTCAAACATCTGGTAACTCCAAATCTCAACCAACAAATGCTCTGTCCTACACATTGGCAAAAAAACCCCAGAACACTAAATACAAGTTGAATAGACAAGACCTTGCAGACGACCCTCACTTTGTCAAAGAACTTGGAATACTCATATCAAATGACCTAAGTGCCAAAGTCCACTGCAACAACATCGCCAAAAAGGCTTCAAGAACTGTTAACCTAATCTTACATAGCTTCTTCTCCAGTAATATCACACTACTAACCAGAGCATACAAAACATTCGCCAGACCAATCCTTGAATACAGCTCATCTGTCTGGAACCCACACCGCATATCAGACATAAATACATTAGAAAGTGTCCAGAGATACTTTACGAGAAGAGTCCTGCACTCCTCTACTAGAAACAGAATACCTTACGCAACCAGACTCGAAATCCTGGGCTTAGAAAGCTTAGAACTACGTCGCCTTCGGCACGACCTAAGCATAGCTCATAAAATTATCTGCTACAACGTCCTTCCTGTCAACGACTACTTCAGCTTCAACCACAACAATACAAGAGCACACAACAGATACAAACTCAAAGTGAACCGCTCCAAACTTGACTGTAGAAAATATGACTTTAGCAACAGAGTGATAAATGCCTGGAACTCACTACCTGACTCTGTGGTTTCGTCACCAAACCCCCAAAACTTTACCCTCAGACTGTCCACTGTTGACCTCACCCGATTCCTAAGAGGTCAGTAAGGGGCGTGAATAAGCGCACCAGCGTGCCTACCATCCCTGTCCTAATGTTTCCTCTTATCAGTACCCATCTTATGTATATAAACAATGTATATTACTAACACGTACTTGACAAAATAAATAAATAAAATAACTAAATAAATTTCTTAATCGCATGTTCTATATGATAAGCTCATTTTGGGGCATTGTGTCTTTCTGACTCTTCATGTGCCCATGCATCCATGCAAACTATATTAAATTCACTAATAAACAGTTAGAAACAGACGTTGGTTAAAATTCTCATAGGACACAAGTTCTCATAAAGGAAGGAAGGGAGGCAGATATAGGGCTGGCAAAGGGGGAAGTTTTAAAATATCCAGAAAGCTAATGGAAAGGACAGGAGCAGCAAAAATGGGTGAAATTGACTTAGAAAGTTCTAGGGCTGAGGAAAATAGTTCCTTTAATCTGGAAAAAGAGTGGCCAGTCATCCTAGAATGGATTTTTGTGCAGCTGAGGGCTCGTAGTCTATGAGTGTTTACAAGTCCACAAAGCATTCAATGATGAGACTTGAGAAAAGACTCATTAAAGATGAAAATCATTGTGAGACCTAACCTACCTGTGCAGAGGGCATGGTTAGGTGATAAAATCATCAAATATTTTACCTATTAGGGAATCACTTGCCAATTCATCTAATTGAGGGAGGAAAGAAAACGCTTTCCTTAAATCTGAATAAAACTAGCAACACATATATGTTAAGCTCATATCATAACTTGCTGAGCAATCCATGCTAAGCATTGTATTGAACTGATAGTCAGAGTGCAGAAACCCATATAACTTGGCTGCCTCCTGTATTTTTCCACAATAGACTATTGCATTGGGGAAGGGAATGGAGAATGATCCACTCTAAAATGCCATGGCATTAGTGGGTTAGGAGTCACTTGCAAAGCTTAGTTGAAACTGCCTATCTCTGTCTTTTAAGTTACATAAAATAACAGAAAACCAGAAATGCTATGGGACACTGCCTCTTCCAATCAAACTCTTTGAATGGTGTGTATGTACTCAGTGGCATTTCCCTTCATGTACTCTTAGCATCTAGTGATAAAAGGACTCCTGCATTCTGGTGACACTATGAGTTATAATACTGGGAGTGTATACTCCCCGAACAGTTATGTATAGGTCATAGATGAGGAGTTAGACTAAATGTGAAATACCAGTGAAGATACTACTCCCTACAGTATTCTGGCAAGAAAACCAGATGAAGCAGGATTCAGACTGAGTTCTAACAAGAAAAACTGATGAGCGGAAAACAACCGTTAGAATGGTATAGGGTTCAATATTGGGAAAAACTGTGCCATGGTTATATGCTTTCCCCTTTATCTGAAGATCTTTAGTTAGAACTGTAATATTTATATGTTCAGAAGGGAAACCAGACTCTTTGGCAATAAATTTATGTATGTATGCAGGAAGGACATCAACATGATAGACTAGAATAAATAGAAACCAGAATTAAAATTGTTGGGGAAAGCACCAATAACCTCTGCTATGCTAAGGGCTTTGATGGTGGAAAGCAAGGTACCTGGTTGAAGATAAAAGAAAAGGAAAGGGAGGAAAAAAAGGAGGGGAGCATATAACCAGACAGCTGATCAAAACAACAAGAACAAAAGCAACAGCAACCTAAGATGAGGTTAATCCAATGCAAACAAGTAGAAAACAAGTTCAAATGGGAACAGATTTTATTTTTCTAAGTGTTAAAATTCATTGAGAGGGTAACGGTAGCTAGGAAATAAGGAGACATCTGCTGTGTGAAGAAAACAGTATCTGAACAAAAATATTCAAGTTCAGAGACATCACATTGGCAACAAAGGCACAAGGGGGACACATAATGCCAAGGAAAGTATCACTGAAGATCCTGATCCTTGGAAAAACTGAAAGCACTCAGAAATGTTGATAGAAAGCAAAGTGGGATAGATGCTGTTGTTGATGATACAGGCATGAGCTTACAAAACCCCGAAGTAGTTACTAACCAACAATCCTGAGAAATAGCAATAGCACTTTTCTTATATACCGCTTCATAGTGCTTTACAGCCCTCTCTAAGCGGTTTACAGAGTTCAGCATATTGCCCCCAACAATCTGGGTCCTCATTTTACCGACCTCGGAAGGATGGAAGGCTGAGTCAACCTTGAGCCTAGTGAGATTTGAACAGCTGAACTGTTGAACTAGCAGTCAGCCTGCAATGGCTGCATTTAACCACTGCACCACTTCAGCAGAAATGTCCATTGGATCACAAAAAATCAGAAGTCACTGAACAACAACAAATGTTGAATGATGTGCTTCAATCAGTCTGTCTGTTTATGAAGAACTTTGAATAGAAGGAGGATGATTCTGGAGGTGGCACAGAATAGAGTGGAGTGGGGAGTGGGGAGTGGAGTGGAGTGGAGTGGAGTGGAGTGGAGTGGAATGGAATGGAATGGAATGGAATGGAATGGAATAGAATAGAATAGAATAGAATAGAATAGAATAGAATAGAATAGAATAGAATAGAATAGAATAGAATTCTTTATCGGCCAAGTGCAATTGGATGGAATAATGTGATGGGATTTTTCTTTTTGATTTTAAATAATATTTTATATAATATTTATGATTGTACATGTTGCTATAAATGACCAATGGAAATGAGTTATACTTTAATAAATTAAAGAAATAATTAGTAGAAAATATTACTCAAACTAAACAGAAGTTACATTCAAGCTGTCATGATATGTTGTGCCAAATAAGATGGTCTGTCGCCATACAAACTGAGCTTTTCCTTGTGCTTATTTTGCTTCCAGGTTGCACAGAAATTTATCTTCAAAGTTAGGGCCGTTCTGCTAGAACCTAGTAATAGATAATCATACATCATGCAACAGGTTTTCTCTATGGAGTGTCTTGTGTCATTACTTTAGAGCTAAATCTGTCCCTGTCTGTATTTCCCTTTCTCTTTTATCATTTTTACCTTGCTGTCATTTGTTTCTCTGTAGTCCTATTGCACTGAGATTTGTTACAGCCCTGAAGAAGAGAATGCTTCTCAGAGGCATGGGATTCACTAAATTACAGAAAACTACAACCGCCGCGCCACTCCTTGCAGCTCTGAAGATGATAAACAGTGAAGGATGATTAAAAATTAAAAGCTCTCTGAAACTAATTGTTAAGCTTTCCATCCTATTTTTTTGCTCTCTGCTTCAAAAATTAATTTGAAACATAATGCTACAATATTCAGTCTTAATATAACGGAGACTTGAAAATCAGCACAAATTGAAATCGTGCAAAACAAGCCAATTGTCTACGAAACATAAACATACCAAAATATTGCTAATGCTATTTTTCTATTTAACTTTCTACCCTGAGAATTACTGTAATATTTTTCTATCCTTTAAAAATATTGGAGGCTAATTCTCCACCCTTTTTTTCTACCCAGAGGAAAACTGTGATAGGTTGTCCAGAGACTAAGTATATTTTAGAAATTCGGATATAGTAGTGCAGCTACTTTTAGTACCAAAACACATTATTTAGCCTGCAGAGTGATGTTTCTTGGAGGCAAAACCCAGCAGCACAGATCATGGAAGGAATAGTGTGGAAACTTTGCCCTGGATTCTTCTGATTTTCAAACATGCCTCATTCCTGTCTTATTTCTTGCTTAGTTCATCACAACCCCATTACTTGATGGCCCAACTTGGCAAGTGTTCTTGGAAATACTGACAAACTCTAACGACAAACTTCACATTTCTTCAGAGGATGAAGCTTTTGATAGATTCTTCAAGATGCTTACATATCCATGCTTTTCCAGTCTTCTTTCTTTCTTTCTTTCTTTCTTTCTTTCTTTCTTTCTTTCTTTCTTTCTTTCTTTCTTTCTTTCTTTCTTTCTTTCTTTTCTTTTTTCTTCTCTTTTCTCTTCTTTCTCTCTTTTCTCTCTTCTCTCTTCTTTCTTTTTTCTTCTTCCTTCTCTTCTCTTCTTCTCCTCTCCTCCCCTCTCCTCCCCTCCTCTTTTCTTCTTTTCTTCTTTTCTTCCTTTCTTTTTTTCTTTCTTTCTTTCTGTTTTGGAAATGTTCTCTAGCTATAGGAACTGCTTCCCAGCCTAGAGATTCATCTGGGAGCTACAATCACATTAATCAATCAGCCACTTGTAGACCCAAAGATATTAATTATTTATTTATTTATTTATTTATTTATTTATTTATTTATTTATTTATTTATTTATTTATTTATTTATTTATTTATTTATTTGTCACACGGGTACAAGATAGCAGGTATTGGTATAAACATAAACAAAAGCAAAGTAGGTACAGGTAAATTAGGCAATAGGACAGTAGGACAGGGACAGTAGGCACAGTGGTGAGCTTATGCATGCCCCTTACAGACCTCTTAGAAATGGGGAGAGGTCAACAGTAGACAGTCTAAGGTTAAAGTTTTTGGGGTTTGGGGAAGAAACCACAGTGTCAGGTAGTGCATTCCAGGCATTGATCACTCTGTTGCTGAAGTCGTATTTTCTGCAATTGAGTTTGGAGTGGTTTACATTAAGTTTGAATCTATTATGTGCTTGTGTATTGTTGTGGTTGAAGCTGAAGAAATCATTGACAGATAGGACATTGTGAGATCCATTGGTAGATGATTTTATGAACTATTAAATTATGCTTTAACCTTAGACTGCTAATTATTATGTCTTATTATGCTTATTATGCTGTCTTGTTATGCTGCAGTTTGTTGCAATTTCCCCAGTTATTACAAATACTGTACAAAGGTGATATTCTGCCGGTTTGGATAGGTTCGCCCAAGCCAGTAGTGGAAATTGTGGGTGGGCCCGGGTGGGCCCGCCCATCTGCACAACCACCCCAGCTCTATGCTATCCTATTTGTGCACATTTTTTAGGCCGGGCGCATGCGCAGAAGGCTCGCGCGCAAGTAAAGCACATGCGTGGGAAGCCGTGTGCATGTGCGGAGGTGGCGCGAGCGAGCGAAGCGAGTGCACACACATGCTCACATTTGCGAACTGGTAGGGAAGGTAAGTGAAAACCATGCCTGATACTGTACCAGTATATCCAGCAAACTGGGTTTTGCATTTTGTTTCCAGCCTAATTTTGATTCACAATACTGGGACCAAACCTTGGCAACACACCCCTAAGAAAACAGAGTTGGATGGCAGACCGGACTCAAAACCATTGTCTCGTTTTCCAAATTTCTGGGTATAATCCACCTCCTACAATGCTGATTCTGGGTTTCATTCTCTTTACCCAAGCAAAGAATATTACCAAGACAAATAAATCTTTATTAGGTTTATCCTAATAGTTGGTCACTATTTTTTAAAAAAAAAACCATAAACATGGGAGAAATAACTTGTCATGTGCACATACTTTGTAGTGACTTTGGATCAATCACTGTCTCTCAGCCCAACCCACCTCACAGGGTTGTTGTTGTGGGGAAAATAGGAGAAGGTGTGTTGGATATGTTCACTGCCTTGAGTGTGAAAATAATAAAGGTGGGATACAAACAAACAAATAAATAAAATGGCTCTTCTCCAGCTACTCCTCCCCATAACCATTTGGGCCTCCTTTGCAATCCCTGTGCTCATCTGAGGGGATTGGTAGAGAAATTGGGGTGAGGTATTTATCATTTACACTAATGATAAACAGTGAAATCAGGGGTTCTCAAACCCTTATCTGACAGAGGACAGGAAGAGTTGATTGCAAGATCAAATTTAAACTCAGATATTGTATGAGGAGATTCCTGTTAGTCTATGGTAGGCAAAAATTAGAAGAAATATGGTAGCACCCTTTCAGACTAATACGTTTTATTAAATGGCATATGATTCTGTGAACTACAGCTCATTTCAACAGATGTATGTAAACTGAAGCTCACATTTTGAGACTTTTGGCAGCCTTGTTTTTAGGATAGAGATACAAGATACGTTATTAAAAATATTGCAGTTACACGAATAAAGATAGATACAAACATCACAACCGACTGCTTACTTAAATATTTAACTGTGTACTCAAATGATCAACGTGCATACTTGGCAGAAGAGAATTAATAAAATACGAAGCAAAAATTGCTGCAGGCTCCTCAAGGGGGAAAAATAGAATATCCTATTGCTTTCATATTTGAATGAACTCTTGTCTTCTACCTATAAACAATGTTCAATAAAGAAAGGTTGAAATTCAGCAATGTGAACATGCTTTGTGTGGCTATCATCCCAAGTGAAATCTCAGCATCGCTACTGAATGGAATAGCTAATGGTAGAAAAGATCTTAAGATGTTTGAGTTATCCAGAAGATCCTGCTGCCTGTCAGACTTTATTGGAGAAGCTGGATGCTAGGGATTAGATGGGATTGCTGTTATCACAGCAGCCTCTCTACCAGTCCTGCTTAATTCTGTAGGTTTGGCAATGGAATCCCTCAAGCTATTGGCTTTGGGGAAAATTTAATCTGCCTTCCTTACGCCAGAGAGGACTGGGAGAACCTGACCCAGACTGTTGAAAGACCTGTGTGTCTGTGTGTCTGTGTCCATGTGTGTTAGTCTTGGGGCAATGGTATTTTCTGCATCTGGGGAGATAGTACCATCTGTCCTTTGTAAGGACAGAGCAGTTCCTGTTAATTTTAACCACTGCGCCGAGGTGGTGCAGTGGTTAAAATGCAGCACTGCAGTTCAGAAGTTCAGCTGTTCAAATCTCACCGGCTCAAGGTTGACTCAGCCTTCCATCCTTCCGAGGTGGGTAAAATGAGGACCCAGATTGTTGGGGGCAATATGCTGAACTCTGTAAATCACTTAGAGAGGGCTGTAAAGCACTATGAAGCTGTATATAAGTCTAAGTGCTATTGCTATTAATTATGGAGTTTTCTGTGGCCATTTTCTGTCATAGGGAGAAAAGATGGCTCTAGCCAGGCTTCAGAAGGAACTTGAGATTGCCCCTGGGATTCTGATGAATGGAGGTTTTCTATAAATGTTTAAGATCTCTGTTGGTTTTGTTACAGTAGCTAACACAGGTAGCTCTCTAGAATAAGTACTCTAAAACCACTGATTTAATCTGGTAAGACTGTTTATCTTGCATATACTTAAACTTTAATTAAAATGAATTTTCAATAAAGATACGTATGAGTGTATACACATTCGCACACATGCACGCACACACAAACCAACAAGAAAGGAGAATATAAAGCCAAGGAAAACTCTGCATCTGAATAATTTTAAGCAATGCCATGTGTTTCTATGTTACAATTTTTCAAAGTACAATTGGGATTGACCGTTATGAATACAGTATGATCAAGAGGAAGTTTGGATGTACAAGCTCTGAAAGCAAGTTCAATTTTTGAAATGGCAATCTGAAACGAAAGGTTGCTGGAAATCTGTAAGACCTCTTATGCCGTATAAGAGCTCCAGAGATTTTGTATCAGAAAACAAACTTATGAAACAGAACCACTTTAGTTTAAATCAGGGATGGCTAACTTTCTGTGTTTTGAAAAATCTGGCCTTTCATATAATTTTACCTGGTTTTGGGGGATCCTATCACAGTTACATTTTTACAAAGAAAACAATAATACAGCATTTTCCAATTTTAAGATAAAGTAACAATCCAAATTTTACTATCATGTGTTTCTCAGCTCTTTTTAAAATTCATATAATACATTGCTTTTAATTAGGTTTCAAAATGGTGAAGCTCTGCAACATCTTACTGCTATGTAAGATGGATCTTATTATTTGCTATTTATTTGTTCTCAATAAAATATGTGCACACTGAAATATTCTTCTGATCTTCGACCATTATCAAAGGAATAAACAAAGTTGGCTGGAACTCAATTTTAAAATATGGCTTAAAAAAGAATATAGATTTAAAATAATGATATTATAAATAATGGATCAAAATTCATTAAATACAAAATGGTCTAATGTTTTCCAAATAGTTCTGGTAGAACAAGAAAACATTTGTTAAAAATATAAATCAGCCATTGATTTGTCTATGAAATCTGATAATGTGCACATTGTAGAAGACCCTGACAGTAGAGATTATGCCTTAAAATGTTGGGGGGGGGGGGGTTTGAAGGAGAAAAATAAAAAAAAACCCTGGCCCTGCAAACATGAAAACAGCAAAATCATCAAGAAAGTAAGTGTCCAGCCCACTGGAAGTAATTTAATTAGCTTTAAGTCATATTACACAGAATATACAAAATCTCTGATCAATTGATTGATTATATGCCATACATTGTTATGAACTATTAGCGACCACATAGATTTTTTCCCGTGAGCAAAATCTCTGACAAATTACAATGGAAAACTTGCAGCGATTGTGTTGCTGTCCTTGGTGCTGAAATATATACTTTGAAAGTCAATGAATGCATTGCTATTCTTGTTTATTATTTTTAAAATCTCCCGATGGGTTTAAAAAACAATTTTTCTTGTTTAGCAGAGTAATTTATGATTTTATACTTATGCAAAAAAGGCCATTTTAAAGATCCACTTCATTGACAAAATAAGTTTCAAATATGTAATAAGGTATTTTCTGAACAACAAAAAGTTTAATAGCTTTGATGGCAGCAGCACCCATTGGAATATTGCATTTGCCAATAAAGATACAGTCCTGGAGATATTTGTATTTAAATGTTTAAAGGATCAAGGAACAAAAAATGCATCTGTGTTAACATATTTTGTGTATAGTATTCAAAAATACATCTGATTCTTTTGATTACTGGGTTGCAGCCAATTGTTTTAATTCCATGAAAGGAAAATGTTTCCATTCACAAAACATTTCATTTTGTGAACACAACTCCAATTCTCTGAAAGAACGCCCTGATGCAAATCACATCATAATTATACTAATGGAGAATGGACAAAGAAGGGGATAGGAAAAAATGATAGTTCCAAAAGGAAAAACACTAGCTTCTGTAGTTTGATAACAGACTGAGTTTCAAATGAGAGGGAGAGAGTGTATTTCTGTTGCATATAATACACTGAATGGAAGCTGCTATGTTTTAAATAAGAATGTTATACCCATTTGTTTTCTATAGACAGGAGCATATATTCCTAGCAATACAGTACATCACTGTCTGTATAAAAATAACTTCTCCCTACTTCTGAGTAGAGGTGATCTAAAATAATTATCATACTCTTACTCTTAGAGGAAGATATATTCAATGCCTTCTCAGGTCAGGCATAATAAAGTTTTGCAACATACTACAAAGACTTAAATATCTTGTTTCTCAAGAAATAACATGGAAATCAGGGTTTCCATGTTCAGGTATTGGACTATAACTGGAAAGAAACTCACTTAGTGACTTTGGGCCAATTGCTTTCAGCCAAACATACTTCAATGGGATGTTCATTCATAGATAAAATGAAGGGAGATTCCATTGTAAGTTGCTGGAAAGAAGGTGAATAGAAATCAATCAAAGATACAATATTTATTAATATGTATTTTATAAATCCTAACAAAGATAGTCTGATAAAGCAGCTTCACTTTAGCAGTCTTAAATACAACAAATGAACATCCATGACTACATATACTTGTTTATTTTGCCTTTTTGTAGATCTACTAATAAGAGTAAAACTTTACTTTAACAGACCCCCATTTAATGGATTTTGGATGCAACATCCAACATCCATGTCCACACATTACCCCGATAACAGACTGGGCTATCTGAAGCCGCCCAGATTATTCACCTGAATTTCAATTTCAACTGTCAATCTCTATTACTTGCATTTGGATGTAAGCAAGCAAGCATGTGTCATTTGCATCTATTTACATGATTAGTACAATGGCATCATTATGCAAATGTTATAAAGAGACATAAAATGATGTGAATGATGTACATTAGGATTTAATGTACAACTGAGAGCAGTGGACAGTTCCTCCACTGAATGATCCATTAAATTAAGCTTTTACTACACACTCTTGAAGAAGCACACTCGTGCAACGTAAATGTTGCAGCTGAAAATGATTAGTGAAAGACCTCCAATTCCCTTCTCCTCATTATTATTATTTGTTTGGTTTGTTATGGTTCTCCACTCCAAAATACTCTAGGGCTATGTACTCTGCATCTCTGTCTCTCACACACCCACCTGCCAACCACAGGAATGAAAAGAGTGCCCCAAGAAAGTGAGAGTCACTCATTTACTTTCCTCTTCAAACCCATGAACATGTTTTGTTATTATTATAATTACTCATGATAACATATGAAACGCTAACAAGGCTCCAATTATGGATAACATTAAATATACCCATTAAATAAATAGGCTGATAGGAACTACTGTACTTTCTACGTCTCCTGTAACAAATAACTGCTCGAGGGCAAACATTTTATGAGGAAATGGGTTTAAAGCCAACTCTTCAAACACTATCTTGCTTCCTCAGCTTGTGACAGGAAACATCCCTGAAGCATGAGGCATTGATTGACTTGATCAATAGCAGTCTTCTGAACAATAATTATGCTGTGATAGCAAGTAGAAAAAAAAGCAAACACTGGAGTGCTTTGAGCTTCGTAATTTTTTTAAAAAAATATTAGGAATATTTTTTAAATTTATTTTTAAAGTTCTGATCACTGACATTATTAGAACATATACTATTTTTATACAGCCTTGTTATTTGTCCTATCTAAAAGTTATCCATCCATCAAGGAATTCAGTGACATACAAGAATTGTTAGATGAAGTGATTATCATTACACGCAACACTGGCTGTCCTTAAATACTGTAGGTACGAGGGTGAGTCAAAAAGTAATGCCATTTTCTTTAAGACAGGTATAATTACCAACACAGGAATATGTAGCACACATCAAAATGAAGCTGGTCCTCTGTAGATCACATCCCTACTTCTCAACATAGTCACCGTTTCTCTCAATAGCAATGTTCCACCTTCGAATGAGAGCATTTATCTCTACCTCGTAAAATTTTGTTGACTGTTCTTTGAGCCACTTCTTCACTGCAGTTTTCACTTCCTCGTCACTGGAATAATGTTTGCCTCTCAAACCCTCTTTCAAACCCTCGATAATCTAAAGTATTGTCCTCAAACACATTTTGTAATCGTCTGTGAATGTTCACAGGGGTTTCCCCCTCAGCAACAAGGAATTCAATCATTGCTCTTTGTTTTTGTCTCTAAGGGGACAGCCATTTTGAATTTTCCTTGTGAGTCTAAAAACCTTAACAGTAAGAAACAAAATATTTCAGAACGTAAATGATATAATCATTTATAACTGGGAAAATTTTCAGGTATTTTTTATCAAAAACTTCACCTGAAATAAAGAAAATGGCATTACCTTTTGACTCACCCTCGTAATAACAAAACAGTGAGAGTTTAATTTTTCTTTATCCAATGTTCTATGTAGTCTTACTAAGGAAACAATATACTACGATACTTTGCCCTTGAAAGTATGAGCCATGGTGGCGCAGTGGTTAGAGTGCAGTACTGCAGGCTACTTCTGCTGATCACCAGCTGCCAGCAGTTTGGCAGATCAAATCTCACCAGGCTCAACGTTGACTCAGCCTTCCATCCTTCTGAGGTTAGTAAAATGAGGACCCAGATTGTTGGGGGCAATATGCTGACTCTGTAAATCACTTAGAGAGGGCTGTAAAGCACTATGAAGCGGTATATAAGTCTAAGTGCTATTGCTATTGAAACAATTTTAGGGAATCTTCACATATCTCTTTCTCCCAGAAAATATCTTGGGGAAAACCAAAAATGGAAGAAAAGTAGCCTTAAATTTAGAAAAAAGTGCTTTCAAATGTGAACATGAAGGCACAAGGAAATTATTTTTAAAAAATCAGGAACTGGATCAAATTAAATCAGAAGAAGGATACATATTTTTAAATTAAATACAGTACTAAGCACTATATTAGATATTCAACAGCAAAAAGGTGCAGCATTCCAAGTTATTGCATCAACAGACTTTTTAAAATAAATCTTAAATACAAAATGCAGGTATTGGAATAATATACAGATTTCTTCTTAAATTTGATATTTCATATCAGAATATTAAAAACATCCTTATATGTCTCTGATGTCTCTGCCACAGTTACCTGCAGCCTGCTTCACAATGCAATTGTTCCATCAGTACATCAGTACCAACATTCATCTATGCTAGGTCTGGCTTTGGTGATAGGAGGAGAGCTAGGCAAATAGAATTTTGTGTAACAACCATTACAGTAAGAAAGTTATTAGGATTAGAACTTTCTTTCCTGATTGTAAGAACTTCCAGGAAATTTAGGTTTAGTTAAATATTCAGCATATGCTTCTTTTAGATACAGTTTGCTTGTTTATCTTGGGATTGTTTTTCCAAATGGCTTATATATTATCAATTAATATCCTTCTTATCTCTATATATTTCTGAAGGTCAAGAAATAGAATCCAAATACTATTGAACAGGGACAAATAAATACAGTAAGCTTGTTGGCCAATATTATTATGTATATTGGAAAACAACACATAAACTCGGTTGGAGGGAGTATCAACAAACCAAATTATGTTTTGATCTTACAATATTTGTTAAGAATCAGACAGTTCATGGATTTCATGAAAACACAGAAGAGTTGGGGATTTTTATTCTTTTAGATAAGAGTGGGAACCCACAATTTATTCCAAGTTTAGTCAGACGGAGGTCCATGAATATCTGAGTCAAGACTTGGTTTTCATATATTTTCAGTCTGCTATTAATTTCCCGCTGCCTTGGTTGCCTTTTATGTGTGGTTCTGATAAAAATCTGCCCACGGAGGATGAATATACTTTTAATTCTCTTCTCACATTGTTTGATATACATACTGCTTACACAAACTGATAAGGCATCCTAACTGCAATGAAATTTATAGCTTTTTATTACTTTACCTCTGCATGCTATAAATTCATGGAACTGTTCTATTTTATTGCAATGTTTATGTTTGCCAATTTTATTTACATACTCCTTACCATCTGAGGAAGAGAAAAATGTGGAAAAAAGATATGAATTTTTGCAGGTTTTCAGCATAACATCCTCTACTTGGGTGGAATATCTATGATCAAATTACTACCTTATGAAAAATCAATATTTTGCAACTTTCCTAACAATATTGATATATATGAAAATTATATATGAAATGTTTGAAAATTACAAAGTTGTATTATTCTGGAAACAATGACATATTCCTAAACACCAAAGCAGTATTCATTCTGCATATATTTTTTTCAGGTTACAGTTTGCTGGCCTCCTAACTAGAATTCAAAACTTCTAAAGTGCCTTGGTCAATGCATTTCAGTTCAGCTATATTGAACAATCATTGCAATAGCAAAGGATGACACATCCACTTCATGCTCCCAATTTAGCATTCCCATTAAAACCTTTCCTTATCACTTGAACTCTCTCCACAAAGAGGTAGACTGCATGAGCGGCATACACACTAAGAAATAAGTATGATATTTACTCTGTAGAGATGGAATTGTATGAATCAGGTAAGATCACCACCATTACTGCTTATTATGGCAGCTTACAGAAACTAGATTTGTTTGATTTCATAACTAGTTGGAGTTACTGTACTCATTTCACATGCCTAAAATATATTTATCTTTATATTTTTCAAGAATTAATAACTGATTCTTTTTGCAATCCATGGTTCTCTTAGCAATCCTTTTCAACTCTGTAATTTGAAGACACCTTTTTTCTCTCAATTTCTAGTTTTCATAATTACTTATTTATTACTGGAAATAACCAAGGTTTTCTGACCTATATTCTCACAGAAACATCCTTCTTTTGTCCCTGTCTTCTTACATAGGATTAATCTCCTTTTTACTTCCACAACATGTTTCACCTTTGTCTGTTCATACTGTAAGTCCTAAAACACAAAACTGCCTATCACCACCACTTCTTGATCAGCCACCGAAATTCAATTTCATGTAGTCTGAAATTACCCTTGTCATTAAATCATACATTTCACTTTCCATTTTTTGCCATCATAATGAGCTCTTCCAACTCTTTTACTTTCAATAAAATGGTACTGTTTCTGTCAAACTGCTTATTATTTTGGCTTTCTACTTTGATTCTAAAGCATCTCATCTTTTCCAGTCCTTCTATCTCCATAATATTATATCAGGGGTGGGTTCCTCCCAGTTCGGACCGATTGCCGAACCGTTAGCTACCCGCTGGTGATGTGACAATGGTGTCACGGATCCGGTTCGGTCGGTGCCGGTCCGTGGGGGCCACCATCTTTTATTGGGAATTTTTGGTGAATTTTTTCGTGTTTGAATGGCTTCTCCTCTTCCACGGCTTGAAAAAGAGCCCGCCCGCCCCCGGGTTAATACTCACCTTTATTTCTTTGCCCGAAGCACAGCTGATCAGCTCCTCAGCTGTGTTTCAGGCTGAATCCTGCTACTGAGCATGCACGGAAGTGAAATTGCATGGGGGGAACGTGCGCGAAACATCGCGATGCGAACTGGTGGCAAAGGTAAGTGGAACCCACCCCTGTATTATATACCTGCCGTATTATCAGATATATATGAATCCTTATCTTACTCCCTTCCTTATCATTAACCATTCTGCTTCTCCACATTTAATTATTCTAGCAGCTTCTTGTTTATTATAAAAAACCAGAAGGATAATTAAGAGTTCCAAGATGTTAATTAATTTTAGAAGATACCACATTCTGGCATAGTTATGGAAAACTCTTCTTGAAGTCAATAAAGCAAGTGCAAGTCTCTTCCTTCTAATCTTTCTGTCTCTCTCCATTATCCCTCTTTTGTGAGTGATCTGATCTCCTGCTCTCTGCTTTTTTTTAATGAATCTGTTTGTTTGTTTGTTTGTTTGTTTGGCCTTCTTCTCTCCATATATGGCACTGTTTTTCTTAGTAAGAATTGAAGCAAAGCATGCAGCGGTTTAATAATAACTCACCATATAAAAAAAGAACAGGCTGGCATGCTATTACTATTACCATCATCCATTTCAGTCAGTTTAGGAAAATGGGTGAGATGGAATTTATTTTCTTTTATAATTGTCTTGGTCGCCTGGAGAATAAGAAGCGGCTGAATGCAAAAGGGAGTTTGTACAAAAATGCAAGATTTGAGGATCTTAATACAAAAACAATAAAGCAACTGGGATGTTCACGCTTTAAGAATAAAAAGTGCAAATTGATTAAGTATTGAGATCGTTTTTCCTCCCCTTAATTTATCTTTGATTCCTGGATTATTATCTGTCTGGAGGTAAGGACAGTGCAAATAATTTCTCTGTTCATCATGTCTGAGTCCTTCTCTCTCTCAACCTTCTGATGAATCATTATTATTTCTCTTGAGGATTGCTATATATGTTCCCCCCCCCTTCTTGGATATCTTAAATCATTCCTCCAGTAATGTGATTAAGAAAAGAAGAACAGGCATGTCCATCTTTCCTTCTCTGCCTTCAGGCCGTGATAAGCACAGTTTAATATCAATCCAAGGATTCTGATACGATGAGAAGCCAGGGATATCTTCTCTATGCCAGTAATCTTTAGATATGCAAGGCCCAGAGGCTTGTCCTAGAGCCCTCCCAGCAGCCATTAGCACATGTCCCAGTTGATTGCAGAATCCATTCTTCGCTACTTCTGAACTCAGAGGAGAATCTCTAAGTGAGCTCTATTGGGGTTCCTCTTCTTGATCAATTCAAACTCCGCGGAGAGGTAGATCCTTTTAATGCAACATTCGCATTGCTTCAGGAAACCTTGGGCCAGGAAACCTGCCTTTAGGGAAATGCTTCTAATTAAGGACTCTTTAAGAACCTACCACCCAGTGAAAGTGAATGTTAAGTGCCTAAAGCAAGAGGTGGCGGCTAGATGGCTTTCTGAGTGCTCCATTCCTATTACATCAGCTATTTAACAGGTGAAGCTCTGAGAAAGATTCAAGAAGCTACTTCTGTGTTAACTTCCTTTTAAAAGCTCTCTTTATGATGACTTGAATTGTCTCCTGCAGAACAAGCATTGCAATATTTTGTCAGAGTCTACAAAAAAAAAATATGACCCCAGCAAAGGCAGATATTCTGAACAAAGCAGAAGATAAAGGGAAAAGAATTCAGCACAGAAGAAGCAATGGATCATTCACCTCCATTAATATTTGTCCATTGTGCTATTTACCAGAACCTAATTATTCATATGAAGCAATGCTCTAGATTTGTCTAGAAACTTTGGCATCAGTGTTGATTCTAGATGGGGTTGCACTCCTCCTAAAAGAGCAGGTCCATGACTTGGAAGTTGTCCTAGGTTCATGGTTCTTGTGGCCAAGAAACCTTTTATCTAGATCTGTCTGGTGTACCAAGGTGTTACTTGGTAGAGGAAACACTGGCATGTGATCTATATGTGGCTGCCTCTGAAGGCAGTAGTTAAGACTACAACTGGTACAGAATGCAGCTGCTAAATTAGTAATGGGTGGAATTGGAAAGGTAACATTGGTTTCCCTATGCTTCTGGGACCCATTAAAAAGTTACATAATGTACTGCCAGGTTATATCAGGGACTTTATCCAAAATTATCCTGGCTGTATTATAGAGAATTGAGAGAGGGCTGATTCAAGGTTCCAGCAGGGTAAGAGATAAAAGCAGGGGTGAAATGCTACCGGTTCAGGTCGGTTCACCTGAACCGGTAGTAAAAATGCTACTGGTTCACCCGAACCGATAGTAAAAAAATGCTTTAAAAAAGTTTAAAAAAAGGGTTCCGACGATCAGCTGTGACAATCAGCTGTGCCGCGCGATCATTGGAACCTTTTTTTTTACTTTTTAAAAGCATTTTTTACTACCAGTTCCGGCGAATAGGTAGTAAAAATGCTTATAAAATAAAAAAAAAGTTCCGACAATCGCGGGAACATCTGATTGTCACAGCTGATCATCAGAACTCTTTAAAAACTTTTTTTAGTATTTTTTTAACTACCGGTTCAGGTAGTGTCTTTCTTATATTCCAGTGAATTTGGAAAGCATCTACCTGAGCCATTTCTGAATGTTAATGGAATGTGTGGATAACTTTGAGGGATGAAAGAAAGAGATACTGCCTAGGAAACATTCAGACAAGAGGACGGGGAGCCCCAAAGTGTTAATGATCAGAGAAAGTAACTTAAGAAGGATCTGCCCTAATTGATCAGATGGTTAAAAGTGGTGGTGTAAGTTTGCATCTTCAGACTTGGAAGATTCTGTTAATGTAGCCTTACAATAAAGTAGGTTTAGCTCATCTAGTTATGTTTCCTGTTTTGGTTTACTTGGGAGGGCTGACAAATCTAGACTTTAAAAAATGCTTGATCCCCTTTTACCTAGTAATGTTTCTGTACTGTATATTTTCATCAATGTGACCTTCCTTACTCTCTACAGTACATTACATGAGAAGGCTTGTGCTTACAAAATGGGATTATCCCTTCATCCCTCATCTCTTCTTCTCTTGAAGGGCCCTACAATGTATCTGGCAAAAGATCTTCAAACTTCACAAGTAGATTTGGAGAGGGTAGAAATGGGACATTTTGATTCATCAGCAATAACCTTTCCGCTGATATAAAGAAATTATTGGCTATCCTTTGCTGATAGCTAGGCGGGCAGGCAGGCAGAAAGACAGTTATAAATAGATATCTTAATGCAGTAAGAATGGCCCCTTCAGGAAATTAGTGAAAACTTAGTTCTTCCAAGAAGCAATCTGGGCTATTTTCCTGTAATTATGTCTCCTGAGGAGGAATTAATTTTAGTTTTTTGAGCATCTTTCCCAGCTTTATGTTATTGTTTATATTATTATAACAAATGATTTCTTTTAAAATTACTTCATATTGTTTTTAACTGCAATTATATAGTGGGGAATTCTATATCACTCTGAGTTGTATTATTGGAGCAGACTAGAAACCCTGTTAAAAAAATTTTTTTTAACATTTGAGAATTTTTGCAGAAAATCATCGGGAGGAGATAAATGGAAACATTCAGGATGTTAGTCAATTAAAGTATAACTGATCAACCCATTTATTTTTCATATGTTTTAAAAATGAAAATGTAGAAATCAAAATCTTGTGCACATTTGTTGGATAAGAAATTTGATTCTTTAGATTCTCCGAATCTTATGTTCCTAACTAAATTAGTAATCAGATATTTTTACAGGAAGGTAGAGGGTGGGGGAAATGTTACCACTACTGCCAAATATTTAAAGGTGACATGTAAATCTTTAAGTATATAAAAGTCACCAATAATTTATTTATATCCCTTATTTCAGGATTTATATTCCCCTTTCAAGATAGCAATTCTCCAAAGCTGCCTACAAGTACTATAAACAACTGTAAACAAAAGAAAAGAAGTAAGTTTCCAGGGAACTCCTCAGAACACCTATAATGGTATCAGCCCTGTGGGGAGGTAATCATCTAGCACAGGGGTGGCCAAACCATGGCGCATGCGCCAAACGTGGCGCATTGGATGATTGCAAGTGGCGCATTGCAATCATCCAATGGACAGAAAAGGCTGACGCTTATTATGCAGGAAGAAGGGGATCGGACAATAAGAAGGTCGGAATCACTTTCGCTCGCTAATTTAGCGAGCGAAAGTGATTCCGACCTTCTTATTGTCCGATCCCCTTCTTCCTGCATAATTCTGGAGAGCGCGCGCAGTTCGAAGTCAAACTCCGGCAGTGACAAAACGAAGCGACAAAGTTGGCTCTTCTATGACTTGTGGACTTCAACTCCCAGAATTCCTGAGCCAATCATGCTGGCACAGGAATTCTGGGAGTTGAAGTCCACGAGTCATAGAAGAGCATAGCAGAGGAGGAAGTAGTCAGTCACAAGCACCGGCAGCAGAGCAAGCTTCAGAGAAGGGACGTCTTGGGAAACCTGCGCTTGGTGAGTTTCTTTTAATTCGGTTGCTTTGCCTTTCTCCACGCATGGTGCGGAAGGGCTAGGAGGGGAGCCCGGGTGGGGGAGAAGAGAGCGTGGAATGCAGGGATCCATCCTCCCCAATCCTGATCAAGCAGTCCTCGGAGGCCAGCTGCCAGGGGCGCAATCCGTGTGGTTCTCCGGCCAGGAAACTTTGTAATGGGAAGAGTAGAGGGGGGGGGGAAACCTCTCCAGCTGCGAAGCCCGCACTGAAAACAGGAGCCGAAGCAGCCTTCCAAAAGCAAGGTTTTTGGAATCAGGGAGGAAAGTTTGGACGAGGCTAGGAGCGGGCGCGTCTTCCAAAGCCCTTTGAGTTCCATTTCACTGATTGCTCTCGTGAGAACTCCACTACTGCCAAGGCTGCCTGTGAGATGGAAGGGTTTGTCCAAGTGCATGTGGTGCAAGGTGTGGGGTAAACCAGCTGCGGTGATGCTTTGCCATTGTTGCAATTCCGATTTCTGTGATCGGGACGCAGGGTGCGTTACAGCGCTAGCATCATGCCAGGCAAACGTCTCCTGCTTTACCTGCTTTCAGTGATTCGGTGGGAACCACAACCTCGCGCCCTGCATCCCGATAGCAGAAATTAGAATTGCAACAAATGGCTTTCCTCCAGGATTTCAAAAACCTTGCTTTTAGAAGGCTGCTTCGGCTCCTGTCTCCCAGTGCGGGCTTCACAGCTGGAGGGGTTTTTTCCCCCTACTCTTCCCATTACGAAGTTTCCTGGCCGGAGAACCATGCGGATCGTGCCCCTGGCAGCTAGCCTGTGAGGACTGGTTGATCAGGATTGGGGAAGACGGATCCCCCCATTCCATGCTCTCTTCCCCAACCCAGGGCTCCTCTCCGAGCCCTTCCCCACCACGTGCAGAGAAAGGCGAAGCAGCTGGTGGCAGGGGAGGGGGGAAGGCACGGGGTGGGGGGTTCCTCCATGGTGCAGGCGGCTCCAGATGAAGCACGATCTTCAACCGGGCATGTGGAAGTCAAAAAAGTGCATTGTGTTTCAGGTGGCAGGCAGTTCCAGCTGGTGCTGCCACCCAAAAATGCTTTCCTATCCCGGTTCCCCCGTTGCACATTGCAGAGCTGCACGCCCCCCTCCTCCTCCTCCTCCTCCTCCTCCGCAGACTCACTTTCCCTTTCCTCCTGGCCAGAAGCAGAAGCCGACTGCCTGGGTTGTCTGGAGAAGGGGCAGGCAAAGCCCAGCAAGGTGTTTATGAGATGGCAGCGTCCAGGAGGACTGAAGTGCTGCCTCTCTATCAGACCTTGCTGCAAGAAAGCCAGGCTTTCAATGCCTACATCTATAGGTAGGAAGCATTCGGTGCCAAGTCTTTCTTCTTCCCCCATGAAAATCATCCCCCACCCCACCCACTCCAGTTAAATGCCCATCGGGTGATAGGGTTTGTTTTAAATGGATAAAAAGATCTGTGCTGCTCGTTATCAAAATCCGAGTGGAAGTGAGGATGCCGCTGATCCTGATGCTGGTAGGCAGAGGCAGAATTGTCCTACGGGAGTGGGGCAGCATACAAAAATGACCAAAAAAATAAATAATAAATGGCGGATCTGAACTTGTCTGCGAAAAAATTTGGCGGATGGTATGCTTAAGGTTGCCCACCACTGATCTAGCAGAATCCAGATTTTATGGCGGTTGTCACTTGCCTTTCTCCTGCTCTGATGTAGCAAATTAGCAAATAACCTATTCAAGGAAGAATAATAGCCAGTTTCAACATAAGAGTAACACATTTTGTTTCTACTGACTTGCGCCCAAGGCATTTTCTGAAATGAAGACAATTGACCTGCATTGAAGGTAGGCAGCCTGGCATGGAATATTGAGATTTAACACTTAAGAGAATAAGGAGGTTATCACAGGATGGAGGGAGGAGGACTGTTCTGGGCAATTAGCATCAGTAAGTTCCAGTTTAGTAATCAACTCAGTTCTTTCCCTTAGAGAGAAGCCAAGAGATAAGCAATAATAATAATAGCCAGAATAATAAGAATAGTAAAAAAAAATGGGCAATTGTTATATCAGCTTGTAAGATAGCAAGGTTTGCAGATTTGCAGATAATTAAATTTAGTTTCTCAGTGTATTTAAATATATTGGAATGCAAGAGAGCTTCAGTAATTCTTATTCATGATTACAAACTACAATATTTTACTCTGCTGAGACCAACTATTTTCCTTTAAGAACACAAAATTAATCATGTCAAAATTTCATATCCTGTGGAATAAATGTTTTTAATATATAAATACCAGCTCCTTAGTCACACACAAGATAACTAGATGAAATTAATAGCTGCAATATCGATCCCTTATTGCTGGAAAAAGAATTTCCCTACTGAATTGGTAGCACAGAGTTTGGGACCGCACATTGATGTTTAAATTTAAAAATGTAATTTGTCTGTAAAAAGAGATAATGTGTATATAAAAGTTTAATTTATTTGCTGCTGACTGAAAAGACACATTCAAAAAATGTATATTCATAGATAAACTTTGTTATAATGGGAAAAAACAGGCTTTAATTTACATTGCAAAACTATCACTTGATTTATTCTGTTCCCAAAATCATTTTCAATCTTTCTTGAAAAGGTCTGGTCCTAGATATTTATTATCTTGTTCAAATTTGCACTCTAAGCAACATATTTTATTAACATCTTTACATTCTGATTTCTAGTTGTCTGTTTTGCTATAAATCACAGAGGATTAAAAGATAAAATATTGCATTGATAAGAAAAGACCTGATGAAATAGCAAATTGGTTAAAGATAATTTCCAGAAGAAAGGAAAGTATTTTGCAGTTCAGAAAAGTTAATCATAAAACTAAAGAGAATTAAGAGCCAAAGTAATTGTTCTGAAACCAGAACAGTTCTGTTAATGCGAAGGAAAAGTAAAAATATTTTTGGACTATAAAATACTCCGGCATAACCTCAAACTGACAAGGGCAGTTTGGACAGGGCTCTGAGATCGGCAAACCAAGGCCTCCTGGGCCAATGGGGGGGGGGCAAGCAGTAACACCTCAGCTCTCTCCAGCAACATCTTGCGAATGACTCTGGGTATTAGGAGAAGAGGGGGGAAAGCATACAGGAGGCCTGCTGGCCAATCGCAGCAAAGTGCGTCTGTTCCCTCCGCCCCCTAAGTTTGGTATCTGGAGAAGTACCGTGGCAGTTTTGCATTCCCTGGAGTGGCAAAAAGGTCTCTGGCAGGGAGACCGAACTGATTGACCAAGGACTGGCAAATGGCCGGATGAAGGCTCCATTCTGCCTGGTCGATATGGTTTTGACTTAGCCAGTCTGCAGTCACTTTGTTCACCCCGGCGATATAGTCCGTGTGTATGGATAACAGATGATGCTCTGCCCATAGCTCAAGGCCCTTCACCTCCGCCATGAGACGACGGGACATAGTACCCCCCTGATGATTTATGTGGGCTTTGGCTGCCACATTGTCGGTCAGCATGAGGATGTGCTGACCCCCCCCCCCGAGAGCCAGATCGATGCAGGGCTAATCGAACCGCTCTCAGCTCCTCACCCTGATCTCTATTAGACAATATCTATTATGATATAATTAGGTCATAGAAGAGATTGTTTTCCTAAACTAAATCAACCCTGACTATTCTTTGGAAGGACAGATACAGGAGCTGAAGCTCAAATACTATGGCTACCAAATGAGAAGAGAGGACTCGTTGAAAAAGATCCTGATGTTGAGAAAGATGGATGGTCAAAGGAGAGGATGAGATGGCTAGAAAGTGTCATTGACACAATGAACATGAATGTAGGCAAACTCCAGGAGTCAGTGGAGGACGTGTGTGTGTGTGTTGTCTAGCATGCTATTGTCGATAGGGTCGTAAAAAGTTGGATGCAACTGAACAACAAGAGATTGTTTATCAGAAATACAGATATGTTAATATACATATACAACTTCAAAGCTGAAAGGTTGTGGATGAGATTTGCTGTTGAGTCACCAACATGACGTGAGAACTGTATTGTTTGTGGACTCAAGGGGTGAAATGCAATTTGAATTTAGGCCAAAAGAGTGTGATGATTCAGAGACTAGAGAAAGAAGCAACTTTAGCCCCACGTTTTGTTCCCAAACACATTGCAAGGCCAGCATGGTAAACTTCAAAACATTAAGCATCCTGTTTGTTCTCCCCCCCCCCTGACTTATTTCCTACCATTGTTGTAGTTCCCACTCACCTAAAATCACTCTGTTGCACCTTTGTTGCCATTCCACAGAACTATATGCTTAGAGCAGAGGTCATGACAATTATAGTCCAGAACAGTGTGTGTGTGTGTGTGTGTGTGTGTGTGTGTGTGTGTGTGTGTGTGTGTGTGTGTGTAGGCAAAGCAAGGAAGGTGTTTTTGTTTTGCCTGGACAAGGCCACTGCAGACACAGACTTGCTTAGAAGTGAGTGTCAAGCTACAGCTAAGCATGTCAGACTAGCTATTTGTCAAAACAATAGTTTTACACTAACTGATTTCCATATATAATGTATCCAAAATTCAGCATTCTTTCCTTGTGTTAAATTTCTAGCCTTTCAAAATGCAGACGTTTCTCTGAACATTAAGAGAAAAAGCTGATCAACCTAATGGGAGTGCTGATAAAAGCAAGCCTAAATTGAGCAAGTATGATGAAAGTTACACATCTTTTTGTAAGTACCGGTATATATATATCAGGGGCGGGTTCCTAATTTTTTTACTACCACTCTGTGGGTGTGGCTTATTTTGTGGGTGTGTCTTGCCAGCCATGTGACCAGGTGGGCGTGGCTTCTCGGACTTCTGAAAGGAGGGGAACTGAGATAGGTCCTGCCGCCCATTCCTCCTCCCCTCAGCAGCTCGAGAAGCCTCAAACATGCGAAAATGCTTAGGATCATCACCGCACGTTCGTGGACTACTGAAGGGAGGGGAATGGAGATAGCTCCTGCCACCCATTCTTTCAGCGTCTCACGCGCTCCCTCAGCCATCCTCCCCTGCTTGGATTCACTGTGGGGTAGGAAGGCAGTGCATGCGCAATGCCGGAAGCTTGAATTCTGGGCATGCGCAGAAGAAAATTTTTAAAAAAATAAAAATTTTTTTTTTAAAAAATGGCAGCACCCAGGCATTGGCAACCAACCGCACCGGTACTGTGATGTCACCAGCGGGCCGCTACCGGTGCTATAGAGTGGACCGCACTGGTAGGAACCCACCACTGATATATATATATATATTGCCCAACCCTTGGGGATCAGTACTTCAAACTCATGTATTATTTTTAAAGGGTGGCACTCTCTGAGAAAACTCTGGCTTAGGGAATACTATCTAAGTTTTGTATTTTAACAAGGTGTTTCTGAAGACTTCAAATTACCTCTACCTAAGAAGAAAATAAGACTCGGATTTATTTCCTTCCTAGGCAGTTGAATGCCAGGGCAATGCAACAGAATTTCTGGGAAAACTGCAGCTATCCAATTAGTTGAGCAGGGATTATAGGAAAAAGGATTGGTGAAGAGCCCAGCAATGTCCCAGCAATGTTCTGCAGCACCTGCTATGCACACCTGCTGCCTGGGAACAAACACCCTTGCTTGCTGGCCAGCTCGACCGAAGAGCAGTTTGCTTGTTAGAAAATACAGTACTTTTCCCTCTGTGAGTCAAGTTGGCTGTTTCTGGATTTACGCCAACCTCTTAAAATCAGTTCTGTTTGTTGATATAATTATGCAGCAGGCAAAAGTTAATGTCATATCGGTCTCAAAAGTCCCAAGGCTTCTAACCCAATGAAAATGAAGGTTGCAGCAGGTGCATCTTGCTCAAGTGAAAATCAAAACAAGAGAGCAAATAAGGATGGTTGGATAAGACAGCACCTGCCTGATCCCCCCCCTCCAATTTGGTTGGTAACTGGAGAAATGCACCCTGCACAGCTGGATATATTCCCTCTCCTATGTTAGCATTATAGAATGTATCCACCTGGAAGATTTTTTTAAAAAATCCAGCAAGATCTTAACATATATGGAGGCAATTAAACCTGGCCTCATGGATGATATTTTGAAAGGTTAACCAGGCTTCCTGTTGATGTCTCAGTCTTTGGCACTTAAATACTGTAAACAAGCCAAAGAAAACTATATGCTATCTCAAAAGAATTGTCCTCTTATTACACCAATTTGAAACAAAAGCTAGAGAAAGCTTTTTAGTATATGATCCACAAGGGAGAAAGTGAAAAACTGGGCTGGTAAAGACCCAGCTTATGCTTTTTGTGTTACTCAACAATACAGTATATCCATTGAAACAGCTCGGTTAAATAGCTGGAGGATAAAGTGAGAATATTCTGGAAACATTTGATAATTCCTAAGGCTTTGAAAAGCACTGGAAAGAGCTTTAATGTTCTTTCAATGGTTCTTTCATCTAAATTGCCAGATATGCACAAAGAAATGTGATCTAGTTTTTTTTCTGAAACTATCTATGGTAAACCTTCATCAAGCTATGTCTGGAAATGCTCAGAATTGGTAACTACTACAGAAGCATTCATGGTCTCATCACCCCCAATCCAGCAGTGAAATGCTCCCAGTTTGCTTTTGCCTGTCGGTCGTCGGAGAACCGATCGCGAAGGCAGCGCGACGCTTCGCCCACCCACCGGGACACCGCCATTTGAGTTCTTTTACCCTCTGTGCATGCACAAAGCATTCTGTGCATGCGCAGAGGGTACAAGAACTCAAATGGCGGTGTCCCGGCGGGTGGGCGGAGCATCGCGCTGCCTTCGCGATTGGCTCTCTGACAACTGACAGGCAAAAGCGAACCGGGAGCATTTCACCCCTGCACCAATCCCATGTCGCACTAATTCAACTCAGGGCTACCAAGGTGGAATAACAACCAAGAATAGGTTAATGGCACAGGAGGAAAGATTGGCACAACCATCCTCGCTGAGCGACTGAGTGAAAAAGCTGGCAAGCATAGTGACAAGGGCGGGACCTGAACAGCTTTTGACAGACTCAGTCCAATCAGAGAGCAGACGGATTTAACCCATTCCTGGATGCTATATTCTATGAGGGAGAATTGGTAACTACTACAGAAGCATTCATGGTCTCATCACCACCAATCCCATGAGTATGTTCAGATATATGCTTCCATAAACTATTTCTCAAGAGGCTCACTCTTTGCCTACATTCAAGATACATCACTTCTCTACCTCTTTAATAAGGCCTAGAAAACAGGCAAAAGCTGCAGTGGATAGAATGCAGTACTGCAGGCAAACTCTGCCCACAAGCAGGAGTTCGAGCCTGACCAGCTCAAGGTTGACTGTCTTGCATCCTTCCAAGGTCAGTAAAATGAGGACCCAGACTGTTGGGGGCAACATGCTGACATTTGTAAACCACTCAGAGAGTGCTGTAAAGCACTGTGTAATGTTATATAAGTCTAAGTGCTAAGTGTTAAAAGCAATATAGGAGTTTTCAGTTTGCACCCAACCCAAGTGGCAGCAGCTGGTGTGTGTCCAATAAAAAGATGTGCCTGGGACCAATGTCCACCAAAGAAAAAGAGATTCTGAACTATAATGTTTCACAGGAATTTCCTGTATGTGTTATTTTATATCCTCTATACACTGTGCAATAAAAGACTGGCAGCCTCTTGAGAAGAATTGAAACATGTTTCATAATACATGAAACAGCCCTTATTGGGTAAACTTCTGTGTATTTTTATCTTCCTCTGAAATTTCCCTTGGCTTGTTTTCCATGGTGCACCTGCTTTCTGATTGTAGTTACCTCAGCAGGCCAATATCATACTGGGGGAGAGGATGATGGGAAGATAGTTCTGTTTTTTCAACAGGGCACTTATACTTTTATGCACCTGTTCTTAAGTTCAGCCCACTAACTTAATGTTTTGGGTGGAAAAGCAAATCCACCCTTCCACCGGTAGATAGATTGTAACTGGGCTTCATGCATAAACTCCTGAGAGGAAAAATCTATTCCGCCTTGTAGAATTGCCTGGCAAAGAAAACAGATGCCTAAACTCAATCCTGCCCATATACATGGAGGACAAATTTGAAAACTTTCTTTTAAAAAATAATAAATGGGAAAAGTGATCTGAACCACAAGTCACCTGTAAACACATGACAAGGTGCACATCCTATTCTGGAGGTGGGAGATTATGGGAATGGAGGCCCAGTACATCTGGAAGGGAAATCTGACAGGAAGGATAACAGAAACCAGGAATCTTCTAGGATCCTAGTTTTTTAAAAAAAATTCAAAAAGTTTTATTGTACAAAGTACAAACATTTTTCTCTTTTCTCCCCCCCTTCCCCCCCCAAACCCATCCCCACCCCCCTTACCCTCCCCTCCCCTACTCCCTCCCACCCACCCCCACCCGACTTCCCAGAAAAAGCACAGGGTATAATGTTCAGTAAACATAAAATTAAAATATACTAACAAATTATTAATTTCAAAATTTCCTCTAGTTCTTTAACTCCTTGTTACTCAAAAACCTTTTAAACATAATATAAAAAATTAAACATGTATCATTAATAGACTAACATTCCCATATATCAAATTATTAATTTCACAATTATTCTAAATCTTTAATTCCGTATAACTCAAAGTCTTTAAATTTTTTTTTCTTTTTTAACATATATCATCTCTAATCCATTCCATTATATTTCTATCAGTCAAATAATCTTTAAAATATAATAATAAAAAGGAAAAGTCCCTCGGGAGTAGGGCGGCATATAAGAACAAATAATAAATAAATAAATAAATAAAGTCTCGGCCAGATGCACCCATCAGCATCAATTCCTCGATAATAGATGAATCTTCCTTCTTCCAACACAATATCTCCAATAAACTGGCATTTAAAGTCAACTTAATTGCTATTACAGTTCAATCCATGATTGTTTCTATCAATAAAAACTATGTTATAAGCTTGATCTTTTCTACAAAATGTTTTGAATGATCCACCATATTCTTATCCAAAAAGCCTTAATTTTCTTTTTTTTTCTTTTTTCTCTTTTCTTTAAACATAACCATCATATACAAAAATACATAACATCTTCACATCACCAGCATTTAACTTATAGATTTAATCTTTTCCCTTATTTCCCGAGGATCCTAGTTTTAAAGTAGCAGTGCTAAACATGCTTTTGCTTTGAAAACAGGTCAGGATTGAATATTGGGAACAAATGCCAAGGCCAACAGCAATGTTCCGGGAGACCGAATCAAGCAGGACAGTTCCCAGCATTTAATACTGAGGCAAATTGGAGGCTTTGACTTCAGTTTCTTTGGATTTCCCCTCTTCTTTCTACAGGGGTGTGTGGGGGAGATGTGTCAATTTTATTTTTTAAAAATCTGAAAGCCAGATATTATTATTGTTGCTCACCCAGTGAACCAGATGTTGAGGCTGGATTTGGCATTTTGGTCAATCTATCGAGTCCTTCCCAAAGATGTGAGATAGGCAGATGCTATTGTTTAATAATATTAAAGATATTAGTAGGATGTAAGCTGTCCCAATTATTATGATTGGTTTCACGGTCAGCCAGATGTTGAGATTGGATTTTGCATTTTATCCACCTATCAAATCCTTCCAAGTATGTGGGATAGATAGATATTGTTGTTGTGATGTTAAAAGTATGTTGCGGGATATAAGTTCTTCCAAGTAAGGCTGCCTTTTGGTGTTCAAGTGGTGCTCCAGATGTTTTGGGATTGCACCCAACACACTTACTAGTATTGGTACTATCTTTTCTTTCTTTTGTCACAATTGTTCTACTTCCATTTGCAAGTCCTTTTTGTATTATTACAATCAGAATGTGTGTGCAAAAAATACAGATTCAACCATTTTTCTGAAGTTTCCAAACCCTATCTCTCTCCCCCTCCCCCCAATTAACTCAATAGAGGATGAAAATGAGACACCAAAAACATTCTGTGCATAGTAAATTTTATACTGGAAAGTAGTATATTGCAGAAAATAAAAGCTGAAAAAGACTTCTGGGTAGAAAGTAGGCTTACCTTAATTATTTCAGGGGCATTGTTTTGGAATCTTATTTACAGTGCTCTTATTTTTAAATGTAATTTTGTTTCAGTATTGTGGAAATGCAGCTCTGTTAGACTGAGTTTGTACAGAAGTCCCTTTTATACTTCAGGGAACTTAACAAGAGATCAACATAGTCATTTATATCAAAACAATCTTACTCTCTCCCTGGGGATGTACAGCAGGGGGCAAGAAAATGGAGAGAGAAGGATGCTTGTCTCAGATGTGAGGGGGGGGGGGAAATATACACTGTAAGCTGTTCCTGAAATGGTTACCACAAAGTATTGAGCATTTCTAACACCTTAATATTTGTGTATATAAAGCTACAAAGGAAGAGCTTTGTTCTATGACCTGATTCCAACTTCTGCAAATTCCTCATGGAGCCAACCTCATTGCTTAAACTGTAAAATCAGCACAGAAATGGAAAGCACTTACAGCAACCACACATTTACCACAACAAGCAATCAAAATGGGACAAGTCTAAACAAACTCTTAATAATCAGGAAGCATCTCTACAGGCTCAGAGCTATCATACTCCTTTGCAGAAATGATTACACACAGCCCTCATTAGCCATTAAACGAAGAAGCAAGCGCCTACGGCACCAAGGGAAGGAGGCCGCCATACAGCATTTTCCCCAAACTGTCATTTCCTTAGCTTTTTCCCTGCCATTCTTCATTTTAGAGTAGGGGTGGGGAATGATGGTCCTTTTATGACTTGTGAACTTCAATTCCCAGAATTCCTGAGCCAGCCATGCTGGATCAGGAATTCTGGGAGTTGAAGTCCACAAGTCATAAAGAGGCCATCATTCCCCACCTCTGTTTTAGAGGTAGTACTCAATTTAACAATCACCGTTGGGGCCAGAATTTTCGTTGCTAGGCAAAGGTGGTGGTGAAGTGAGGCCTGCTCAATTTTACAATCTTTTTTGCCATGGTTTTCAAGTGAATCATTCTAATTGTTAAGTGAATTATGAGGTGGTTAAGCAAACCTGGCTTCCACTATTGATTGTGCTTGTCAGAAGCCAGCCAGGAAGATCGCAAATGGCGATCACATGATCCCCGAGACACTGCAACCTTCATAAATGCATGCTTGTTGCTGAGGGTTCGAATTTTGATCACGTGACTAGTGGTGGGTTGCTCCCGGTTCGGCCCGGTTCTAAGAACTGGTAGCGCCGGCAGCGGGAGAGTCCGCTCAACCGCCCGGGATGCTTCACCCACCCGCCCAGGACGCTTCTGCATATGTGCAGTGGCGTCGCGCACGAGCGAACAGGTAGCAGAGGGTTTTAGAACCCACTACTGCACGTGACTGTGGGGATGCTGTGATGGTCATAAGTCACTTTTTTTCAGTGCCATTGTAACTTCAAATGATGGCTAAGCGAATGGTTGTATGTCGAAAACTACCTCTCCTCCATTTTGTTATAATCGTCCTTATCTGCCCCATTCAGTTTTAATTTGCACTGGTTTCTTTGGCATGGTGACTTAATATTAAAAGCTTGGTTTGAGAGATTTTCAAAAAGGAAAAATATGCTGTCAAGATCATGTAATTTCAGTAGCGATAATATCAACTCTTATTTTGCCTTATCATCTTGGGGAGGGTGATTAGTTTTCAATATATTTTGAATTAGCATTTTTCCACTTATAACAATTCTATTAAAATGCACTAAAAGTGTTGAAAATGTGCATTCTTCCGTTGCTTTAATAATACGTAAATAATTTGCTTATAACGGTTGCTAAATCATTAGCGCTAAATGATTCCCCCCCCAAAAAAAGTTTACATTTAATATAGTTGTGGGATGTGGCCTATGGGATGGTCCGGAAGAAAACTGGCTGTTTAATTTATTTCAGCACTTATTGAATCTTAGTATCTTGCCAGTCAAGCTATGGAAGGGCCAAGGAACGTCATTATTGGGCTGCGCTTAGGCAGAAATTGGCCTTAATCCAGCCCTGATGATAAAGCCCAGATTTCATAAATTCTGAGGTACATTCAAGTCCAAGAAATACAGGTAGTCCTCAACTTATGACCACAATTGAGTCCAAAATTTCAGTTGCTAAGCAAGATAGTTGTTAAGTCAGTTTTGTCCCATTTTATGACCTTTCCTGCCATAATTGTTAAATGAATCACTACAGTTGTTAAGTTAGCAACACGGTTGTTAACTGAATCTGGCTTCCCCATTGACTTTGCTTGTCAGAAGTTCGCAAAAGAAGGTCACGTGACTCTGGGACACTGCAACCATCATAAATATGAACCACCATGGGCATATGTTGTGACTTGCCCGTGTCCCGTGCAGCTGGTCGAGGATCCGGAGGCCCTAGAGCTGCCCGTGGCGCGGCACTATCACCCTGTGTACCTGGCACCTGAGTCTGACAGCGATGAGGACTCAGTGCCAGAGGAGGAAGACCAGCCAGGGCCTTCTGCACCTTCTCAGATGGTGCAGAGTGAGTCCTCAGAGGAGGAGGAGCCTCTGCTGGATGCTAGGGCTCACAGAGCAGCCAGCAGAAGGGATCCGCTTTACAGCCGGAGATCTCCTCGCAGGTAAAGCTGAGGGCTAATGGGCCACGCCCTCAGGCTATTTAGGACTGGTGCACTCAGCACTTGGTGCTGGAAGCAACACCTGTGTTATTCAAGCACTTCAGAGTCCTTTTGCATCGGAGTTCCTGTTCTGAGTCCTGTGTTTGGAAATAGCAGCTTCTGGAATGCTTTTCTTGGATTTCAGCCAACTCGAGTGAGTGAGAGAGATAAGAAAAGACTTAATTGGTATTTGTTTTTGGACATTTGAACTTTGGCTAATAACTCACGAAGAGACGAAGGAACTTTATTCCCCGAGACTCTCTTTATGTTTGTTTCTGGACTTTAAATCCCTGCGCTTTTACTAAGCATCTTCATTAGTAAAAGGACCCCTTTTGCTTTTGTAGCAAACAGTTGTGTGTGTGTTTTTCTGTGGGTTGCGGTGCTGGGACACAACAGCATGCTACAATGGTCGCAAGTGTGAAAAATGGTCATAAGTCACTTTTTTCAGTGCCGTTGTAACTTCAAATAGTTACTAAATGAATGGCTATAAGTCGAGGACTACCTGTAAGCCAGTTATTCCAATACCAGCACATATTAGAATCAAATCACTTCAAATCAACTAATATGGAGGATGGAATAATTTCTCAGCTCAGTATCAGGACTATGTATGTATGCATCTATATTACTATTACTATGAAAAATGACTGCATGAGTACAGACAATTAATGTGTCAGTCTTTCAATGTAAACTAGACAGAAATCATGGCTAAATATGTTAATTCTACTTTAAGAGCCATGGTGGCACAGTGGTTAGAATGCAGTACTGCAGGCTACTTCTGCTGACTGCCTGTAATTTGGCAGTTCAAATCTCACCAGGCTCAAGGTTGACTCAGCCTTCCATCCTTCCGAGGTTGGTAAAATGAGGATCCAGATTGTTGGGGTCAATATGCTGACTCTGTAAACCGCTTAGAGACGGCTGTAAAGCACTGTGAAGCAGTATATAAGTCTGAAGTGCTATTGCTATAGCTATTGTAAAGTTATATTAACAGAGTCTTGCAACTCTGAAAGTACATTTGTTCCGCCATTCCCTTTACAGCCAAGGAAACTGGCCAGGACCCATTCTAAACTGCTTGCCCCACCTACATTCCTGCTGCGAGCTAAGCTGCCTTTTATTTGATCGTTCCCTCGGCTGCATCTCTTCCCCCCCCCATCCCCCAAGGTCATCCCCACATACTGTTACATACTGCAACTGGATAATGTATTTTAAAATGCATCACACGATGCAGAAACTGCTGGAGATTGGAGCTATGTGTAGCTGGTTCACAATTATCTCACCATGGATTATTAGAGGATGACATACCGGGAGCCAAAAAAGCCCAAGTATTACTCAGTAATTGGTGTAGCTTAGTGAGCTCAGTTCCAAGGAAAGAGAATCATTCAATTTTATCAATCAAGGGCTCCATGGAGAGTCTTTAATTCCATTTCAGAATGCTCACAATTAATCCCTAAGACTTCCAAAAATTGAATTTATACTTGCTAAAATGTGATTTCCTCCTCTATATATACAGCCTTAGAACAACTAAGATTGGTTTTTTGTTTGTTTGTTTCTGTTTAGATTTTTGGTTTATCATATCCTGGGCCTGATGAGAAAAGGCGAATAGATGTCAAAAGCTATAAAAAGCTATCTGCTTGCCTGATATTACGTTTCTCACTGTAGTATGGTACTATGTTTTTAATAATTATTTTAGGTAGGTAGGTAGGTAGGTAGGTAGGTAGGTAGGTAGGTAGGTAGGTAGGTAGATAGATAGATAGATAGATAGATAGATAGATAGATAGATAGATAGATAGATAGATAGATAGATAGATAGATAGATAGATAGATAGATAGATAGATAGATAGATAGATAGATGGATAGCAAGCAAGCAAAAAGGAAGCTGTGATGTTTCTTCCCATATTTGGCACACCAGGATGATTCGACAGAAAAAACATATATAACCCTTTCCTGGTGAAGAGCTGATAAGGGAAGAGAGCCTGTGGCCTAGAGGTTAAGCTGCTGCCTTACAGGCAGACTGCCCAGGTTCAAATCCCAGCAAGGGTATGGCTATCAGATGAGAGCTAAATAGCTTGAAATAGATCTATAATAGTCTCCCTTCATTTTCATTTATCAGCAAAAAATGTATATATATATATATATATATATATATATATATATATATATATATATATATATATATATATATATATATATATATATATATATTGTATAATGTATAATGTATAATGTATAATGTATAATGTATATGTATGTATAGAGAGAGAGAGAGAGAGAGAGAGAGAGAGAGAGAGAAGAGAGAGAGAGAGAGAGAGAGAGAGAGAGAGAGAGAGAGAGAGAGAGAGAGAGAGAGAGAGAGAGAGAGAGAGAAAATTTGGAAAAGGAAAACAAAAGAGAGCTTCATGAAACCTAATGAACTAGCCATCATCCAAACCGGATGATACCAGAACAGGAATTCCATTGTTTACTGTCCAACGCTTGGAGTGAACTGTAGAAAACAATGTGCTGTGCTTTATTGCTGCCCTCTTCTATGAAAAACTTTGCCTTTAGCATATGATACAGGTGGCTCTCAGGAACAGGACTCAGCTGCTCTTCTTTTAAAACAGACAAATATATAGACTGGGCAGATGGCAGTTTGGCACTTGCTACTTCCGCAAATGATTTTGTATTGCTTCTGGAAAGCCAATGCCTGACTCTGCATCAGTTAACATCACTGGAGAATGCCTGGTAAATTGAAGGATTGAACTCTTATTCCCGAGGGGACCTTACAGAACTAGATACTGTAGTTTCCCTCTACTTGGATATTTCCTTTAAGACAGAGAATCTGTTTTGCATATTCCTTCGATCTGACCTAAGTGTAGCTCACAAAATTATCTGCCACAATGTCCTACCTGTTAACGACTACTTCAGCTTCAACCGCAATAATACACGAGCTCACAATAGATACAAACTTAATGCAAACCGCTCCAAACTTGATTGCAAAAAATTCGACTTCAACAACAGAGTGGCTAATGCCTGGAACACTTTACCTGACTCAGTAGTTTCTTCCCCTAACCCCAAAAAACTTCAACCTCGGATTATCTACCATCGACCTCACCCCATTCCTAAGAGGTCGGTAAGGGGCATCCATAACCGCACAATCGTGCCTACCATTCCTGTCCTAATATACCCATATATTCATACCTCTTTTACTCTTATTCATGCTTGTGCTATTACATATATATTTAATCATGTTTTACTGTTTATACTTTGCTTATAATCATATATGCTTGACAAATAAACAAATACAAATACAAATATAATTATCAAAACTAATTTGAAGGGAGGAAGTATTTTCTTACAAGGGCTATAATACAACTCTCTTTCTTTGTCACTGAAGAAAAATCAGAATTCATATTTTAGTGACTGGCTTACAAAATAATTACTTCTCTGAGCCTACTTCAAAGTGGTTATCTATGTGTATCAGAAAGAAAACAAGAGGCAGCTATTTAATTAAGTGGCAGCTGAAGAATTAAGGCTAATGCTAATTATTGTGGAAGGCACTTTGTTTCCATAATAATCAGCATCAAGGGGAGAGGTTAGGAAAATCTGGAAAGCAATATCGGAATTACTGACTGACAGAGGTTCTCAAGCCATGTTTAGACTATGGGTCTGGTCATATTGTCTCAGATGGTGAGCCAAATCAGGGTGGATTAGAGTAGAGAAAAAACTTCAATCTAGCCAGGGCCAACTGAAACTTCCCTGGATGAATAGAGCCACATCATGGTGCTGCGTTCATCATAATTTATTCAAAGAATTCAAGATATAAATATATAAAGAAGCTAGATTTTAAAGAGATATAGCTCAAAACCATTTATTTATTTCTTAGATTTGCCACCGATCTTACTTTGAGGCAACTCTGGTCCACTTACAACATTAAAAGCCAATTAAACCATGAACAATAAATATTCTTAATAAGAGTAATAAATTAAAATTAAAAAGGGGAGGAAGGGAGCATGATGTGCATGGGGAGAGGTGGGGGCAGTGGTGGGTTCCTACAGGTGCGGTCCACTCTATAGCACCGGTAGCGGCCTGCTGGTGATGTCACAGTACCGGTGCGGTCGGATGCCGGTGTCTGGGTGCCGCCATTTTTTTAAAAAAATTCTTCTGCGCATGCCCAGAAGCCGAGCTTCCGGCACTGCGTATGCGCTGCCTTCCTACCCCACAGTGAGTCCAAGCAGGGGAGGATGGCTGAGGGAGCATGTGAGATGCTGAAAGAACGGGCGGCAGGAGCTATCTCCATTCCCCTCCCTTCACCAGTCCGAGAAGCCACGAATGTGCGGTGATGATCCCAGGCATTTTTGCACATTCGAGGCTTCTCAAGCTGCTGAGGGGAGGGGGAATGGGTGGCAGGACCTATCTCAGTTCCCCTCCCTTCAGCAGTCCGAGAAGCCACGCCCACACGGTCACATGGCCAGCAAGCCACACCCACAAAATAAGCCACACCCACAGAGTGGTAGTAAAAACATTAGGAACCCGCCCCTGGGTGGGGGGTGTCTTCTCTTAATACATCAATCACCTCCAGTGTGATACATCCCCATTAGGGCTCCCAAGCCAACTGCCAGAGCCAGTTTTTCAGGCCCTTATAGAAGGTCAGAAGGATAGGGACAGATCTCACCTCAGAGATCGATTTACACCAATCATAATGGAATAAGAGATGCTATGCCACCTCAAAATGTCCTAGCTTGCCTGCAAATTTCATCATATTCTGAAGAAGAAGCAGACACGCAGGTGTGTATTCTTTGCTCCTGTGTTCAATGGGAGAATGGTGCTCCATTTTCAAAAAACACAGTTTGGATTGATCTACTGCGTCTAATCTGATCACCAGATGGGACTTAACTATCTTTGAAATTGTCAATAGCTAGCCAGGATATCTCTTCAACTCTTATTACATGGATTTATACAGAGGCAGGTGCTTCCCATAATAGTATATTTACGTATAAGGCCTTTTGTTATTTACGCACACAGCATTTAAAAAATTACTTTTCGTTTACCCAAGTAATTTTATGAAAATCTCTCAAGGATTCTTCCCTGCTATTCCATGATCACTTCCAGCGCTACCTCAGCAATTAAAAAGCTGCAGTGTTATATATCTCTTGTGGCAAACTTCAGTTAATATGACAATTACTCGATCTCCTTTACAAAAAGAACATTGAGCCTAAATGGACTTCCAGTAAGTGCTTCTATCCAAGTGTTGTATCTGCAGTTTAGAAATATTTCAGACTTAAAATAATGGACTGACATTATTCAAATCCCAGAATATCAGCAGATTCCATTTATTTACCTTTTTAAAAATAAAAACCTGTCCCATAATCAGAGCTCTCTGAATGTTTTACAATAAAACATACTTTTATAAAGAACAATTTTTTTGAAAAATTACCTGCAAAATAAAAACACCATATATAAACTAAACAACTGCAAGGCAGTCTTTCAAAAACTAAAATAATGTGAATGAAAATGCAATGAAAATGCAATGAATAGCTGCAGGACCCAATCTGGGCTAGTCACTGCGAACTGAATTTTAGTCTTCCAAGCTTTTGAAATCGTGCTGGAACTCATCCTCATGGAATCTCTCTCTAGCTCAGAGGTCTTCAAACTTGGCAACTTTAAGACGTGTGGACTTCAACTCCCAGAATTCTCCAGCCAGTATAGCTGGCTGGAGAATTCTGGGAGTTGAAGTCCACACGTCTTAAAGTTGCCAAGTTTGAGGACCCCTGCTCTAGCTCATACTCTGTCACACACTGCTAGAGAGAAGTTCCCTGAAGATGGGCTCCAGCACGAGTCTGAAAGCTCAGAAGACTAAACCTCTGGTCCCAGTGACCGACCCAGATTGGATCCTGCAACATTATCCTGGGACACGTATGTTTGCCTTCTTTTGTAATGAAAAACTGGTTTAAAAGCCTGGGAAAACAGAAAGGCCTCCAAATGATCCTGGATGCCAGTTGAACTTCTCTGGGGAGAAAATGCCATGTGCCTCAAGGAGTTACCAACCAGAGAGGGATTACTTCTAAGAGAGACCACCAGCAAGTAATTATTCAGAAAAAATAATGATAAACTAGTCTTGTAAACTAAGTGCATGTTTGAAGTTTCAACCTGGTTTTCTACCACATACTTATGCAACGGTATTTATCTCCGAGGTATCTGAAATTTAAAATGATGGCAGGTTGCTTCTTGCAAGTTCATTCTATGTGCCCTCTGGGCATAAACAGCACTGCATTATAAAGTTATTTTGCCAAAAGGAAAACAATTAGAGAACAATATATAATTAACGATTTGCATTTAAGAAGAATGGTTTGCAGTCTTCACCGAAATATACTGCAAAACGCTTATGCTGGAACATTCCTATGAATCCATTCTGGAAATATAGCGACAGTACATTTAAATATTTAGTGTGCAGGAAGTGAATCAATGCTCTGGCAATCTGCAGTCCATAAAGCATTCTAATTAGAGGAAAGTTTATAAACATTAACCAGTATTTTAACATGACGCTGCACTATGTGCTGCACATGTTCATAGAAATAATAAACCAAGTTAGCTGCATATGTATCCATAGCAGCTGGTCCATTTCTCTCCCCTCCTGCAAAGCAATTCCCAGTGTTACTAGCAATTTCCAGCAGGCCAATGCAGTGCAATAAACTGCGAGGATGTCATCATGCCAATGCTGCAGTTACATACTCTAACTCTGATGTCTGATGCAAGCAGGTCTGTTGTGGCATTTGTGTCCTGATATCATTTCCATGCTATCACTTCTCCCCTTCCTTGAGCAATCATGGCCTGCTTAAAAATCTCCATGGCCTGCTAATGGAGCACCCACACCTTCTGAAGGCAAGTCGTTCCACTGGTTAATTGTTCTCACTGTCAGGAAATTTCTCCTTATTTCTAGGTTGGTTGATTAGTTTCCATCCATTGCTTCTTATCCTGCCCTCAGGTGCTTTGGAGAATAGGTTGACATCTTCTTTGTGGCAGCCTCTCAAATATTGAAACATGGCTATCATGTCACCCCTACTCCTTCTTTTCATTAACCTAGACATACCCAGTTCCTGCAACCGTTCTTCATATGTTTAAGTCTTCAGTCCCCTAATCATCTTTGCTGCTCTTCTCTGCACTCTTTCTAGAGTCTCAACATCCTTTTTATATTGTGGTGACCGAAACTGTTGCAATATTCCAAGTGTGGTCTTACTAAGGCATTATAAAGTGTAACTAACACTTCATGTGACCTTGATTCTATCCCTCTGTTAATGCAGCCTAGGACTTCATTGGCTTTTTTTGGCAGCTGCAGCACAAACATTCAAAGCAATATAAAACATTACTATTATGAAGAGCTAGTTTCAGGAAAATAAATAAAACACAATAAGGAACAACTTAACAAATAAGGAACAAGACACTGTCAATGTAGATTAACAATAAAATAGAACTAGCTTATCTAGTTGTGATTTTTATCTGGTTTACCTCACAAGGCTGAAAGTATATTTCTCCCTGTCTCCTATACAACCCAAGAAACTAAGGAGGGTCCCTTCTGAACCTCTTGCCATTATCCAGTGGCAGGTAGGCTGTCTTTTATGTGACTGTTCTCTTGGCATTGTCTCTTGGCTCAATTTCCCAAAGTCTTTCCCACACACCATCACAGAAACCCAGCTTGTAATAAGAATTTATGATCCATAGCTCTCAATTCAGTTAACAAGATACATCCATTGCCACAATACAGTATTCTTTTTCCAGAATATAAATCTCATAACACACAAACTTACCATGAAAAGAACACTTCTGCCAATATTGGTACAAGTAGAAAAGGTTGGACAGACATAAAGGGAGAAAATTGTTACTGAATAAGAGCTGAGAACATTAAACATTTCACTATGCTTGGCAAGTATTGGGTCATTTATCAGAGATAAGCCTCCTTCACGTCAAAATTTCTTTTGTTACTGGAGGGTAATCTTTTATAGCCTCCTCCCCCCACATTTAAAGTCAGAATTAAAGGGCCCAAGAACAGTTAACAATTGTTTAAGAGTCCTTTCCTCTTCCTCCTCCTCCTCCTCCTCTTCCTCCTCCTCCTCCTCCTCCTTTTTTTCCCTCCTCCTTTTTTTCAAGTATCATATCAGCCCAAGGACTTGCTTATCAGCAGCTCATCAAATCCACTCAATATTTTCCTTTTGAGGGTGATATTTATTCTAGAACAGGGGTAGGCAAAATTGGCTCTTCTATGACTCATGGACTTCAGCTCCCAGAATTTCTGAGCCAATCATGCTAGCTTAGGAATTCTGGGAGTTGAAGTCCATGAGTCATAGAAGAGCCAACTTTGCCTACCCCTGTTCCAGAACATTCAGAAACTGAAGAAGCTTCTTGGATGAGAAATGTAATGTTTTCAAGGAGAAAAAAACCAAGAAAGTCCAGTTGAGTTTTGGAAAAGCATCTTTGGGGCAACCATGACTGGATAATTGAGAATCTCCACAGACATTCATTCCAGAACTAACCAGATCCATAGGGCTCATTTCCATGTAGCCCCATCACATGGACTGCACATATCAAATGCAGATATCTGTGAAACTGACTCTGGTCCAAGTTCTCTTGCCTTATGCTGCCGAGGTACTTGCAAAATCAAATCACAAGATGCTGAAAGTAATCTGCTGCAAACCTCTTTCCAAAGGTGCCCAAGGCCTAGAGGAGGAGCTACACGCTCTTCATTTTTAGCCCTGTGGTAGCTGTTATTGCTTTCCTATGAAAAAGAGGAGTCGGTGGACGGTTTAAATTGTTAATATCACTCATTTTTTCCTTCATAAAAAGGCACTGCTAATGTCTGACTGCTGTGCCTCATGGATAATTCATTGTGCTTCTTAATGCACAAAGCTCTCCTCTGCAATCCATTTCTTAAGATAAAAAATTACCTGCAAAAATTAGATCCCTTATGAAGTATGAATATGAACCTGAAATTCAAGGGAGACCCTGGGTATCTTCATTAACTATTATAAAATAAATAAATAAAAACAAAACCATTAAAAGACCAGAACGGAAATTAAGTCCTGGAAAAGAAAGGGCAGAGCTGTGCATCATAGTGCTACTTTTTTCTCCTCAAGCTTCCACAATTGTTGCAAAGGAAGTGCTCCCAGCTTGGCCTGGTAGGACAATCTCTTAAAACAGGGGTGTCAAACTCACGTCGTCACAGCATTGTGGTGGGACGTGGCGGGACTTTTTTCCCCTTCGCTAAACCGGGCGTGGGCATGGCCAATGCATGATGCATCCGGCCCGTGGGCTGGGAGTTTGATAGCCCTGTCTTAGAACATCTATCAACAGTACTGCTATCAATATAGTGTCTCCAATAGTGTCTCAAATTGAAAACCTTCAAGATCTTCCTCCCCACAAGATTAAAAAAAAAGTACCATTAAATCCTTCCTTTTCCTGCAATCCTCCCTTTTCCTCCATCTCAATCAATGCCCAACAGACATCAGTCACACTTTGAACTAAAGCCCAGGAGAAAGTATGACCAATGATCAAGTAACTCTAATGGGCAGAAGGAATAACCTTGAGGAACAGGAGGAAGAGCCGCAATGAAGACAACAGTCAGATAAAAGAAATCAGAGTCCGGCCAGAACTTAACTTGAGTAATTGTCTCAGGCAAGACTCCGATTTTCAGGAAGATAAAGGGAGGGAGAGGGGAAGCACATTCAGACTTGAAAGACTTTGTTCTACAACTTATAATAAAAGTAATATTAGCATGTGTGACTTTGAGTTCCTAGTCTGGTGTACATTGAAGGGTTAACAGTAATAGTAGCATCATTAGAACAGGTCACAGTAATAACTAGGTTCCTGGTCAGGGAAGATTCTTTGACACACAGCAGGCATTAATCAGTAATCACTAATGTTGCACAACACAAGTTGTGATGTGGATACTCTCATAACTCTATACGTCCTTGGTGCCCGTCCAATAACCTGCTTTTCATCTAATTTGCATTGAAACAGATGGAAGAAAATTGCTTCTGGTACAGTTTTGAATGACTGGAAAGGCTCATGAATTGAGTCATTTCTACTCACTGATCCCCCACCTAAACTTATGGCACATCATTCTTTAGTCGTATGAATAACACTGGCAACTATTTTCAAAGGTAAGTTTGGTTTGCTTTTAAAATACTTTGCAATGCAAATTGTAGACTGAAAAAGTAAAGGAGAAAAATATATATGGCAGAGGACACCAAATGTGGGATAAATTAAAGCTGAGATAATTTAAGAAGCCGGATGCTGCCCAATAATTTGTAAAAAAGGCAAATGCAACAAAGGGCATTTGAATGTTATATTACAACAGGAGCTGAAAGGAAAAGAGAAACGGTCACAAAAATCTGCATTTTATTTATTGTTATAAATGCACTTAAACTGTCAATCCAAATTGGGTTTTTGCCTTCAGAACTTAAAAAGCAGAACTTTTATACAAAAATGTGCCCTGCTGTCACAAAATTGATTGTTTGATTATCTGCCATCAACTCATTGTCGACCCTTAGTGACCATACAGACAGATTTTCTCCATGATCTGGCCCTAGTGTGGCTCTTCAGCTCTTCCAATGCTATTGTAACTGAATCCATCCATCTTGCTGCTGGTCTCTTCTTCCTTCACCTTTCCCATATTAAAGCCCTCTCCAGAAAGTTGATCCTTGAGGCTTTCAAGAAGAAAGAAGAAAGAAGAAAGAAGGAAGAAGGAAGGAAGGAAGGAAGGAAGGAAGGAAGGAAGGAAGGAAGGAAGGAAGGAAGGAAGGAAGGAAGGAAGGAAGGAAGGAAGGAAGATGATCCTTGAGGCTTTCAAGGAAAGACTGGACAGCCACTTGTCAGAAATGATATACAGTCTCCTACTTGAGCAGGGGGTTGGACTACAAGGTCCCTTCCAACTCTGCTATTCTGTATAATGTATCTGAGGTAGGATAACTTGAGCCTGGTATTTCTGCCTCAAGTGAGGATTCTAGATTGATTTGCTTGATGACCCGTTTGCTTGTTTTCCTGATTGTCTGTGATATTCTGAGGAATCTTCTCTAGCACTAAAGTTCAAAAGCATCAATACTCTTGCTATCTTGCTTCTTCAAAGTCTAACTTTTGCTATGGTAGAATATAACAGAATAACAGAGTTGGAAGGGACCTTGTAGGTCATCTAGTCTAACCCCCGCCCAAGCAGGCAGGGGGTTGGACTAGACCACCTACACCAGTGATGGCAAACCTTTTTTTGCTCGGGTGCCAAAAGGGCATGCGTGTACACGATAGCGCACACTTGCATGCCCACACCCATAATGCAATGCCCTCCCTCCCACACATGCACACACAGCCCCACCCTATGCCCCCCCCCGTGCGCATGCACACAGGCCTCACTGAAGCCTCCAGACTTCTGGTAGGCCTTTGGGCCTATTTTTCACCATCCACAGGCTCCGGAGGCTTTCCTGAAGCCTGGGGAGGATGAAAACGTCCTCCCCCACCCTTCGGAAGGTCAAAAATCCAGCTGGCCAGCACGCACATGCACACTGGAGCTGTCATGGGGCAATGCCTCATGTGCCCTCAGATATGGCTCCGCGTGCCACAGGTTCGCCATCACGATCCTACACCATTTCTGACAGATAGCAGTCCAGTCTCTCCTTGAAAGCTTCCAGTGATGACGCTCCCACAACTTCTGAAGACAAACTGTCCTGTTGGTTGATTGCTCTCACTGTCAGAAAATTTCTCTTTATTTCTAGGTTGAACCTCTCCTTGATCAGTTTCCATCCATTATTCCTTGTCTGGCCTTTGGAAAATAGGTTGACCCCTCCTCTCTGTGGCATCCCCTCAAGTATTGAAACACTGCTATCATGTCATCCCTGGTCCTTCTCTTCGCCAGACTAGCCATGCCCAGTTCCTGTGATCGTTCTTCATATGATTTAGCCTCCAGTCCCCTAATCACCTTGGATGCACTCTTTCTAGAGTGTCATACCATAGCTTCTATTGTTCTGATCTTTGTAGGTATAGATACATCATGGTGTTTGACTATCTTTTCCAAGACCATGGCTGCCCTACCAAATGCTAGCCTGTAGCATATTTATTGACTGCGTGTTCCTTTACTGATGATAGCTGATCCTAAAAGGCAGAAGATATCCATCACTTTGATAACTTCATTGTCAATTCTAAGCCTGGTTGTTCTACTGCTATCTTTATTTTGGTCTTCTCTAAATTTCATTTTAGTCCCATTTTTTTTCACTGGGCTCCTTGTCTTTTATTACTAGGGCTTGGCACATCCTTTGTATTTTCAGCTGTCAGGGTAGTGTCATCAGCATCATGAAGGTTATTGACGTTTCTTCCTCTCATTTATTAATCTTCTTTCTTCACTGTTCAAACTATACTCACCTTCTTCCAATCCAGCTTCCCTTAATATATATTTGGCCTATAGGTTGAATAAAGATGGGGAGAGTATACAGCCTTGGGGGTATACCTTTGCCAACCTGTAGCCTGTTTGTTTCACTATCTTCTGTCAATATTGTAGCTTCCTGACCCATATATAGCTTTTGCACATGGACAATGAAATATACTGGGATTCCCACTTTTCTGAGGATTTTCTACAGTTCAGTGTAATTGACAAAAACAAAGGACTTAATCAATGAAGCACATAGTGACTTCTTTTTGATATTATTTAGCTTTCACAATTATCCAGTGTGCCTCAACAATGTCTTGACTTCCCCCAAGATAGCATGCTGAGTGGTGATGGGGGAGAGGAATTTATTCCTCCTGCTGATGAACAGCTGATTTTGCTGCCAAAACAGGTTCTTTGGCAGTTAGCTCCCTAGATATAAATCAGAGGTGGGTTCCTCCAGGTTCGGACCAGTTCGCCCGAACTGGTAGTGACCTGCTGGTGACGTCACAATGATGTCACGGAACTGGTTCGGTCGGTGCCGGTCTGTGGGTGCCATCTTTTTCTTAATTTTTTTTTGAAAAAAATTTTTAAACTTTTTTTTCTTCTGAGCAGGCGCAGAAACTGAGTTTCCAGCCCTGTGCATGTGTTGCCATCCTGTTTTCAGCTTTAAAAAAAAATTCAGAGTTTTTGGCACTGTGCATGCGTGCATGTGTGAGGCACGCGCACGCCCATGAGGCGCAGCCACGCGACATGGGAGGAAGCGAACCGGCAGCGAGGTAAGTTGGAACCCACCCCTGATTGAATGCCGCTTTATATATAATAGATAGATGACAGGTCAAATTGATTGCAAATAGAGGTAGAAGTTTATAAATTTGGGGGCATCTTTGCAGGGGGGGAACTAATATTGTTTCAATATATTTATCAGTATTCAGCTGGGGGGATAATATATGTATATGTGTTTTGGTCTTTTGTCTTTTTTAATGCACATTTTCCCCCATGTCTTGTTTATCTTTGTTTTATTTTTGTGACATTTTCCCCTTTTTTGGAGTTTGTATTTTATCCTAATTTTCCAAATAAATAAAATTTATTTTAAAAAAAGCAATAATGTCTCATGTTCCTCATCCTTTTCTAAATCTAGCTTGAACATCCAATGACTCTTTTTTCCACACTGGGCTCTAATTTTCTTTCTTTTATCCTAAATTACCCTAATTATTTTGTTAGCATGCAAAATTAAGGATACGACAGTTTGCACACACTGCGGTCTCTCTTTTTTGGTACTGAAACATAGATTGACCTCTTCCAGTCTTTGGGGTATACTAAAAGACTCCAATTGACAGACAGTTACTGATTCAAAGGAGACAAAGCAAGGAAGAGGTATACTGAAAAACTGCGCAATAGAGATGCCAACATCCAAGATATGTTAGAAGATATTCCCTACTTACAAGATGTCTATGGAGACTCTCAGTCATCCAGGTCATGGTTGTCCCAAAGGTGCTTTTCCAAGAGGTAATTGGACTTACTTTGTTTTTTTCCCCCTTGAAGACGTTTTGCTTCTCATCCAAGAAGCTTCTTCAGTTCCCTGAAGAACTCTAATAGTAGTTCGATCAGCATTACCTAACTGGAAGATTATAAAAACTGATGGAATACCTACCTAAATATGGCAAGCAACCAAACAAGAATCAGCAAGCGTTCTAACAAAGCTATGTCAGCAAATCTGTACAATGACATAGGGGCCAACAGACTGTCTCAAGACATCCAGTAAATATTTCAAAAATATTTATTTTAATCTTGCAGTAAATCAAAAAGCAAATGGCTTCTGTGGAGAAATCAATTCACATTAATGTATTGCATGCTCACATCTCACACACTCACCCACACATATACACATCTTTTGCATTTTTTTATACATTTAGACAAAGCATTTTTCTGCCTAGAAAGAGATATACTTGTGTAAAACCTACATGCATTCCACAAATGGACAGCTTTTCAGTAGGACAACTTTCTCAAAACAACCACCACCACCACCACCAAACAAACAAAAAATCCTAATACATGCCTTTTTTACATGGACAGTTTCATAAACAGATTCGAGAAGTACTTAAATATCTAATTGAAGCAGAGAGGCATTTTGCCTTTGGCAGCCTGTGACAAAAGAAAAAAAAAGAATTGTGGGGATTTAGATAATTATTCTGTCATTGCTATATTAAAAAAATATAGTAATTTCATTCAGGTAACCTGACTGTGATGTGATCAGAGAAACTAATAGATAAGAATCTCTTGATTTAGTATAAAATAGAGGATTCTCCAAAGGCAGAATTTTTAAAAGGCCATTGAAAATTACCTTTGTATTAATAATAAAGTGTCCCCATTAATGGTAAAAGCTTACATTTTTTTGCAAGCTTAAGCACATAAAGTCATCTTCTCCAATCTCTCAATTTTACTATGAAATAGAGCAGTGATGGCGAACCTTGTTTTCCTCGGGTGCCGAAATAGTGCGCATGCGCGCTATTGCACGTGCGTGTGTGTCCACACCCATAATTCAAAGCCCCTCACTTGACCCACTCTCCTGCACATGCGTGCACGACCCCCCCACTCCCACATTTCCCGACTTCCAGTGGGCCCGATGGGCCCATTTTTCGCCCTCTCCAGGCTCCAGAGGCTTTCTTGGAGCTTGGGGAGGGCAAAAAAGCTCCCCCTGCCACCCTGGAGGCCCTCCGGAGGCCAAAATCGCCTTCCCAGAGCCTCTGCGTGAGCCAAAAATCAGCTGGTGGGCACGCACATGCGCATTGGAGCTGAGCTAGGGCAACGGCTCGCGTGCCGGCAGATATGGCTCCGCGTGCCACCTGTGGCACCCGTGCCATAGGTTCGCCATCACTGAAATAGAGGAATAGACTGGGTTTTTTTTAAAAAAAGGCCTTGAAACATATCTTATCTCCCTCTTATTAATGATGCTATCATTTTAATGTTGTCATGACTTGTTATGGATGCTGCTGTTAGAATCTGTTCATTTTCTTCTGTTTCTCATCCAACTACTGATCCAACATACTGATCCAACATGCTTACTTTTGTTCAGCCAATGTCACCTAAGTGTTCCTGTCACCCATCTAGACTTAAACATATTTTTATAAAGAGTAACTGTCTTCTTTATATTTAATTTTAGTCCCATTTTTTCACTGCGTTCTTTGACTTTTAGTACTAGTAGCTCTTAAATTTATAGAGCTGCTATAAATAGGTCTAAACCTCTTCTCACAGCAATGCCAAAATTGCTTTGGACCATTGATGTCCTTGATTGTGACCACTTGGACAAGGCAATAAATATTACTTAAACCAGTACTTCTTAACTTTGGGAACTAAGATGTGTGGTCTTCAACATGAAAAATTCTCAGATTTCTGGGATTTTAAGTTCCTACATCTTGAAGTTTCCAAGGCTGAAAAGCATTGATTTAAACATTTCCATTTTTAATTATCAATGACAATGATATTTGTATATTAAATCATTTGCATTTTCTATGTTTAAATTGTTGTTAATAACTTTGAAGAATATTTTATTTTTATTTTAGAAGAATAATAGGAAACAAACATTTTTTAAAAATGGTAGACACATACAAACACAGATACTGAGGTTATAGCTATAAACTGTGGTATTAACTTATATACCGCAGTTATATTCACTTAAAGGACTATGTCCTGTCCTTTAAGTGAATATAAGATGTCCCAAAGGTGCTTTTCAACTGAAAAAGCACCTTTGGGATAACCATGATCTGGATGACTGAGAATCTCCATAGACATGAATATAAGCTAAAAAAAATCCCTTCAGTAAATTGTTAACTAATACGGTAGTTAAATAATTTTGATCAGACTCATTTAAAAAAAAGTATCAGGATTTTTTTCTTTCTTTTATTTTAGGAATGTATTTCACTGGCCAAATTATAGTTCAGACAGATTTGAGAAATAAATCATTTTAAAGTTTGAGGCTCAGATTTGTAGGAGCTTAGAGATACACATGCAAGATTCATGCATCACTCAAAGTCAGAATGTAATTGGTTGGTTTGCATATGATAAAAACCTAGACATTTGGATTCCAAAACAACCAACTTTATTTTGACTTAAAATAATTCTGATAGCTCCTGCTGGAAGTTGTAGAATACCTAGGTTCTAGAAGTTGTAGAATATCTAGAATCACAGAACCTTTTTATCTTAGAAAGCACAATGGCATGTCACTTGGAATTGTCTTAAATTGGATCTCATATTCTTGAAAAACATTGTGAAGGCATCTGGTAATTCGTTGGTCTGGTGCAGTGGTTTTCAACCTTCCTAATGCCGTGACCCGCACACTGCCCCACGCCCCCACCATGCCCACCCCGCTTCCGACCCCGCGACCCCCACCCCGCTGCCATCATTTGGGTTCTTTTACCCTCTGCGCATGCACAAAGCGTTCTGCGCATGTGCAGAGGGTAAAAGAACCCAAATGGCGGTGTCCGGGCGAAGTCTTCCGACCCCTGTGAAAGGGTCGTTCGACCCCCAGGTCGAGAACCGCTGGTCTGGTGGCTTGTGAATATCCAGACTCATCTGGCTCAACATACTGCTCATTCATATGTATGCCTCAGTGTCCTTATAAAAGCACCAAAGCTTCTGACTCAGAATTATAAGCTTTAAGATCACTTATAGATGATCTTAAAAGCTATCCTACTTTAATATTCAGAAATTCTCATTTGCCTAATTATATTCATGTAAGCACTAATTTCCAGGAACCCATGGAGGTTTTAAAAGATTTAGTAGCAATAGGCTCTGCAGTCAGAATGAAAAATTATAGCCATGGCTGTCCAGAGAAACACTGTATAGCAGGATACTGTGTAGGCCAACTATTATGGTTTACCACTTCCAAAGTCCTGTGTCTCCCGTGTCTTACTGTGTAGGCCAAATAAGCTTTAAATATTATTTTAATGTCAAGTGCTTAGTTATATGGTGACTGAAATGTGGCTTAATGACTGTTAAAAGTAGATCTTCCCCTTTTAATTATGTTGCATATTCCTAAGTTATGGGTGGAGGGGGGAACCCTACCACCTTCACATCTTGGAAAGTGTGGGAATAGAGTCTCTTATTTGAGAAAGTTGGATTAGCCACAAAGAAAATGCTTCTAAGGATTTTTTTTAGAACAATTGTGTTCTATGTACAGGAAGTCCTCAACTTATGACTACAATTGAACCCCAAATTTCCATTGCTAAGCAAGACAGTTAAGTTAGTTTTGCCCCATTTTATGACTTTTTTGTCACAATTGTTGAGTGAATCAAAGCAGTTGTTAAGTTAGTAACATGGCTGTTAAGTGAATCTGGCTTCCCCAATGACTTTGCTTGTCAGAGGGTCAAAAAGATGATCACATGATCTCAAGACACTGCAACTGTCATAAATACATGTCAGTTGCCAAGCATCCAAATTTTGATCATGTGACCATGGAGATGCTGCAATGGTTGTAAGTGAAGAATGGTCATGTCCCTATTTTTCACTGCTGTTATACCTTCAAATGGTCACTAAATGGTTGGTTGCAAGTCAAGGTCTACTTACATAGAATATTAATTGCATCTAAGCTAGAAAAAAAGGCACATTTGTTTGGTCAAAATAGATCTCTACATAAAGGCACAGCAGATAAGCTCAGATGTCTTTTCTTCTCAGGGTTTTCCCAATTAAAAACGTACAACAGTAAAAGTTTTATATTAAATATGATTGTATTATTTTACTCTTATTTCTTGTTTTGTCTTCCACATATTCACACTGGAAAACAATATAATGTAGCAAATATGTTTTCTGTGCATCGTATCACTCCCGAAGCAATCTTCACATGCAGTTTCAAGAAACAATGGGTGACGGGAAAGTCTGAACTCTAATACACTTTCCCCCCTGAAGTATACAGCTTTCAGACCACTGCTTAGCATTTGTATTTTAAATTAAAATGTCCATGGTCTCATTTAATCACATATTTAATCACTTAAGATAAAAGAATAAAACCATCTGATCAACTTTGATCAGTGAAATTATTCTATAATTCTATGATGCTATATTCATGAGATACCCAGTATTTTGATTTTTTAAAAATATAAACAATGCTGCACTTCAATGGCTAGATGGCTTAGACATTAATATTTGAACATAGATCTTTCTGACATTTATATTTGACTGGGTGCTACTAATCTAGTTGAAATGTTAATTTATATTGCTAGACCATGTATGATATGCCATATGCTAAACAAACAAACAAACAAACAAACAACCTATTACAAAACAAGCCATACACCTCAATAGCAATAGCACTTAGACTTATATACCGCTTCATAGTGCTTTACAGCCTCTCTAAGCGGTTTACAGAGTTCAGCATATTGCCCCCAACAATCTGGGTCCTCATTTTACCCACCTCAGAAGGATGGAAGGCTGAGTCAACCTTGAGCCTGGTGAGATTTGAACAGCTGAACTGCTGAACTCGCAGTTCAGGTTGCAGTGCTGCTTTTAACCACTGCACCACCTCGGCTCCTAAAATTCCATTTTTAGGAATAAGTTGATAGTTTTCAATGCTATTACTTTAAAACCGAGTGATTTTAAAGCTGTTTTCACATTCACATCACTTTAGAATCTGTACTATGTTTCAAAGATATATGAGATAAGAAATAGAAATTTTATTTCCTATTTTATAGTTGGATAGCTAGACTTGTCACTGAAGGTCAAATAAGAGTTCTGTTGCACTAAAGTCAATAAAACTGGAAATCCTATATCTTCAACTATTATTTATTAACACTTAAAACAATGTCCCCACTTTAAAGTTAGAAACTTACATTATGTCCTAGTTCACACAAAGTTACAGTACATTGAGTTAGTAGAATTAATTTTTTAATCCTTGCAACAACTAGGATATTGATCAATTCCATACAGTGGTGCTTGTGAAAATATAGCCCAACTCTAGATGAAGTACACAATTATTTATTATTTGTTGCAATTAGCTTGTATATATTTCATTCAATGTTCAAAAAGTTTTTATGTTAATAGGAATAAACTAACACATAATTAAGAAACTATTCCATTTTTAATCTACTACTAGGATTCAGGTTTCTACTTCATTTCAGTTTTGCTTTTTGGTTATTATTTACATATGACACATTTCTTCCTTTCCCCCCTCCCTCTCAGATTTGCAATATTATTATTTTAAGACAAATGTCCTCCAGTTAGGTTTCTCACTTAACTGTTATCTTTCTTCATCCATTAAACTTGCAAACCTATTCCTCCATTGAAAAGCTGCTCTGAGCCTTGTCCATTATTTTAATTATTTTTGCCTTAGAGAAATGAATGCCAATATGATAATACAATAAGAACAAATTGTGCACTTCGTTTTAGCCATCCATGGAATTATTAAGGGCATTTTGATTCCATTTTCAAAGGATAGATCTAATATATTAAATCATAATAGAAGTCAATACGAAAACTGAATCTCAGTTATAATTAAAAGTTGCTATCCCAGCAATTACTATCTTGTTATAGTACAGTTTCATAGATTGTTCTTTTAAAAGGATTTCTTTCTGGTGCGATGAAGAACAGATTATCTTAACTGCATCACCCACACCCATAGTTAAGCAGAATAGAGGACAAAGATAACAGACACGATTACCTACACTGGATTTTATTGCCAGCGAAAGGGGAAGAAAACCAATGCAAATGGTTTATCCTTGAGTATTCCACGAGGCAAAGGTAAGATTTATGGCAAAATATTTCTCCACTTCTTTTTACAGCTTATCTCTAAAAATTCCATACTTATGTCTATGTATGTCTATCTGTCATCTACCCATCTACCTACCTACCTACCTACCTGCTTGGAATGCCATGCTTTTAAAATGATATATTACATAATCCAATAAATATCCTTGGGGATCTGCTTCAATATCTTCCAGGATGCTGTTGCTTTGTTCTAGATGGAGAGTCAAATTTTAGTTGTCCAGAAAATTACATGCTGATGGTGAGTGGGGCCAGAATCAAGGGAATGGGACTTATGGTTTAGCACATTAGCTTTAGGCTAGAGAAATACTGAACTGTAATACAGGTTTTCTGCCTTTAAAACACTTCAAGGACACATCTCGGAAGCATCAACTAAAAGCACAAGTATCTACCAAGCCTGAACCCCAGTACTAAACATTTCTAGGACCCCTGAAGGCAGGACAAGAAGCAATAGATGGAAACTAATCAAGAAGAGAACAAACCTAGAACGAAGGAGGAATTTCCTCACAGTTAGAACAATTCATCGGTGGAACAACTTGCCTCAAGAAGTTGTGGGTGCTCCAACACTGGAGTTTTTAAAGAAGAGATTGGACAACCATTTGTCTGAAATGGTATAGGGTTTCCTGCCTGAGTTGAGGGTTGGACTAGAAGACCTCCAACGTCCCTACCAACTCTATTATTCTGCTTCTGTTTCTATGTACCAAACGTTTAAGTACAAGAACCATTTTTAAAATGAAGACCCATATATATGTATATAGAAGTACAAGTATCATTTTTGAAATCTCAGTCTATGTATATTTCTGTAGAAATAAGTGTGAGAAGTCAAATACCACACATTAGTTAACAATAACAGTAAGTAAAGGATCAAACTCAATGTTTACTCAGAACAAATAAGAGAACAAAGAACAAATTCTTTGCATATTTCTTTAGGAGGAAGAATGGTAATCAAATCGAAGGGCAATATGGAGTTCCCGTTGTTCAGCAGAAGCAGTGACCATCAAAAAATTAGACATCTCTGCCTTGGAGATCCATGAAAAGCTCTTTAACATTAAAGAAAAATGGCAAAGCCACTCTAGGTCCTTTTGAGAGTTGGACAATAATTATGAAACAATCTGAAAGTCTCTGAAACTGAACAAAACACTTGGGAGATTAATGAAGTCACCAAGGAGCTGTTTGAATTTGCAATTCTCCTGGAAACAGTCCACATGTCATAATACAGCCACCAATTAAGAAAGAGATCTATGGGAACTATACAAACCATGCAAACTAGAAGATATAGTGAAAATTAGAAGAAATTGCAAATGTAGGCAGACAGAAAGCAGGATCAATAGTAGAGCTCACAGAATAGAAATCCTGAGCCTGGACTAACAGATACTTTTTGATCTCATCAAGATGCAGTGATCCTCTACCTAGATGGAGGCTAAGCCACATATGTAATAGTAAAATGCATTTTTTTTCTCCAAGAGGAAGAATGGTTTTGTAAATATTGTAGTTTAGAGCCATGCAAGGATTCAAGACAGAATCTACCACCAATGCTGGATTGAAACAGTCAATATATAAAAAAGAATTATAATTCTACTGGCAAATCGTATATCTGATTTATTAGTGGATTAAATAATGACATTATATTATTATTTAATATATTGGGCTTGTATGCTGCCAAACTCGCTTTTAACTCCTCAAGGCTACCAAGAAAACCATACAATACAAATAGTCAAAATATTCCTGGTACAAATATAATTTAAAAACCAGAGTAGTAATAAAAAGCTAACACACATGCGAGTTCCCATTAATTCCCAAATGCCCTTCAGACGTTTTTTACTAACTTCTAGAAGACCACTGCCAAGGGGGATGTTAGGAGGCTGTTCTAAAATATAGGGGCTGTTACTGAAAAACATGTCATGAAAATAAGACCACCAGCAGCAGTTTTCCTCTGGATTAATAGATGAGATGAATCAACACTGGTTGGAGAAGGTGGTCATAGGCCAGATTTCAGAGGGTCTTACAACTTAAAGCCAGAATTTAATGAGCTGGACTACTAGGAACAGGGAGATCCAAGCTCTAGTCTACCTTTGTAAGCCCTATAAGGTAGACCGGACCAAAAAACCAGATGTGTCTAAAATGTATATTTATTAAACAAGTTTATTACTCTACTTTAGTAAAAAAAATCTTGCAAGTCTGATTGTGCTTTTCCTCCTAACTCTTTTATCTCCATGTGAATTCAGGGGAGAGGGATCTACCTGAGATGCTTTTATGCCCTTCCCCCATTATCTATGTTCCTGCAATATTGTCTGTCCATTGCCTTTTTATTGCTGCTCTGGTTTTTAAATTAAATTTGTACCAGCAATGTTTTGCTTATTTGTATTGTTTGGTAATGGAATTTTGCATCAAAGTCCTATTCTTTACTCTCAAGACCTCTCAACCACTCTGGGCCAGTCAGTTTCTCTCAGCTCAGCCTCCTTCACTAGGTTGTCCTTGTAGAAAAAAATGGGAAGAGGGAGCTCTAGGTATGCTGTCTTGACTTCATGAATAAAAGTAGTACATAAAGCAAAGCTGGCTGAGGAACTCTGGAAGTTGAAGTCCACAAGTCTTAAAGTTGCCAAGGTTGGAGACCCCTGATCTAGAACACATTGCAATAGTACAGACGAATGTTTTCAAGTTACTCCATCTGACCTCGAAGCTCTGCAAAAATGAATTAAAGTGTAAAACATCTACAAGTTCAATGTTCAGGGAAAAGACACGACTTCTCCTACTTTTCATATACAGTACATGCTGTTCATCTAATTTAGAGAAATTGGTGTCCCACTTCTCCCTGTAGTACAATACAAGAACAATTGCACCGTTCGTATAAAGTGGGGATTCATACATTCCTCTCAAAAGGTTATTTCTGGAAGTACAGGAGTTGCATTCTTAAGCATCACCTCCCCTCTCCCTCCCCCAGTAAAACCTTCTAGCCATATATGGCTTCCAATGTGGCACTATGTAACAAAATGAAATTCAATGGTGAAAAAAGTAAGGTAAGACTGGAGGCTAAAACATATGAAGAACGGTTGCAGGAACTGGGTATGTCTAGTTTAATGAAAAGAAGGACTAGAGGAGACATGATAGCAGTGTTCCAATATCTCAGGGGTTGCCACAAAGAAGAGGAAGTCAAACTATTCTTCAAAGCACCTGAAGGTAGAACAAGAAGCAATGGGTGGAAACTAATCAAGGAGAGAAGCAACTTAGAACTAAGGAGAAATTTCCTGACAGTTAGAACAATTAATCAGCGGAACAGCTTGCCTCCAGAAGTTGTGAATGCTCCAACACTGGACGTTTTTAAGAAGATGTTGGATAACCATTTGTCTGAAGTGGTGTAGGGTTTCCTGTCTAAGTAGGGGGTTGGACTAGAAGACCTCCAAGGTCCCTTCCAACTCTGTTATTCTATTCTATTCAATGTGCAGAGTAGCTGTTTCCAACCGTAGCTCTCTGATGCTGATTGACAAGGCTCATCATCCCTATCAATGCAAATATGACAGGAATGATGATCCAGCAACATCTTGAGGACCTGTGATTGTAAACAAGAGTTGTCAAGAAAGGACTAACACCTCCAGAAAGAAAACATGTCCACTGGCCATTGAGTGCTTTGAAACTGCTACATCTTGCTGTTGCTAACATGCTTGGATTGTTTCGTTGTCTTTACATTTTGTAAGCAGCCCTAGAAATTGTATTGAATAATTAAATACAAATCCCTCAAACACTGTCATTGCTTCAAGGAAAAGCTCCCCTATGAGGCAGAATATAGTTATTCACATCATAATCATGTACTAATGAAGAGTCATTCAGCCTGAAAAGTAACAATATGGCTGTCATTATTTCTATGTTTCTACTTATAATAGCTACCATTTTAAGATTGTTCCTTGTTTGTAAACATAAAGAGCCATCGCAGTGAGACCATTAAAGAACCTCTTAGTTTATATTTGCTTTAGCACGTACAATTTCCCATGAAAAAAATCCTCATTATTTTGGATAAGCTAGTTTCATGACATAATATAAAAGGCAAAAATATTATAAATAAAAGAAAAAAGTCAATGAAGGCAAGGCATTTGAGCAGCAAAACAAATAGGTTTGATGGGGACGAGAGAACCTTGAGAAATACGACGTTGAAAGAACCAACTGACTCAGCAAACTGTTTAAATCTATATACAGTTCTGTAAAAAAGCAATTTTGGAAAAAAATGGAAATTATCTGGAAAACACCTTTTGAATTTTTTAAAATGCTTGCAGAACTTTTCTAGTTGATGCTAGAAGAGCTTTGTATGGCCTTACTGGAATATAAAGGGAGCCTAAGTAAAGTTTAAAGTTTCTCTGTTTGTAAACAATGAATTCTTTTTTTTTTTTGCATTCAAGAAAAAAACTAAGAAACAGAAGTTTTTGGCCTCTATATGAAATACTTCAAGTATGTTCCACTTAGTTACTAAGTTAGAAGATGAGGCCCAAATGATGTAAATTCAAAATTTGTAATATCTTAGTCTATGAAGTATGGATTTAAGAACAATATCCTACCTATCTAGTAGCTACTACTAGGATTCAGGTTTCTACTTCATTTCAGTTTTGCTTTTTGGTTATCATTCACATATTGCACACTTCTTCCTTTCCCCCCTCCTTCTCAGATTTGCAATATTATTATTTTAAGACAAATGTCCTCCAGTTAGTACTCCAACACTGGAGGTTTTTAAGAAGAGATTGGACAACCATTTGTCTGAAATGGTATAGGGCAGTGATGGCGAACCTTTTTTGGTTCGCGTGCCAAAAGGGGGGGTGCGCGCGTTAGCGCGCGCTCACATGCCCACACCCATTCCCTCCTCCCCACGCATGCGCACAACCCCCCATGCTGCCCCCTGAGCATGTGCACACACACACACACCCGCGCAAAGGCCTTACCGAAGCCTGGGATGGTAAAAAATGACGAAACGGGCAAACCAGAAGTGTGTTTTCCGAACTTCCAGTTTGCCCGTTTCGTCGTTTTTTGCATTCCGGGGCTTCAGGAAGCTTCCCTGAACCCTCCGGAGTGCGAAAAACAGCACAATGGCAAACCGGAAGTGCATTTTTCCGAACTTCCGGTTTGCCCATGGAGCTGACAGGGCAACGCCTTGCGTGCCCTCCGATATGGCTCCACGTGCCACCTGTGGCACGTGTGCCATAGGTTCGCCATCACTGGTATAGGGTTTCCTGCCAACTCTAAAGTTCCTTCCAACTTGGTTATTCTGATATTATTATTGTGTTTTTCCTGTTCCCAAAATGTCTCAGTCACCAAATTTACTTGATAGCAATAAAGGGAGAAATAACCCATCATAAACTATTGCATTAGAACTAAGTGCTTTCCTTAAAAAGGCTGCTAAAAGCTACTCTGTCTTACTATATGTTTTCCCCTTCTTTCCTTATAATTTTCCTCATTTACATAATATATTTTGGATTGCAAAGCCGAAGGAAAAGCCATGTTGTTGTTGTTGTTGTTGTTGTTGTTGTTGTTGTTGTTGTTGTTGTTATTTCATTAAACATGAAACTCAGTCAATTGAACATTTAAAAATGTATCACTATTATTATACTTTATTCATTAAACATGAAACTCAGTTAACTGAACGTTCAAAAATGCATCACAAATACCATTGACTGGTGCTAATGGTTGATATGGGTTGCTGCCAGCGTCCTAGGTATCAACCAAGTACCTTCTTAAGATGTACGATGTTCCAAGTAGCACAGTTTTTTGCAGTTCCGCTAGTGTTATTGCAGGAAGCTGCAATTTCTTGAAGTATTTTATAAAATTCTTCGACATAGTACCGTGCCCTGATGACAATGGGTATTATTATTTATCATCATCATCATCATCATCATCATCATCATCATCATCATCATCATCATCATCATCATCGCACTGTGCTTAATAATTCTATAATTTAGCATTAGATTTCTAGAAAATCCAGAAAGCTCCAAAGAATTCACAATTGTAGAAATACTACTACTACTGTTCCTATGAAAAGTAATAATTGCAATGGGGTAAAAACTGAATGACGGCTGTGCTAGGTCAAAGAGATTTAGAACAACCGCTCTTCAAACAGACCATTGATAATCCTCTAGGACAGCAAGCAGAGCCTTGTTCCTGTGAGTTCTGCTGCTCCCAATTAGCATTGTATGCACAGATGGCTAATGACTCCATTGCATTACAGACATGTCGGTTTATTGCTTTCCATTCACAGTGAAAATATACAATGGGGTATTTCTCCAAGTAAGGTAGGTCTCTGGGATATATTAATGCTAAAGGGAAGAAAAATATTGATAACTTGGCAGCATAAGGCAAAATGAGATTGTACAGAGTAGCCAAACATTTCCATCTGCTCTGCAAACTGGGATGCATTAAACAACCATCTGGTCCAACACTTTTATTCTGTATGGACATAGAGATGCTGGCAGAGAAAGCTAGGCTTATATTTATCCCACAGAGCCATGGGATGTAAATGCTGGCAGATGATTGGTTCAAAGAACACGTCTCCTTCATAGATGTAGTTGTGTAAGGCTCTTCAGATGAAGGGACATTCTCACCTATGTTGCTGAATTACCACAGGACGTCACTCTCCTCAAAGTTCGTTCTTGTATGTAAACTAAGATGATGGGAATACAGCAGGGGTGGGCTGCTGGGGGCTTGCAGGGGTTTGGGAGAATCTCTAGCTAAGATTCTGTGTAGTTCGGAGAACCCCCAAATCCCACTCCTGGCTGGCTCAACCCACCCTGCCCCTCCCCTTCCAGGAGTCCCCACGCGGCCCGTTTTGGATGAAGGTAAGTGCAGGGCACGCGTGGAGGATGAAAAATCGGCCTACCAGAAGTTTGAGAAGGCCGGAAACATGCCCATTTTTGGCCTCTAGAGAGCCTCTGGAGCCTGGGGAGGCCGTTTTTGCCCTCCCAGAGGCTCAAGGAAAACCTTCGGAGCCCGGGGAGAGCAACCCCCCTGCCGTGGTGCAGGAGGCCGACTAGGCCACGCCCACCATGGCCATGCCCACCCAGCAACCGGGCAGAGAACCCCTTGCTAAAATTTTTGAAGCCCATCCCTGGAATACAGGAAGTGAAAAACCGATTTAAAAATATTTCATCTTCCAACATTTACTACCTTATTTCTAAGACAATTAAATGGGCTGGTTTCACAAAGATATTTTGCTAATGGCAAAAAAAAAGTTTACATTTCCTTTGAATAATGGGTATCCTTGAAAAATATAATGTGGGCTTTCGAAATGCAGATTTGTGGTATTAATGCAAACATGTAAATAAAGGCAAACTTTTTTTCATTAACATTAATTCAAGCTTTTACATTTAGATTAAATGTTGTTTTAAATGTCAATTCAGCCATACAGATGGATATACTCAACATATCTAAATATATACAAACAAATAACAAATATTCGATGCAAATATTTGTATCTGTTGGCTTCTGTTCTCTTAAAGATTCATTCCAACATGTAATTTGAGCAAGGGTGCCTGAACCTCTACATGAACTATACTTATCCATCACAATATTCCCTCTTTGAGTGAGCAACATTTTGCAGAGCACTGAAAAGAATTTAAAAAAACAAGAAAAAGAAGGAAAAGAAACATAACTAAATCTAGTTACACCGACACCAATTCATTATAACTCTCCATACTTTTGTATCCTTGAAAATCATCCTTGTTTCTGCCACATCCATGTACCAAATTATATACTGCCTTTTTCTCTTTAAACCTCTCATTTCTTTTATTTTGAGGATCTCATCATGTTTATTCAAACACATATTTCTCACATTTCCCTGTCCTCTTCTATACATCCCTTCTTCCTTCATATCAGAGGTGGGTTGCTGCCGATTCTGACTGGTTCTTTAGAACCGATAGCGGAAATTTAGCACTGCTCGCCGAACCAGCAGCGATTACCGGCAGTCCACGTGCCCAAACCAGTCCTCCGGTCGCCGCAGCTTGCCAAAAAACCATCTGCGCATGTGCAAAGGCTTCTGCGCATGAGCAGAGGGTCATTTCCGGGTATTTTGCGCGTTGTGATCCGTCACAATTAGAACTGGTAGAGAAGGTAAGTAGAACCCATCCCTGCTTCATATGCTAATATTTAGTCCTCAATCAGCAACATTCATCATGCTTCTTCCCTAGCAGTTCTTCATTGTGTATGTATCCAGTTTACATTAATTCAGCATCCATTCATTCTGGATCAGAATCTTCTTGTTTTGCCCCATATCTAAGGTGACCAGATTTTAACATTGGTAAAGCGGGACACCATTGAGGGGGGGAGGGTTTCTTGATTAAAAATTTGGTCTGGAGGTTATTAGCATTGCCATCAGAATTGGAGGTTTGCCCTCTTTTTTGAGTTCCTTCTTTGTCATGGTGAGGTGGTCTAGAAAGTGATCTAGAGTTTCCTCTATTCACTTCAGGGCATGATATCTTAGACATATTTTCACTTTTGCCCTGTTTCTGTCTCTTTTCTGTCATTAAAAAAGTAACTTTTAATTCAGATTCTGTCAGAGGTGTGTCTATGCAAATGAGCCTTGCTTGCTCTCCGACCTCATGTTACAGAAAGGAAAGGGGGGAAAAAAAGGCTGCGCAGCAATTTCAAGCCCCTTCTGCAGCGCGGTATTTAAAATCATGCAGGCAAGTGAATCGGCTTTAAGGGAGAGCTGTGCGGGACTCTTAAATGCTTTTTCTTTAAGCTGCTGTTTTGATTCCTTTAAAATCAGCTGTAGCGTCCTCTGCTCCCTCTGAATCAGCAATTTCAGTTCGCGGCAAACTCTTCTGGGAATTGCATTCTTTCCAAAAATCGGGACTTTTTTAAAACGCCGTGGGACGCGGGACAAATTGTTAAAATCGTGACTGTCCCGCTAAAAGCGGGACGTCTGGTCACCTTACCCATATCTTTCTTAAATATTCTGTTCTTACTGTGTTCAAGCTGCTGTTGTGTTTTGTGATATATCTGATTTTCGTATTCGTTTAGCAAATTGAGTGAAAACATCATTATACAGAGTTGTTTTTCACTTCTGTACCAAACTTTTTTTGTAGCAGACCACATAGTACTTTCTACTTTTCTACCAGTTCCTGTAGATTTTAGAATGTTCCCATCTATTTTTCTAGTTTTAATGAACCAAAATACAAAAGTTCATCTACTTCTAATTATTTGCGAACATATGCAAAATGGAATTATCTATTGTTTTCTATCAAACAAAGGAAAAATTTAACCAGTCTTTCATGTCTTACATTTTAGATCAACATTCCTTTAGCAATAGCAATAGCACATAGACTTATATACCGCTTTACAGTGCTTTCCAGCCCTCTCTAAGTGGTTTACAGAGTCAGTATATTGCCCCCAACAATCTGGGTCCTCATTTAACCGACCTCGGAAGGATGAAAGGCTGAGTCAACCTTGAGCCTGGTGAGATTTGAACTGCCAAATTGCAGTCAGCCGGCAGTCAGCAGAAGTAGCCTGCAGTACTGCACTCTAACCACTGCGCCACTGAGGCTCTATCATGCAGTCTATCCAGCATTCATAACAAATTAATCCAAATTATTTTTTTCTCAACTAAAAAATGTAGCCTTGTCTGTATAAAGAACACATATCTTCACATATCCAGCAATATATTTCTAACATCACCACAAGCATTCCTTGCATATTTTTTATTTGTGCATTAAACAACTAGGGGACAGCATACAACCATATCTTGCTTAGTACTCGAAGGTGAAGCTTTTGCTAGTCAAATTTCTGTTAAAAAAAAAGCTCCACAGTGTTTAAGATACATTGTAAATATTCAACTCCCAAACTATTCAACTCACAATTGACCACAATAAACTATATTCCTGCAGAGTGGTGGGGTTTATTTTGGGTTTTTTTTTGGTGATGAGTAGCTCTTCAGATCACAAATGGATAATCCTCCTATTCCAGAGAAATGTTCTGTCAGCCAGAACCAACTCCTGGCCTGGCTGTCAATTCTACCACTATGTTCTCTCTGTTTGTGGAGCTACTCACAGAGACATTGAACTGGCCATAACAACTGGGTGAAACCACACTCAATAGCAGCTATTTATTTATTTATTTATTTATTTATTTATTTATTTATTTATTTATTTGTGAGATTTATATACCGCCTCACAGTGCAAGCACTCTCTAAGCGGTTTACACCAGTAAGCAATGTATATTTATATTGCCCCCAACAATCTGGGTCCTCATTTTACCTACCTCGGAAGGATGGAAGGCTGAGTCAACCTTGAGCCGGTGAGATTTGAACCGCTGACCTGCGGATCACAGTCAGCTAAAGTGGCCTGCAGTACTGCCTCTAACCGCTGCGCCACCTCGGCTAGTTGCAAGAGGGATCTCGGAGTCTTGGTAGACAGCCAACTAAATATGAGCCAGCAGTGTGCAACAGCAGCCAAAAAGGCCAACACAGTCCTGAGTTGCATAAATAGAGGGATACAATCAAGGATCAGAGAGGTACTAGTACCACTCTATAAAGCCTTGGTCAGACCACACCTAGAGTACTGCATCCAATTTTCGTCACCACACTACAAAAAGACATTGAAACTCTAGAGAAAGTGCAGAAGAGAACAACCAGGATGATAAAGGGTCTGGAAAATAAAACATACAAAGAGCGGTTGCAGGAACTGAGCTTGGCCAGTCTGGCGAAGAGAAGGACCAGGAGTGACATGATAGCAGTGTTCCAATACTTGAGGGGATACCACAGAGAGGAGGGGGTCAGGCTGCTTTCCAAGGCACCAGAAGGCCAAACAAGGAATAATGGATGGAAGCTGACCAAGGAGAGATTCAACCTGGAAGTGAGGAGAAACTTTCTGATGGTGAGAGCGATCAACCAGTGGAACAGCTTGCCAGCGGAGGTTGTGAGAGCCCCAACACTTGCGACCTTCAAGGAGAGACTGGACTGCCATCTGTCTCAAATGGTATAGGAACTCCTGCTTGAGCAGGGGGTTGGACTAGATGACCTACCAGGTCCCTTCCAACTCTAATAATAAATCTAAATCTAAATCTAAAACCTTCATGTCTTGCTCAGTATTAAACTATTTGCTAAGGATTCCATTTATATTATTTATTATTACTCTGATCACATTTAATAACCAACTTTAACACACGTGTTCTAAAATTCATGCCTATTGACTTTATCATGCACTTTCTACAAAACCAATAAGCATATAATAAGATTACTTTCTCAAATTCACACATGGCTTAATAATTTACTGAGAAGCACAAATCTGCTCTGCATATCTTGTGCCCATAAAACCACACTACTCTTGTAAAATTTTGCAATCAGAATTCTGGCAAACACTTTCACGTACAACTTAAACAAATTAATCCTTCTGTAATGTTTCCATTCATTCTTACTACCTTACCTTTTATAGAGGAGTGAGTAATAATTGCATTATGTCAGTTGTCAGGCACAGATTCAGTCTTCACACAAATGCTATGTAAGTTGCACAGCTATTCCATAAGTAAAACAAACTCTTATTTTAATATTTCTCCAATTACTCCATCAGTAGCTGCAATAGTGCTATTTTTCAACATTCACAAAGCATGTAGGACTTGCTTTTCATTATTTTTCCTTGGAAACTAACATTTACAGCATTCATTTTAATTATTCCCTTCAGCATAGCACTATCACTGCCATAAAAATCCTATTAAGCATTCCCACACTGCAGTTTCACCCCAAATCATTTCATATTTTCTATTTCTAATACAATTCACACCATTGGAGGTTCCTTTTTTATGTTTCTTTAATCACTTCCAAAAAAAGTGTTTATTTCCATCAAAACTGTCCTGTTTCTTCTCTTTTTTAATTTTAAAGGATTCTGTTTCTTTGACTATGGTTTTTGGTATGATCTTTTCTGTCTTTGTTTCATTCTCTTTGCAAACAATGTTCTCTTGTATGAATGAAGTAAATAAATATTCAATTATTTCTCATTTCCAACTTTTTTCACTCCTTCATTCCACCAACATCATCTTTCATACTTCCAATTAGCACATTGCTGTAAGCATTTGTGGCACCTGCAATATAATTTAATGGGAAATTGATCTAAGAAAAGATGCATTTTTTTGTTGGAAAATTATTTTTGACCTTTTTTCACATAATTCAGTGGTACCTTGGTACTCATCGTTAATTGGTTCTGGAAGGTGCAATGAAAGAATACCCAAAACAATGAGTACCAAACAAATGCTTCCCATAAGGAATAATATAGTGAGTCACAAGGCAGCCGACACTGACAGGTTTTAGTTTGTGCATTGAGTACCAAACAAACAATGAGTATTGGAATAAAAATTTCAAGTCAAAATGCGTTGAGTACCAAATTCAATGAGTTTCAAAGCAGTTGAATAACAAAGCACCACTGTACTTGTATCTTTTCTATTTGTAGTTATTTTACTTTCACTCATTTCTTTCCTTTTTAAAATGTTTTTCTGAAGATCCACTCTTGACACTACCCCCCCAAAAAGCCGCTCCTGAATCCAGAACTTTTCATCAGTCTTATATCTTTCACTAATTTTCTCAATCGAATCTATTACATGTCTGGAATAATATTTCTTGGTTTGCTATGTATACATTTTAACAGAGTTATGGGTGACCTTTTTCTAAATGGCTTCACACAGGAAGTCCACATTCACAATTATTTTGGGGTCGCCATCTTTTGTACTTTCTTGTTTCATTTATACCCAACCATTTGTGCCTGTGGAAACTTTTTTTGCCCTACATTTCATCCTTTCAGAATGCTGCACAATATTCTTCCAAACCCATCCCGGGTCTTTCATTCATTGAGTCAGGGGTGGGTTCCTACCGGTGCGGTCCACTCTGTCATTCTGGTAGCTGCCCGCCGATTGCACAATTTGCGTGCGACGGCTCTGGTACCATCTTCGCCAGTCCGTCGCACGGCACCATCTTTTTTCCCTGAATTTTTGGTGATTTTTTGCTTCCTGCGCATGCACGGAAGCAAAATCGCACAAGGGAATGCACCTGCGCATTGGCAGGCAGGTAAGAGGAACCCGCCCCTGCATTGAGTCTAACATGAAGTATCCTCAACTTATGGATTCCTACTTTCAAACAAACTAATACATAACAACAAATCATCTTTATGAGATAAAAGTTAGCTTTCTCATTTATAATTAAACCAAGAGCCAGCATATATTCAATAATGCCACGAGACTATTTATTTAGTTATATTACATCTTATCCTTTTCTCTTGGTTTTACACGTACATACCGGTACTTATTTTTACTCTTTTACTCCTCTAACATTTGCTGTGATCATCATCAGATAGGGCCACTAATATTTATTTCTGACACTCTTCCTAGCTTTTCTTCGTACTGGATTTTACCGTACCTTTTTAGTAAAATAGAGTCAGTATTGAAAACTTTACCACGTCGCACACAGTTTTTCTTGCTAATAGTAACTACAGTACAAAGTAGAGCATTTTGGCATGTTTTCCCCAGTATGGACCCACTAATCAGTTTGCTTCCAAGCATGTCCATATGATTCTATGCAATCTCAAGATTTTCTTGAAAACCAAATTAATTTTGTTCACTTCCCACCAACTAGGAGGTAAATGCAGTGTACTGTCACATTCAAGATACAACTTAAATTATCTAAGTAATAAAAACTGCGGTTGCAGACAGCACAGATTAGATATTAGCATTATAGTATCTCATTTGTAAGCAAATTATTTTTATGTGCAATGGTCCCTCAGGTCGATATGAGGTCTATGGCTTTCCAAAATTGCTACCAATAGTGTCACACAAGCAAATTCCCTCAGAAAATACTACAGTATATGTGGGTTCTGATATTTGGAATATGGGCATATCTGCAAATATTCTTATGTGTGACAGATTACTAAAATGATTAAGTGTGACAGACAGATCATTACCAAGGGACCCAGTTTAATTTCTAGAGGGAAGCTGTTTCAGAGAATGGATGCCACAGCAGAAAAAAAACTGCTTTCCAGTATAAGCCTCCTCACTTCATAAACATTCATGGCTGGATTGATACTGGTTGGAGCAGGTAATCCAGCAAACACCTTAGTGTTAAACCATATGGGGTTTATAAGTAAAAACTAGCACTTCAAATAGTAGATGGATTAATTATATCTTAATAAATTCATAGAAAAACTTTCCAGTTGCTTTAAAAATATGTTTTGAAGCATACCCTACAATATGGGTTCTCTCTCACTCTCCCTCCCTCCCTCCCTCCCTCTGTCCCTCCTAATTTAATGGTTCAACCAACACTATTGCAAAAAATAACTAAAGCTGAATTCTCACTATTTTTCAGAAAAACTGAAATTTGATTATTCTTTGAAACAGGGGCAGGTTCCTAATTTTTTTACTACCACTCTGTGGGCGTGGCTTATTTTGTGGGTGTGGCTTGCCAGCCATGTGACCAGGTGGGCATGGGCCTTGGGAGCTTGGCAGCGGCTGGAGAAGCAGGGGGGATTGCCACCTGCAACGCAGCCCCCCACAGTGGGAGCAGCAAGACCACGGCAGCGGTTCTTCTAGGAGGCTCCGTCCGGCCTGAATGCTTCTCCCCATTCGATGATCCTAGGCTCCTGCCGCCCGTTCTTTCAGCGTCTCACGTGTTCCCTCAACCATCCTCCCCTGCTTGGACTCACTGTGGGGTAGGAAGGCAGTGCATGTGCAGCGCCGGAAGCTCGGCTTCTGGGCATGCACAGAAGAAAATTTTTTTAAAAAAAGTTTTTTAAAGTTTTTTTAAATGGTGGCACCCAGGCACTGGCAACCGACCGCACTGGTACTGTGACGTCACCAGCGGGCTGCTACCGGTGCTATAGAGTGGACCGCACCGGTAGGAACCCACCACTGCTTTGAAATCTATCCTGCATTTTTGGCACCATATTATCTGCACTAATAGTAAAATATCAGACAGACACAGCTTCCATTACATCATGTATTGAGGTAACATTAGCACACAGGTTTAAATGACTTAATATATGTTCACAATATCCAACCTAGTACAATTCAAATTTACATTCTAAGTAGAGTAATGAGAGTTTTAGTTCAATGTATTTGGGTGGCAGGGGAAGAACACAATCAATCTTGAAGTGTTTTGGACATCATCTACAAATCTGTCTCCAAATATGTAACTGTACAAATATGAGTGGAAGAATTGAAGATGAATTATTCCATTACAATACTGGTTATTTTTCAGATTTGTCAATGCAGAATGAATTTTGTTTGCAAAATTAAAAATGATTGACTTAATTAATATATTAGGAGGAAAAAGCTTTACTGAATCCACACCTGCCTTCAACTTGAAAATGCCAGAAGGCTTTATAACATCATCATGCATCAGATACCACAACATATTCAGCAGTTCTCCTAATTAGACTATTAATTAAGATTATTTCCTGTTAATTTTATTGATGTAAATAGTATTAATAATTCTACTAAGCATCAACATCAACTGGCAGTAAGCATGCTAATGTCACTTTAATAACTTGTTATGCTTATGGCACAAAATAACTCCCTTCCAACTGTACTCTCTGTATGCTTTAGATATTCTTGAATTAATTATTTTGCTTCTTGTCAAAATAATAATGAACATCTGCGGTGCTTTGATGGAAATCAAATAAGTTGAAAAAGGACATGATGATGCCAAAAAAAACTCACTAAAAGAACAAGATCACCCATGATTTATTTGCTTAGATTAATAACAAGTAATAGAATTATATGACAAATGAAGATTATAGCAAACATTACCTTCAGTACTTGTATGGCAGACCTAATGAAATATTTCAGAAAATAATTAGTCTTGTGCTATAGAATTTGTAAGGACAGGAAGTCTTACTGCTATTTCTGAATGTCACCTCCCAATTTTCAGAGCATTTAAATAGGTTTTTCTTTAATAAACAAACGAATATTTAGGCCATAATCCTTCACCCAAACAGAATCATTGAATTAGATGGATCTTATATTTGATTCACAAAATTTCTTGTTAATACTGCTGCAGTTAAATATTGTAGCTCTCTTTTATTATTTCCAGATGGAGCTAACTTCCTTTTCATACTGACAATTCACTAATTAACTCATTAATTTTAATTAATTGACTTTTAATAGTATATTATGACAGTTGTATAGGTCATAAACTCAGGATCCTTTTTGAACATGCAAACATACACTGTTGTATACAATTAGTCATCACAAAAGTGTTTTGTATAACAGATAGGAACAATATTTAGATTTTCTACAGCCTTCAGTCTGGGGGGGAAGGGAAGAGAAAACTAAAGACTTTCCAAATTAATCAACTCTGTAAGTTGAATAAAAATAACTTACCCTCTCTTAACTATGGAGTGATACCAAATCATTACAGGTTTTATTTGCTGAAAATGTAGTTAGTATTATTTTTATTTGTTGCAGATAGGATATAGTTGGGTTTAGGCATGGAGGTGACCTCTTCTTCCCCACTATAGTCCACTCCTCATACTAAAATAGCTAAAATTATTCTAGAAGAATAATTTCTCTGCAGAGAAAGAGATATTTGTGTATACTGAAAGAAGAGACAAATACTGGTGGACTCAGTGCATTTTTCTTTCCTAATTTTCCATTTCTATTTCTTTAAAAACAAATACAGCCATCTAAGAGCACTGACATCAGCATTATCAGAAGCCAATCATCCCTTTTGTTACTTCTATGTGCTTTGCGCTCTAAAAAGCAAAATATAAATGAAGAGAGTCCTTGCTATTTCTTATAAACCAATAGAATTGTATGGTTCATATCTTTGCAACACTGAAATTCAGGCTGCCGACCTCTAGGGAGTATTCCACAATATTTTCAAATCCCAGAGCCAATACCCTACCTTCACCCCAAATAACAATGAATGCTGTTTTGAGAACAATCATTGTCTGGCTTCCTTTTTATCATTCCACGATCTGACCTTTAGAATCAGAGACCTTTAGAATCATTGTTGTAAAGCTCTTAAAGAATTGGGGCTAAGCACTAGGATGTCTCTGAATTGTTTCAAACATCTGTGCCTGAATGAAGGGAAGATAGAGGGAGGGAGGGAAAATATTTTATATTGTAAGTATTCTAAAAAGAAATTATATTAGATGAACCAACTTGTGAAGGAGTCATGTAATATGCAATGGTTTGCATTCCTGGTGCATGTTTTAATTTATCCTGTCTTGCAATAAGAAAAAATAAAATAAAATACAAAAAGTGTGACTATGAGCTTCTAGGGCTTCAAAATCAATTTACATTTCTCCTATTATGGAGAAAATTATTCAAGATTAAATTAAGCTACAAGAAGTGTATATTTGATATCTCGCCTAAACCTAAGATATCCAAGAATCAAAGATATTTCAATATCATACTGCAAAGAGGAGATATGTCTGGACTTGGATTAAGGTGACCTGGGTACAAAATGTAATTCAGCTATCATTCTTACCTTCAGAGCAGCCGTACAAAACGTAGACCACACAGCTATTTTAATACTTCAAGGAGAGGTGCTTTGTTCATACCAACACTTTGTTTGAAGTACCTCGTCTGACTGTAAGCCATTTAGGGTTAGAAATGACAAAGAAGCCATCAAAATAAATCAATAAGGACATTATTTTCGAGGTGTTATTTTTGGGGTGCCTAACCCTAACCCTAACATAGGCATTCTAGGGACTGATCACAAAAATCAACAATTCTAAAGTTCAGCCTCCAATTATATGCCTTATTATTTAAGTGCGATAGTAGATACAATGGAAACAGTAACAGGAAAGCAACTCCCACACATGAAAATATTTAAGAAACTCTTGTAGTGCACATCAAATTGAAAATTCTTCATAAATGGCAAAGATCAAATCAAAGCCTTATGGCAGTGAACCTGGGTTCTGAAAACCAAGATATCTTCTGGTGTTCTACATTTTAATCATGGACATGGATGGATGGGGAGGGGAGAACTGATATTGACAAAGCTAAACAAAGTTAATGAAGTGAAAACTTGGGTGATATACCACCAAATAATTTCAGGGCTTCAGAGAAGAATTGGAAATTTAAAAACACACACATCTGGAACCTAATATTAGCCCTATTGCACCATGGCAAGGTAATCTTTGTGCAACATTCCATGTCTCAAATGCCCAATTAGATGTTGGAGAGTGCTCACAAGTTGGATATGGCAACAGACCCATTTGTGCTTATTGGTCCTCTGCAACTCTATGTAGAGGTATGTTGCCCTGAATCCAGGGTGAACATTAAGTCTTCAAGAATAAAAGAGATACCAGCTTAACATAATTTATTCAAGACAATGCACTGCTGTAGTGTTGCCAAGAAAACGATGTGGGCGTATCCAGTCACCAGAGTCAAACTTGATTTGAGAGAAATTTTACTTTAAATGATAACACAAGTGAATCAAAGAAATAAGTTCAGTTTGAAACGGAAACTGAAATTTTTAGATGTGAGGGTATGCACATGTGTTTCCAGCACAACACACTGTTTTAGAACTCTACAAGTTTTAAAACACAGAGACTACAATCTGATTCTTACCTGTATATATCTCATTCAAAGGTATTAGATTGAATTTCCACCTGCATATGTAAATTTTGTCCCACAGAAATGGGTTAAGTTTAACTGTGATGAGATAAGTATGTCTCATGAAGAACAAGGAGGCACTTTCCCCTGTAAGGCTGAATTTTATACAGAATTCCCTTTGCTAATCTTAGAAATGCTAGTGCTTATTAAACAATATAACCAGGAATAAAATTGATTTTCCATCTCAAATGGTGCACTTAAAAAAAATTGGCCATTCTTCTGTCTCCTTTCTAAAGTAGTGGTAAGAAAGAAGTATTACAGATATTGATGTATTAAATATCTATTAATGCTAATCAAAAGGCATCTTGTGGCATCTTTTCCAAAGTATTAGCATACTTAGAATCTGAAATATGACATGTCTTCATTTAAATACCGTTCTAAAGATTTTGATTAGAAAATTAATTAAAGCATTTAGTGAAGAAAAAAATGCTAAAATAACAGGGAGGAAAAAGGTTTTCCCCCCTTCTTTTCTAAATATTTTTAAACATTTAAGTTTTAACCTCCTTTTGCTTAAGTAGAATTTTGAAAATCCACACCTCTTCAATAAGAAAACAAAATTGTGAATCTAAGGCATTTCTACCTCTCCCTTTCATCACAACTGAGGCTAGTTCTTAAGGTAAAGCTATCAATAGTAAATGGTAAAAGAGGGTGAAAGAAGTAAAGAAGCCCCAGGCACATCTTCTGTAAAGGCTGTTTAGTCAATGTAAAACTATTATGACTCTTGACATCTGTTCTGATTTCCCTTGCAGGTATCAGAGCAGAGCAGTATACAAACTGCTCTAAGATGGAAGGAATCTCAGAGTCTTTGGCTGGTGTGAACCAGATATAGCTCCAAGATCCGGGAAATTTAAAAATCCTACTGTTCAAGAGGTAGCCAAGGGAAGCAGAAGAGAGATAACCATGGCAAAGTTGAACAGCCCAACCTAGGAGGAAGACGAAAAGAGAAGGGCTGAAGGAAGACCAAAGCAGAGAGGAAGGAGAAAGGGAGGCACGTGAAATTGTCTCAGGAAGGAGAACAGAGAAGCGTGAATACTGAAGAGGACAATAAGCTGGGAAATATTCAAACCAGGGGTGAAATGCTACCGGTTCAGCCCGGTTGGGTGTACCGGTAGTGGCGGCTGCCGGTGGTTTGGAGCAGGGGTGGGTTCCTGCCGGTACGCTCTTACCTGTTGGTTGCCGCAGAACCGAAGCAGCCGGTGGCGTTCACGGCGTGGGGCTTCCCTCTCCCGCTTTCCCCCGCCCACCTGGACGCTGCCATTTGCGTACTTTTGCCCTCTGCACAAGCAGAACGCTTTGCGCATGTGCAGAGGGCAAAAGAATGCAAATGGCGGTGTCTAGGCGGGCGGGGGAAAGCGGGCGGGGGAAGCCCCGCGACACGAACACCACCAGCTTCTTTGGTTCTCCGGCGACCAACAGGTAAGAGCGTACCAGCAGGAACCCACCCCTTGTTTGGAGAACCAGTAGCGGCGGCAGCGCAGCGCCCATGTGCCCGGACGCTGCCATTTTCTGCGTATGCGCAAAGGGTGAAAAAGCATGTGCTTCCAAACCGGTAGGGAAGGCAAGTAGATTTCACCGCTGATTCAAACATCCTGGCAGTGGTGCCTGTATGGCCAGATCTGAATATAGGTGAAAAACCCAAGGTCTCCCTGTGATGTTCTCTACAACAAACTGTAAATGGAATCAGTTCTGTTTGCGGCATACGCAATTTCAAATAAAGGTGTTTTCCAAATGTCAACGCCAGTGAACTGAACTCCAACACAGTCATCGTTTATGCAGAAGTAAATATATTATACAACTGTAACTTCTGGATTACATTAATCACAGAAAAAGGCTATGCTTTGTTTCATGGTTTAGCATGCAAATGCAGTCATCATTTATGTTCCTCCTGAACTTTTCCAAATTCTCTGCCAAATTTGTAGGCAGAGTAGGCTGGACAATTTCCATTAATTTTTGCATCAGGAGGAGAAATTATACAACAATTTCCCAAGGGTCGGATTCCTTCTTGGTTGTTAAAATGCCATCACTACTGAAAAAGATAAGTGGAAAGAATTCCCACTTGCCATCTTCCTTTGGGAATTAAAGGACCCATGAGACACCAGGGAGGCTTCAGATTTCTGGGGAGACAATTGTAAAATGGAAGAGCAAACATTCACACAAACATCTTTGCCACCTCATAAACAGTAATTACAAGAGCATCATTTGAAAGAATGTCAAAGCCTAACTTTTCCTATCACCTTTCCTTATAAAACTGTCTTTTACCCAAAACACAATTTTCTTTCTGGTACTTTCAATGCATATGACCTTCATTTTTTTTTAAAGAGGCACTATATAAGTAGCCATTCCAAGTGGCTGGCATTTTGGTAGTGAAAGTTACTTTTTTTCCCCTTGCACAAAAGGCACAAGTCAGGAAAAAAAATAAATGATTTAAAGTTGCCATCAATCTTGATAATGTACAATGCAACCAGAGAAACGCCAACCTCCAAAAAGGTTATACTGTATGTGCTGCCTTGCATACAGGTCAGTTCAAGCAAAATGTCACTTGAGTAGTAGTATTGTTATAGCTAAGAGTTCTGTTTGCAGGTGGCACTTGGTCTTGGATAAAATAATTTTTTTGGTTTAATTAATTGACTTTCAAGTCAACCTAAGTAGGCAAAAATACTTGTAAAGTGGTAGATCAGAACTTTATAAACAACCCACAATTAGCAAAAAACAAAACAAACCCCAAACCCCAAGTACCTATTTACTCTGAAGATCTGTATTGTAGTTAATCAACAGGAGAACTAGCGAAAGCCAAGAGAAACACAAATATATATAGGCTAACATCTTCACAAGAAACTCTAGTGGTAATCTTCCTTTTCAAGATAGCCATAGATGCAAGACAAGATTGGAATTCTTAAAACATATTTCATTTTCCTGTTTTTTAAACTTCATTGCATATTTAATCCACTTGATAAACCCATTCTTTGGGTGGGTTAGATAAAAATAGAACCATAAAAAGCAAACATCAATGTATGCAAAAATAAGATACTAAAAATACAGAATAACCAATTCAACACAAGAATATTCTCTGCAGAATCTACAATATAATTTATATTACAGTATAAAAAGTTTAAATGGCTGAGAGAAGATGAGCATTTCTGTTTGGTACTGAAAATGTAACAATTTGAGTGCCAAACAAATCCCTTTGAGAAGAGCATTACACATATAGGCATCCACATTAATTCATTCAGATAGAATATCCAAGAAAGATCTCCCCAAGATGATTTGAAGGTATGAGCTACTAAATTTCAAGGGAGAGAATCTCTAAGCTATTTAGGACGTGGGTTGGGAATCAATGCTGTTGGCCCAGCAAGAGCATCATAAGATGACACTAATTTTTCTCTACTAATAGCCTAGCCTAGTCTTTCGCAATCTATCTAAAAGTTCCAATATGATTGTAGCTCTATATGCAAGGTAGACATACTGTAATGGCCATTTTAAATGAGGATAAAGTAGTCTAAAGTGCAGCTAAAGCCATATTAGAGGAGCAATAAAGCCCTTCTCCTTTCCTATAAATGAGAGCAGCTCAGTCCAAGTAGAACATGCAATTTATCGTTGAGAGGTTTCTTTTAGACGCTGTATTTTAAAATTTTATTTGCAACCAGAGGTTTTGGCAAATCTTTTAGACATGAATCAGAACTAGAACATATTTCAGAAGACATGCTTCTGAAATTTCCAGGCTATTTGAGGTTACAGCAGGGGTCCCAACCCCTGGGCCATGGGCCGTTCGGAACCAGGCCGCACAAGGGGCCGGCAGGCAAAGGTATGTGTGCAAAGCTCTACCTGTGCAAGTGGCAAATGTGCATGCCCACCGCTCACACAGAACCATCCCCTCTCTCATTCCACCCCCCTCCGCTGGTCAACCAAGCGGGAAAGGTTGGGGATTGCTGGGTTACAGAGTCCCATTTTCCAAGAAAGAGAACTTTGTCTCCTTTGAATGAGAATACCTTTTGATGGCTCCCATCAGACTCCAAGTCACCTGGTTCAGCTTTAAGGTTTGGTGCTTCTGCTAGGAGTACATTGCCAGTTTATTTTCAAACTATATCATTGATTTGTCCCATTCCATTTCTTTATCAATAAGTAATTTTTTTAAAAAAAGATCAATAACTGCTTTAAAATACTTTAAATGCATTTTTCAAATATATGATTTTTTTTGCAATTTAAATGGAGATTTCAGTTACAAATGAATATCTTAAAATGCCTGCCACAGGATATATGCACCAAAATGTTTAAAATACACCAAAATCTTGAACTCAAACTTTCGGTATAAAGCAACTCTAATTCATGTATGTGCACAGCATATTATACAAGCTTAATATGTGTATAATTTTTAAACTTACCTTAATTGGTTTCAACCTACCTATGTCTTAATTCTAGAGTAAGAAAGCATTTATAAAACTTAATGCAATTCTCTCTCTCTCTCTCTCTCTCTCTCTCTCTCTCTCTCTCTCTCTCTCTCTCTCTCTCCCTCTCCCTCTCCTCTCTCCCTCCCTCTCTCCTCTCCTCTCTCTCCTCCCTCCCTCCCTCCCTCTCTCCTCTCCTCTCTCCTCCCTCCCTCCCTCTCTCCTCTCCTCCCTCCCTCCCCCTCTCCTCTCCTCTCCTCTCCTCCCTCCCTCTCCTCCCTCCCTCTCTCCTCTCCTCTCTTTCCTCCCTCCCTCCCTCCCCCTCTCTCCTCTCCTCTCCTCCCTCCCTCCCCCTCTCCTCTCCTCTCTCTCCTCCCTCCCTCCCCCCCTCTCTCTCCTCTCACTCTCAAGGTATCTTGGAGGTCTTCTAGTCCAACCCCCTGTTTAGGCAGGAAACCCTACACCACTTCAGACAAATGGCAGCTGTTCTTTTTCTAGCTGGTCAGCTTTGATCTTATGCACTTCTGCCATGTCCAATACACTTCTCCATATTGGTTAGTAATTGGTCATCAGTATGTTTTAATCACTTTTTTCTCTTCAGCATGCTTCTTTGAACTGTGCCCTACAGCTCCCTTCAGCATTACAAACAATGCCTAATAATCCAAGTCAAGATTACCAGCCCACACTGCTCTTTACTAAAACCAACAACTCATATTCAACAGCCACTGCTGTTTCCTCTACTTTTCAAATGTCTATTCCACATCTTCCCTTAGAGTTCCATATTACATTTTTAAGATTCCCTTTGATTCTAGTCCACTGTAATAGTCCCTCCTTCTATTTTATGAAGAACCACTTCTTTAGGGCCCTTTAAAATCCAGTACAGTGGGGGCCATATGAAACTTGGGGGGGGGCGAACAGATACTACTACAAAGAAGATATACTTCCAGGGTACTTCTGGTCCCAAAAGATGACATGGTTTAATTAATGTAACTTGGAGCATGCCACCCCTTCCTGATCGAACCAGCCAGGTAGATACTAGAGACATCCAGGAACACATGTGGACTCTCAAATAAGTAGGTCCTATGCCATGCAGGACTGTATAAGTAACACCAGCACTGTGAATTGCACCCAGAAGACAACTAGCAAACAGTGCAGCTCGCGAAGCAGAAGTGTTACCTAGGCATATCACTGCGCTCACCACTCATTCTGGACCAACTGAAGTTTTCAAGTGATCTTCACAGAGCACATTGCAGTAATCAAGCTGTGAGGTAACCAGGGCATGAGTAGCTGTCTGAAGTCGTTTCCACACACACACACACACCCCAAATCTAGGAAAGGGTGAACAACTGCACACCAGATGAATCTGGGCAAAGGGTTTGTTGCTCACCCTGTCTCATAAGCATAGTTGCGAGTCCAAATTCGCATGACTCTAGGATAGAGGAGTGCCATCCCATCCAAGATCAAAGATGGAATAAGCCCAGATCTGAATGGTCCAATACCCACAGACAATCAAACTTGGTAGGATTGAGTCAGAGAAGGTTCTTCTTTATCCAAACTCACATAGCCTCCAAGCACTGGAACAGAACTTGACAGCCTCACTTGGCTGGCCCAAAGTTGAAAGATAGAGTTAGGTGTCATCATCGTGCCAAACCCCAAAGTAGCAGATGACCTTACCCAATTGTGTCATGTACAGTAGATGTTGAAAAGAAGGGTAGGGAGAATAGAACTCCATGGCCCCCACAAAGGAGGAGCTTAGGGAAGGATGGAATTCCTGGTGAGAACAACAGATCAAAGACCACAAGGATGGATGCACCACCACCATCCCAGGTCTGGCACAAGTCATCAACAAGCCTGAAGATTGATTACTGAAGTCCAAACGAGCCCTCTCGAGGAGATGCATTACCGCCTCTTTCAATATTGGGGTCATTATCTCCTCTGTCAAAAATATGTTTTTAAAAAATTAAAAAACCAGTAAGCCATAATGATGCATTTGCTCTATTGGTTTAATCATCAGAGACCTTCAGGAAAAAGCTGGAACTATTCTCTGGAGGGCCACAGATAGTGAAAGCCATTCTTGCTTCAGGAGGAAGCTGTTCTATCCTGTTGTAAAAGCAGCCTAAAAGGATACTTAGCTTCTTCCTTCTCCTTCTCCCCTTAGCATGTTGGTGTTTATTGCTGTGTTGATGATCATTCACAATCATATCTTATATCTAATTACTATCCCAACCAAGAAAGTTCTTTTATGTGTATATGTGCGTTATGTATGGGTTTGGGTAAATATACACTTTCTCTTGAGAGCAAGCAACAGAATTTCATTTTTAATGTCGGCCGGTGTGCTCACAGTAAAATAATGACAATAAACTTCTCTTCTCTTCTCTTCTCTTCTCTTCTCTTCTCTTCTCTTCTCTTCTCTTCTCTTCCTCCCCTCTCCACCCCTCCCCTCCCCTCCCCATTCGTTTGAACAATATTAGACACCACACAATCATTTTCAAACTTGCCACATATATTTACTATAAAGGACTAAACTTTTCTCACTACATGTTGTTTGTTTAATATTCACAGACATAGCTTTTACGAGAGCCAGGCCAATAAAACTGCCTCCCTGCCTCCAAAGCAGGCAAAATGCCATTATTCAGCAATGTACTTAATTGCTACTAGGCATTTTCAGTTGGATGAAAGCCAGGAGTGATACACAAAAAAGCTTGGCCATTTCTCTGCCCAACCGCACAGAATACAAAACACCTAAACACACTATGCTCAAAAGCAATAATTAAAAACTAGTTAACAAGTTTTTGATTAAAAAGTTGGATTTAAAATGTATTTACAGGCAAAAAAGTTCTTAAACCAATTCAGCATTCATTTAATTTCATAGAATAATGTTTAAATTATGTGTAAATGTTTTTTATTGATGTTCACAATAATTTGCCTCAATTTTTATATGAAGTTTTTCTTTCAAGCACAGAAGTAAAAAGTCACTCATTTCATGAAAAAAAAAATACTGAAGTTAAAGAGTCATGGCTATCAATCCATGTCACTCCACTATACACCACAGCATTTCTGCTACACTCTGAAGGCAACATAATAATAATAATCATTATCATCAAAATTTATTTCCCCCCATCTCATTTTAAAGTGACATTGCTTGGCCTAGAGCAGTGATGGCGAACCTTTTTTGGTCCATGTGCCAAAAGGGAGGGAGCACGGGGGGGGTGTCGCGCATGCACGTGCCCACAACCATAATTCCATGTGCTCCCCCCATGCATGCGCGCGTGACACACACACCCCGCTCCCGGCACGCGATGGCATGCCCGTTTTTCGCTCTTTACAGGCTTCAGAGCCTTTCCAAAAATGGCCTCCCCCCCAGAGGCCCTCCAAAGGCCAGAAATGGCCCATTTCAATTTGGGAAACAGGACATTTCTGGCCTCCGGAGGACCTCTGGGGGGGCATTTTTGCCCTCCCCAGGCTCCTAGAAAGGCTCTGGAGCTTGGGGAGAGCAAAAAAAACAGGCCTTCTGGTTTAACTGGAAGTTGGCAAATGGGCCATATTCTGCCTCCAGAGGGCCTCCGGGGGGGAGCCCGTTTTTGCCCTCCCCAGGCTCCTAGAAAGGCTCTGGAGCTTGGGGAGAGCAAAAAAAAACAGGCCTTCTGGTTTAACTGGAAGTTGGCAAATGGGCCATATTCTGCCTCCAGAGGGCCTCCGGGGGGGGAGCCCGTTTTTGCCGTCCCCAGGCTCCTAGAAAGGCTTTGGAGCTTGGGGAGAGCAAAAAACGGGCCTTCCCCACCCCCTCCGGAGACTGGAAACAGCCAGTTTCCCAACTCCCAGTGGGCCCAGAAGGCGCAAAAATCAGCTGGCTTGCACGCGTAAGCGAGCCGGACCTGAGCTCGCGTGTTCACAGATATGGCTCCGCGTGCCACTTGTGGCACGGGTGCCATAGGTTCACCATCACGGGCCTAGAGTATACTATGGGAGGCATGAGAAGTGAAAACAGAGAACTCCTTCGCTTCCTATTTCATAAACAACTGATATCTATTTTCTGAAATCTCCGATTTTGTGCAAAAGAGATGCTATTTCAGTACTGTATAAAAACACCAATGAATAACTTCCAGGAGGATAATAGAACACCTACGTTAAGTCCATATAATGTAACACTTGCCATATTAAATTGGACATCTGGTTCAGCTTATTTTCCTTATGGGGATTTTCCAACTTAGATCCCTTAAAATATACATTACAGAGTACCATAATGGCCTCATTAATGGGAGAATTTGCTTTTTTGTCTAAAAGTCCCCCCCCCCTCTTGCTATCACTTCTGGAACATCTAGCTAGAGTAATTTAGGCAACATGCACTAAACTGGCAAAATCCAGAAGATGATTTCAAAATCATGGGGATTTAAAAAAAATATTTGACAGATTTCAATAAATGATCTACCAACCCCTGCATACGTAAGTTGACATAGCATTTAAGAATCATACCATTGATCTGATAGTTCAGTAGACATACTGTACAGGTAGTCCTCGACTTACAACAGTTCATTTAGTGACCATTCAAGGTTACAACAGCACTGGATAAAGTGACTTATGACTATTTTTCAGTTACAATCTTTGCAACATCCCCATAGTCATGTGATCAAAATTCAGATGCTTGGCAACTGTTTCATATTTACGACAATTGTTCTATCCCGGGGTCATGTGATCACTTTTTGCGACCTTCTGATAAACAAAGTCAATGGGGAAGCCAGATTCACTTAACAACTGAGTTACTAATTTAACAACTACTGATTCACTTAACAACTGTGGCAAGAAATGTTGTAAAATGGGGCAACACTCGCTTAACAAATGTCACACTTAATAACAGAAATTTGGGGGCCAATTGTGGTCATAAGTTGAGGACTACCTATGTACTGAACATGCTTCAATATATAATAATAATAATAACAACAACAACAACGAATTGGAAGGGACCTTGGAGGTCTTCTAGTCCAACCCCCTGCTTAGGCAGGAAACCCTACATCACTACAGACAAATGGTTATCCAACACCTTCTTAAAAACTTCCAGTGTTGGAACATTCACAACTTCTGGAGGCAAGCTGTTCCACTGATTAATTGTTCTATCTGTCAGGATATTTCTCCTTAGTTCTAAGTTGCTTCTCTCCTTGTTTAGTTTCCACCCATTGCTTCTTGTTCTACCCTCAGGTGCTTTGGAGAATAGTTTGACTCCCTCTTCTTTGTGGCAACCCCTGAGATATTGGAACACTGCTATCATGTCTCCCCTCTTATTATTATTATTATTGATTTTTCAAATTTATTTTTTCTTCTGAGCATGTGCAGAAGCCGAGTTTCCGGCACTGTGCATGCGGTCGCCATCTTTTTTCCGGCTTCTTTTTTTTAATTATTATTATTTTTTAATTATTATTATTTTATTTTATTTTTCTTCTGAGCGTGTGCAGAAGCCGAGTTTCCGGCACTGTGCATGCGTTTGCCATTTTGTTTTTGGCTTTTTCTTTGGATAGTTTGGCACTGCGCATGCGCGCAAAGTACATGTGCGCAAAGTATGCATGCGCCCACGCGGCATGCCCACGCGGCGTGCCCACGCGGCGTGCCCACGCGGCGTGCCCACGCGGCGCAGGAGGAAGCAAACCGGCAGCAAGGTAAGTTGGAACCCACCCCTGGCCCAAGCCCATCCAAACAAAGTACTGGGCTGTAACCACCCACCATTTTTATATCTAAAAAGGGTCATGCAGCCCATGTGGGCTCAAAAGCATTACTACAAACCCAGATACAGTTTAAAGCCAGTACTTTGCAATGTTTTGTAACAAGAAAGACTTTCTTTTTAATAAAAAGAATCTTGGAAATAAATAAGTGAGGCTGGACAGGAAACCTGCTTTATTACCATTTTAACATAAACTCAAAGTATTAGTTAAATGGATCTAAAAGTTTTTAAATAAATTAATGGGAACCTCCTTACATGATCAGTGCAAGCTTGTTTAGAGAATAAGAATAAAGAAAAGAAAGGTCATACTTATAAAAAAGCACACTGCTGGATAAATTCCTGCTCAAATAAATGGATCTGTTTTTATCTGCATAGGTAAGAAAAAGACTCAACAATCTGGTGTAAACTGCTTACCCACCCACCCCCAGTTGATTTGCTCTTTAGTGCAATCTCCTTAACATCATTGTACATAGCAGGAGTGGTCTAAATATTGTCTTTTAATTCAAGACAGACTGCATGTCACCCCTGTGAGACCTTCAGTCTTCAGACTAACAGCTGATGTCTCTGGGAACAAAAGACCAGGTAAAAGTCAAAATGACAGCTTTCTGCAAAAGGGCAATGTGATAGCTAGCCTTTGAAACTGAACGATCCACAAAACTGTAAATTACTTTACCTTAAAAAAAAAAACCTCTTCCATCTCACCAAAACATACCTGCACCTACAAATTGATGCATCAGCAAATTATCTGCTCCAGAACTCAAGGAACAAATGCTGAATAGACTTTTGCAGCTTACCTACTTGGAATCAATCCAATTGCAGCAATGCATTTCCATGTATTTCATGAAAGAGGTATATATTTCCTAGCATCAGTCTCATCTGCTGCAATTTTACTGTATCTTTCTTACTCTTTGCCTTCAAACTCTAGCTTCCCCCTCCCTTGTTTAGTAGACAGCCACTGACCTCTGCTGAAATTATCTGTCGGTTCCGTCCAGAGGTGGGTTCCTCCCGGTTTGCCCAAACCGGTAACAAACCGCTGGTGACATCATGATGATGTCACGGAACCAATTCGATCGGTGCTGGTCCATGGGCGTCGCCATCTCTTTTTTTTGAATTTTTTTTGAATTTTTTTTTTAAAAATTAAATGTTTTTCCGGGGGTTTTTCTTCTGCGCATGCGCAGAAGCTGAGTTTCCGGCACTGCGCATGCGTCACCATCTTGTTTTTGGCTTTTTCTGGAATTTTTTTTTATTTTTTGGCACTGTGCACACCTACATGGCACAGGAGGAAGCGAACCGGCAGAAAGGTAAGTTAGAACCCACCCCTGGTCCCATCTTTCCTTCTCATCCCGCACTACATTTTAATTGTAATTTAGGGATTAGCAATATTGCCTCAAAGGAAGCAAGAAAGATACATTTACTCTATGTGATGATTCATTCAATCATCATCTTCTTTTAATGACCCCATAATCCCTTGTGGGGTGGAGTCTGGGCAACTGAATGGAGCTGAGTTTTTACTGGCTGGATGCCCTTCCTGTCGCCAATGTGGAGTTATATTCAGCAGGTATATTCTCATCGTGCCCAGAGAGAGAAATATCTGCCTCTACCTAGGATCGAATTCACAGCCTCCTGATTGTGAGGTGAGAGCTCCACCACTAGGCCACCGCACCACCGTATGTGATGATTCATTCAATGACCACTTGAAATTACAACATTGCTGAAAAGAATGGACTTCTGACCGATTGCTTAAAGTTACAACAGTCACAAGATCAAAACTTGGACAATTGGCAACTCACCCACACTTAGAATTGTAGGGACAATTCAACTCCCCCCACTCACCCATTCCTCCCCTATCTTTGCCCTACTTTCAGGAGACAATGAAGATATGAAGACCAAATATAGGAATCTTTCTACAATAAACTTGTATGTCATCAGTGGAAATACAAGTAGTCCTCAACCTACAACAGTTCACTTAGTGACTGTTCAAAGTTACAACAGCACTGGAAAAATGTGACTTATGACTGTTTTCCACACTTATGACTGTTGCAGCGCCCCCATGGTCACATGATCAAAATTCAGATGCTTGGCTACTGACTCATATTTATGACGATGGCAGTGTCCTCAGGCCATGTGAAGTCGATGGGGAAGCCAGATTCACTTAACAACCGTGTTCCTAATTTAACAACTGCATTGATTCACTTACCAACTGTGGCATGAAAGGTTTCAAAATGGGGAAAAATTCACTGAACAACTGTCTCGCTTAGCAGCGGAAATGTTGGGTTCAGTTGTGGTCATAAGTCGAGTGTACAGTCCTTACGTACTGTAATTTAATTAATTAAATTTAATTTAATAGATTTGTATGCCGCCCAACTCCCGGGGGACTCTGGGCGGCTCACAGCATGTCAAATCCATTACAATAAAAAACATATAACAATTAAAAAGATATAAAAATTAAAAAAAGATCTCCAACATTCATAACTAAAGGGGGGAGACCCCGGGATAATCTACTCGGTCTCACTTTCACCCCGCCTGCCGGAAGAGCCAAGTTTTTATTGCTTTACGGAAGGCCAGCAGGGTGGGGATGGCCCTGATCTCCGGAGGGAGTTGGTTCCACAGGGAGGGAGCTCCCACAGAGAAGGCTCTCCCCCTAGGCCCCGCCAACCGACATTGTTTGGTCGATGGGACCTGGAGGAGGCCAACTCTGTGGGACCTAACCGGTCGTAGGGAGGTATGCGGCAGGATGCGGTCCCGAAGGTAGCCTGGCCCTGAGCCATGTAGGGCTTTAAAGGTCAAAACCAACACCTTAAATTGGATCTGGAGACTAATGGGCAGCCAATGCAGCTGGCGGAGGACAGGTGTTACGTGGGTGTACCTGGGCACACCCACCACGGCTCGCGCAGCTGCATTTTGCACCAATTGCAGTCTCCGGATACTCTTCAAGGGTAAAACTACACTCACATGAGCATATGCTTAGGCTACTTTTCTTGCTTCTTTGGCAATTCTGATTTGAAAACCAATAAAAGAAGCAAACCCCCCCCCCAACCCCATTGAACTGAAATTCTAACAAGTGAATCAACATTCACAATGCCAAGAACAAATATAGTATTCTCACTATTCTCTCACCTTAAACAAGACATTTATTAAGGCATGGCCCAATGGTCCAGGTCAATTACTGTGGAAAGGCCAAGGCAGTAGATGTCAAATGAAAAACTTTCTGCCTCATTAAAGGTGAAAATAAGAGAGATTTCAGCAACAAAAGACTCTTATGCGTTTTCTGATGGGATTCAAGATTTGCTATTGATTTTCAGAGTCAAGGCACTTAGTTCTTCTTACCTCATTGAAAAGTCATTTCATCATTAAAGCAAAATCTACCAGTTATCAGAAAAGGTTCTCAACTAGAGAAAGTATCAAGATTTGAACAGTTGCAGTACATGTAGTTTTAGAGTACTAATTAATTACATAGCCTTTAAAAAAAAGCTTTACAGTTTAATTTCATAAATGACGTAAACAGGGAGTCATTTGCGTTCCCAAGTAGTATGTAATGTGAAAACACATACTAACACTTGGAAATGTTTAAAGCAGATATAATGGAACAAAAGGCAGACAAAGTATGTTTGGTGCGTTGTCAGTCCTCCAAGGTACACCAAACTAGGAAAACCAAAGTTACACATGCTAGTATTACTTTTATTATGGAGATTCTCAGCCGTCCAGGTCATGGTTGTCCCAAAGGTGCTATTTCAAAAGGCAACTGGACTTTCTGGTTTTTCTTTGAAGGTGTTTTGCTTCTCATCCAAGCAGCTTCTTCAGCTCTATAAGAAGCTTCTTGGATGAGAAGTGAAACGTCTTCAAAGAAAAATCAGAAAGTCCAGTTGCCTCTTGAATGAGTGCCTTTGAGTTTATTACTTCTTTTATTATAAGGTTATGGTAACAGAATCTTGCAAATCTGAATGTACTTCTTCCCCCCTCCCTCCCGTTATCTTTACGAGAACTAGGAAAAGTGCTTATTCAGGTTACAGATCCGCTCCAGATTCATTCCACCCATTGAGGCCTCTGCCCTTAATCCACACATTTTAGTCTCTACATCCATTCCATCAATATTATCTAAATTATGCAAAAATCATTTCATCAGACTCCAAATTTGTTGTCCTCTTCTTGCACTTCTCACCCTCTTGTTTGCAAGGGAATTGCAAATTTTCACTTAAGCATCTATACATATAAAGTCACTAAACAATCAGCAGGTCTTGCTCATTCTCATTCCCTCCCCCACACACACATTTCTAAGTCCATGTGTGTTGCTTATTTCCACTCCTTACATCCCACATTTAATAATAAGGAGATTGCAAGATCTTCTGCAACCTAATAAAAATGTGATTTGAGCTGCACAGAACCCTGACTTCCAACTGCAAGAAACAGAAAAGAGGCAGGAGGTATTGCCATTTATTAGGCTGGTTGAAGTACCCTAGAAACCAATATGATGCCCCTCAGGAATAAGCCTAGGAAGAGCAAGGGGAAAAATTAACACTGGGTTCTTACAAGCCAGACCAAACTGCCTAGGTGACACCGTTCGCTATGCTTTCTAACACAAATGACTCAAGGGAGCCAACTAGAGATCGCTACCTCAGTTTTTCAAAATGGATTTTCAAAAGAAACTTGTTAACTTGGCCACTGAAATTTCTCATTGTAAGTTGCATGATGTTTTATTACGTTGGAAGTACAGTAGTATGCTGCAAATTGCCTTAGTCACCATAGCATAGCAACTCACAAATGAAATGTTCATTCCCCTGATTCATTGACATTCTCTTTGTACTGGTAGCACTGGTTCAAAACTCTCTATGAAATATCTCCATAAACATTTAAAAATTATTTAGCAACTTCCTGGATGAGCCCTTGTACTTTTCAATAGCCTCCTAGTTTTTCCCATTATCTGTATCTATGCCATCTCCCCCTCCCCCTCCCACCCTATCCTTATCCTCTGTTTATTTTGTTTTTGCTCCTTGGTTTGTGGTCCTTTATCTAACTGTTTCTTACATCAATGGTTCCCAACCCTTCCGGCTTTGTCGCCTGGCAGCGGTGGGGGGGGGGGCAGGGGGAGGAGGGGATGGTTTTGAGTGTATCTGTCATTTGTGCAAATGGAGCTTCACACATTTGCATGCTTTCCCACTGCTTGCACGGCCTGGTTCCCAATGGGCTGCAACCTGGTACTAGGCCATGGCCCAGGGGTGGGCACTCCTGTCTTACATCAATTGTATGGATTTACAAATGTAATATTTGAACCAACTTTAAATTTTTATCAATTCTCCCACTTCGAAATACCCCATATCTATCTTACTCACATTTCTAAATCTCTAGATCCTCTTATAAAGGATCAAACTGGGGAAAATATTTTAATTGGGGGAATTGAGGAAAATATTTAAATTATGATACAAGATACAGTGTCCCAAGAAACAGTAATTTTCTTTCCTTCACACACCCATACACATAAAAAGGCAACTGCACTAATACTGAATGAAGGTCTGGGATTTCCGAATGCATTTTTAAAATTAACAGGAAAAAATAAGCAACCTTTTAAAAGCTACATAAAAACATGAGGTAACTCTAAGGTGACCAGACATCCTGCTTTTGGCGGGACAGACACGCTTTTCAAGCGTGTGTCCCGCGTCCCGCATTCTTTTCAAAAAGTCCCGCTTTTTTGAAAAGAATGCCGAAACAGCGGGACGTCTGATCACCTTAAAAGGGGAAGCAAAAGAGAGGTACCGGAAGCAAGTCGGGCGGAATTTCAGCAAGGCGGCTGCCTGCTGGGGAGAGGGGGAAGGGGGGCTGCTCCTCCTCTCCTTCCCCCGCCCCATCCCTAGCCCCGCCCTCGGAGGCGCCGCTGCTGTTGGGATGCGGGTGGAGGGGTGAGGGACGAGGAGCCGTCGCCGCTGCCGTCGCCGGTTTGAGCTCACGAGCGGCCCCTCCGGCGGCGGCGCAAACAGCCCTTCCTCGTCCCCCTCCCCTTCCTTCCCCCGTCGCCTTGCTGCCGCCGTTGCCCTGGGGCCGGGCGGGCGACCGGGAGACCGCGGCGCTTGGATGCCTGGAGCTCACGACAGGTAAGCTGCCGGCTGCCTCCTTTCCCCGTCTCCCGCCTCCCGTTCGTTGCTTGCCAGCCCGGCCCCAGGGCAGCTCCCGAAGGGGAGGCGGGAGGCGAGGAAAGGCCTCCCGCCTCCCCCCCCACCTGGACGCCGACATTTGCTGTGTTTTGCCCTCTGCGCATGCGCAGCGTTCTGCGCATGCGCAGAGGGCAAAACAAATGGCGGCGCCCAGGCGGGCCGCCCCCCCCGTCCCGCTTAAAAAAAAATCTGGTCACTTTAGGTAACTCATATTTTCTATCCTCTGTTTCAGTGAAAACAGGACTCTTGGAAGAATCTGAAATAATTTCTCCTGACAAAGCATATCACCAACATTTTGAATTACACAATAAATCGCATTAAAGTCAAATTTTATTTTCATCATGGCTCATAATACAATTAAAACAGTAAAGATGTGACAGAACATACCCCAATAAAAGTCACCCTGCTAAGGATCAACCAAGAGCAAAGCAATTTTGGCAGTGTTTTGATAAAGTAGGTTTATTATATGATACAATACATTTAAAGTTTCGTAGCTCAACGAAAGTGGGACTTAATGAAATGGAAACAAAACATGTGTAAGGCTTTAAACAGTAAACCCATTAATGGGAAGAGCAGGACATAGTCGAAAAGTCAATGAAATAATAATTGTGGCCATTAACAGATGTTATTGTTACAATTTGTCATTCTTGCTATTATTAGTGAAGATATTAATGAAGGTTATCTCATGCTGAGGTTAAGAAGTTTCTGCTTAACTGAAACAGTGAATCAAAAGTGACCCAATCTCTCTGAAGGAGAATCCCTAACACTGTATGGCTGCACTCCAAGAGAGACTCAATGGAAATCATGCTTGGATACCCAGATATAGTTCTCAATTGAGATTGGTTCAAAACTAATACTTTTCTGGAGAGACACTTTGTATAATAACCGCTGGTGATGTCACTGGTCCGATTTGGTCGGTGCCAATCTGTGGGCGCCATCTTTTTTTTTTTTTTGCGAATTTTTCCATTTGGATGGCTTCTCCTCTTCCACTGCTTGAAAAAGGGCCCTCCCGCCGGCCCCCGGGTTAATACTGACCTTTATTTCTTCGCCCAAAGCACAGCTGATCAGCTCCTCAGCTGTGTTTCGGGCTTATTCCTGCTACTGAGCATGCATGGAAGCCAAATTGCACAAGGGGATGCGCGCACGCGTGAGCGGAGCGATGGTGGCGAAGGTAAGTGGAACCCACCCCTGGAACAAACGCTCTTTTGTCAGAAGTGGCGCTATTCAATGGTCCTCTAGTCGTCAGATTCTAGACGACTTTATAATTGCCTATTATTTTTCTGGAGCCCTCTGTTACCATCTACTAATTTCCAAATTGTACTCGTAGGAAGGGCTCCAGGGCATTGGCATCCATTCCTAATCACAATGGTGCCTGAAAGATAAAATTTACATCATGATACCCAGCCACCATTTTGTATTTGTATCGCAATTTATTATAAGAGGAGTGGCAGAACCTGGGGGCAGAGTTAAAAGAGGGATCAGCCTAGAATCCCTATGTAGTGGGCTAAGTCCAATTCCACCTTGAATTCCATGGGCCCTTATCTAACTCCAAGCAGGTTAGATTCCTTGGGGAGATTCCTGTGCACAGGCTGTTTAGCAATAAATCAGTTTAATTGGACCTTCACGTGTGGACCTGATCTTTTGCACCTGACATTTATGCAAGTATGTAAGGACAGGAATTTAACATCTCAATGCATATTTTGTCACATGCAAGTGGGAACATGCTCTATGCTCCTCCAAGTCTATGTTCCAGGAAGCTTTCATATTAGTAGGGCCTTCACAGTATAGGCCCTGGGGACCATGGAAAGTTCTTACGGTTGCTTATGGGCTGGTGCTTGCTTTACATGCGTATAACTGTATTTACACTTTTTTTTAAATGATGCAATTGAGAGACTCTCAGCAGGCTTTGTTCACAATGGTAAAACATCCACAGCATCATTACTCAACAAGGGCTTGGCAGCACAAGCAAACAAAAGCCAATGACTTCATAGCCAGCCATCAAATACCCCAATCAACATTGTTAAAAAGCTACATACAACAGGCACTATATAAATACCACACAGAGAACAGCCCAAAGCACACATTCTGCTAGAGAGAAGTTTCCTGAAGATGAGCTCCAGCATGAGTCTGAAAGCTTGGAAGATTCTGGTCCCAGTGACCGACCCAGATTGGATCTTGCAACATTATCCTGGGACACGTATATTAGCCTTCATCCGTGAAAGAACAAAAAAATTCCCCTTGAATTAAGCCACAGATAAAATCTTAAGACAACAGGTTTGGTAGCTATGACCTTATAAGGTTCTCAATGTAACACTAATTATGATTTCTTTGGAAAATTGTTCAAATGCCTTTTATGAGAAATAAGTGAAGAGCTAAATTAAAATGTGTGGTTCATTCATCCAGTGCATTGCTAATGTCTCCTTTTTGCATAGTAAATTGATTACAGTAATGTATACTTCATTGAAACTGTAGTTACAGATTCTACAAAATATGTTCCTCATAAAAATGAATGATTCTTTTTTATTGTTAAGACATTTCAGAAAAAATGTATAAACAGGCATAGAAAACAGTAAAATACAATGAATTTACAAATATTATAGAGCTTATAATTTTCCAGTATATCATTATTTGATTGTGGATAACTGAATATATTATATTGTTTTAAAAGCTTGAAATTTGCTATTAAGCTCTAAACAAAGCATAAATACCAGGAACCACAGTCAGTAGAGTACAGTATAAATCACATAATGAGATTATGGACTACAACAAATTTATCCATATTACTAAATCTATTCTACTTCAGAAATCCTATTAAATTTAAATACATATTGTATGTATAGAAAACCAAAAATTTACGAGGTAATACAAATCCATGGATCGAACTAAAATCTAGAAATGATGTCCAATCTAAATTAATGTCCACATCAAAGTAGTTTAAAGATTGAAAGTTACAGTGGTCTGGAAAGTATATCCCAATACAGGTAGTCCTCGACTTACAACAGTTCATTTAGTGACCATTCAACATTACAACAGCACTGAAAAAAATGACTTGTTGTGACCATTTTTCACATTTATGACCGTTGCAGCATTCCCATAGTCATGTCATCCCCTTTTGTGACCTTCTGACAAGCAAACTCAATGGGGAAACCAGATTTACTTAACAACTGTGTTACTAATTTAAGAACTGCAGTGATTCACTTAACAAATGTGGGGAGAAAAGTCACAAAATGGAGCTAACTCACTTAACAAATTTCTCACTTAACAACATAAATTTTGGGCTCAATTCTGGTTGTAAGTTAAGGACTACCTGTAATTTGGTTAGTCATTGTTCCATACAGGGAATCAAATGTCCTTTCTAATAAATGGCATACAGTATCTTTGCAGCTGTTAGTAGGTACAAAGCTAATACAATATACTTTGACTTTATGGTTTTGTAAAGTTTAATAAAAATATTGCAAGTTGAAATGGGAGTTCAACATTTAAGATTTTTTTATTTCTGGTATGAATACTTTTCCAAAAATATTGAGCTCTTTTACATCATTGCTGTCATATGAAAGAAGGATCTGCCCTGCTCATTACATTTCCAGCAATTTTTAGAGAACAAATTATCCATTTTAGCAATCAGGGCTGGAGTAAATATATCAATAATACACTTTAAACCAATTTTCTTTAAGTATAATATTCAGAGTAATTTAATATTCCTTGCCCATCTGAATTCTAATTGTTGCATATCTATTATTGCATCTAAATTCTGCATCCATTTAATCAGTCTTTGAATTGTTCAGTTCCTGAATCACACTTCACCAGCAGTTTATAAAGAAAAGTGCTGAGTCCAAGAATAAATTAGCACTACAACCCAAATGAAGAAAAATGTGACCTTTGCATAGATTATCATACGATAAGGATAAGAATGAAGATCATCACCCCAATTGAGGAAGTACACAAAAGAACTTCCTCATTTATTATGATATCTGGAAGGGCTCCATGCATCCATCCTTATTTTGCACCTTCTAATTTTCTTCATAAATTAGAGCAAAGTTGTGACTTTTTATTGCTACATATAAACAGTTTACGCATGAATATTATAATGAAGTACACAAGCGGGCACTGAGATTTATTTATTTATTTTTGGCAGATGCTGCATAACTACCCATTTCTATGCTGGTCTGTTTTTAATCTGTTTCTTTTTGCATCTTCAATGTCCGTTGAGAACAAAATTTACATTTGCTTACTGACCATTAGAAGCCATATTCTACAGATCACTGATTTAACACGTGCTGAAATTTATTTAAATAAAAAACCTACGGTACCTTTTTAATAACTCATTTATACTAATTGTAGAAAGAAATCAGAAAATATAATGTATTAGGAAATAGCCAAGAGTAATAGCAAAGTCAAGCTAAGCATAGCAACTTCCCTTACGCCAAGTCAAACCATGGGTCTTTCTGTCTTAGTACTGTCCATGTTGACTGTCCATGTCTCTCTAGATAATGTCTCTCCCAGCCTATATGGAAATTCAGGAGACTGAATCCAGATGTTTCTACCTGCATAATATCTGCTATTCCACTGACTTTATACTGTGATTCCACTAAAGCTTCTCAATATCTCTTAAAGGTGCTTTTCCAAAAGACAACTGGATTTTTTTGAAAACATTTCACTTCTCATCCAAAAGCTTCTTCAGTTCAGGAGAAGCTCCTTCACGAACTGAAGAAGCTTCTTGGATGAGAAGAGAAACCTTTTCCAAGAAATAAAAAACCCAGAAAGTCCAGTTGCCTGTTGGAAAAGCACTTTTGGGGCAACCATAACTTGGATGATTGAGAATCTCCATAGACATTTCAATATCTCCTTGATCAGGGGCGGGTTCCTCTTACCTGGCTACCGGTGTACTGTGCGCGCATCATCACATTTTGTGCACGCATGTACTCGTTACGTGCACATGTCTCCTTGTGAGATTTTGCTTCCACGCATGCACAGGAAGCAAAAAATCACTGAAATATCGCGAGGGGACATGTGCATGTGTGATTTTGGTGATTTTTTGCTTCCGCGCATGTGCGGAAGCAAAAAAATCGCTGAAATCTCGCGTGCACGAGCGTCCCCTTGCAAGATTTTGCTTCCACGCATGCACAGGAAGCAAAAAAAGCCCCAAAATTCGGGGGGAAATATGGCACTGCGCGACGGACTGGTGAACATGGCACCTGAGCCATCGCGCGCAATTTGCACAATTGGCGGGTCCCTACCAGAACGGCACACTGGACCGCACCAATAGGAACCCACCACTGTCCTTGATAGTTCTAACTACTAAAATGTCTTAGTGTAAAGCACCCACATGCTAAATGAAAAGGAACAAAATTAGAAGAGCAATTAGAAAAGTTCTTATTTTTTCTGGTAAATGATATAAATGTAGAAACGTAGAATAATTGACTGTAAATGTAGAATTTCAAAAAGAACAAAGGCAACAATGGAAAATGTGAGGGCAAAGATGATCTGCAAAGAAAATCTGTTTCTCCAGTGAGGAGATACATATGGAATAATTCTTTCCTGGAATGCTCCCTCACTTCACTTGTCTAACTCTGAGTTGCCTGTTTGTTATGAGAAGGAGTAAGACGAGAAGGAGATGAAAGGAGGAGTTGATGTTAGATGTGCCAATTAGTGCCACAGATGAATTAAATCAAGGGAGTTTTGTATACCAAAGTAATTTCTACTTGGCGCTCATTGTTCATCAAACCAAGAAACAAGGCTATTGATGGGGGGGAAAGGGGGAAGTAAGAATAGAGAGAAAATTTCAAATATATTAGCAACAAATTTCAGATGGACAGCTAGAACAAAAGAACTGTTTGAAAAATCTTTTAAGATTCTTCTTAGCATTTAAATAAACCAATGTTTTCTACCAGGTGAACATTTACGCTTTAGTGTAGTAGTTAAAATGCAGTAGCAACTGCAACTGGATTGCAATAAAAAGGCAGTAGCCTGTAGTGGAATGGGGAGCTCCCACCACACACCAGTGTTTCTGAACATCGGCTCCCAGTATACAACCCAATCAACGAAGTCCGCGGTTAGGAATACTGAGAGCTATACCTGAGCAGCAACTGGGGAGTCATGGGAATATCCTTCTAAGATTTAATACTCTTTCCCCACATTCATATAAATGCACACTAAAGAAAGAAAGAACAGGCATGCATTCATTTGCTTTTCCCCATTGTCTATACAGTACCCACAGGTCATAATTCATAACTCAAACTGCAAAGGGGCTTTGTCTTGGCAACAGTATAAGGATTATGATAAGTTACTTGGGCTTGGCGGAGGGAATAGAACCAAACTGAATAAAAGTGAAGTACCAGGGAGACTGCTTGGATATATGTCAGTGATGGGTTGCTACTGGTTTGGACCAGTTCGTGTGAGCCGGTGGTAGAAATTTGGCCCCGTTCGCTGACCCGGTAGTAATGGCCGGCTTGCCACGCCCTCGAACCGGTTCCCCGGTCGCCGCTGCTTGAAAGCGGCTGGCAAATAACCCGTTGCACATGCGCAAAGGCTTCTGCGCATGCGCAGAGGGTCAGTACCCGGATGTGACGCGACGCATGCACTTCCGAACTGGTAGGGAAGGTAAGAGAAACCCACCCCGGTATATGTTCCTAATATTGCTTATGCATTTGTTCCCCATATACCCATTCATATGATCCCATGACAATCTACAAATGCTGCAGTATGTGAGCTTTGAATTCTTCATGAATTACATGAAAGGGACATAAAAGAGGTGAAAAGACAATTTTAACTTAAGTAGGAGACATTAAATGCTAGATATCAGTATACAATTAAAGTTAATAATACTGGTAACTTGTTGGTTATAATTTAAATTTCTTTCTTAATAAGATAATTTATATTACTTAATGTGTTTCATGGGTACCATAAGGTATTTACTCTACTTTTCCTTATCCGTTAATGATTTCCTGGTACTGCTGAGGGTCAAACTAAAAGTTATATGGGAAATCCATAACATCGAAAAATGTTGGGGATGGGAGGATACAGGTAGTCCTCAACCCATGACCACGATTAAGCCCAGAATTATGGTCACAAGTCAAGGTATCACAAGATAGGACCCAATTTTCTGACATTTTTTGCAGTGGTCGTTAAGAGAACAATGTAATTGTTAAGCAAATCATTTTTCCCCAATGGACATGTTTTGCCAGAACCCGGAAATAAATACCAGAAATAAGCAAAAAGTGTCAAAAATTGTGATCCTATGACCATTGAATGCTACCGTACAAACTACTATAAAGATGAATCAGTTGCCAAGCGTCCAAAATGTGATCATGTGACCAAAGGGTAAGGCCATTGTAATGTCTAAAACTGGTCATTAGTAGCTTTTGGGGAGTCTGTCATAACTTCAAATGGTTGTTAAGCAACTGGTTGTAAGTCAGGGACTATCTGTATATGATCCACAGAAGGGGATAATGGAGAGAGAAATGATGTCATATGCATCATTATATCATCATACAAATGACATGAATTATGTAATCGTATGATTGTTGGATGTTACATAGTTTGCATACTTGGTGTGATGACAACATGACACATGTGATGTCACTGTGGCCTATCATTGCACATAGGAGGAGGAAGTATTATGTATATTAGCCACCTTGAGTTATTTTTCAAAATAATAAAGGTGGGAAATAACTAAAGAAACAAACAAACAAATAAGGACTTATGTGCACACATTCCATATGTGTTGGACTGTTATGTCTCTGACCAAATAATGCATCACAACATAAGATCACTACCAGAAATGGATTTCTCTATAATCTAACAACCTCTCTGATTCATTCACAACAGATAGTACAACTAAATCCATATTCTGATGTTGTTGTAACTCAATTTTCCCTTATCAATAGAGGTGGGGGGGGGGGAATCAGGGCAATGACATAAGAGAAAGCAACAAAAAGCAACAAAAAGAAGGAAGAATTTCATACACGTTTCGCATTTGCCTGTTTTTTGTATTTCCAGCAATGTGCAGTTCTAGCATGTTAGATGTTAACTGATTATTGATCTTATTTTCTCTATTAAATCCTCAAGAAATTTGCAATACTTTATTAAAAAATCCCCTCTGCCTCTTAATCTAATTCAGACAAAAAACCCAGAAACTGATAAGCAACTGAAGCCCATATGGTATGCTTATTATGACCATTAGCATGCTATATGATAAACGTGCATTAGGACTTAAAGTAGTACAATGAAACTATCTTGTCTTTTAATTTGTACCAAGTATAAGAGGCTGGAGAGGAATAGTAACACTCCCTATCCTACATATTATCCTAATCAGTACTGTGATCACACACTTTTGTTTACTTTTGTTCAGTCAAAAACAGTCCCTCCAATTTCCTTAGCAAGGTTTTCCAGATGTGGTTTGCTATTGCCTCCTTCTGAGGTCTGAGAGAAGACTAGTCCAAGGTCAACAGGCTGGCTTTGTGCCTGAAGCTAGACTAGAACTTAGTCTCCTGGCTTCTAGCCTGGTGCCTTAACCACTACTCCAAACTGATTCCCCCACATGTGTTTATCAGAAAGTTAAAACACACCCACAGCAGAGGTGGGTTTCAGCAGGTTCTGACCAGTTCTGGAGAACCGGTAGTGGAAATTTTAAGTAGTTCGGAGAACCGGTAGCAGAAATTTTGAGTAGTTCGGAGAACCGGTAAATACCACCTCTGACTGGCCCCGCCCCCTTCTATTCTCTGCCTCCTGAGTCCCAGCTGATTGGGAGGAAATGGGGATTTTGCAATATCCTTCCCCTGGAGTGGGCAGGGAATGGAGATTTTGCAGTATCCTTCCCCTGCCATGTCCACCAAGCCACACCCATTGAGCCACACCACGCTCACCAGGCCACGCCCACAGAACCGGTAGTAAAAAAATTTGAATCCTACCACTGACCCACAGACAAAGTTTTGCAATATGGATATATATTTATAGTTTGAACCTAATTGTTCTTAAGCAATGTAGGCCCGGGAACTTAACATAAAACGTGTTAGCTTAAGTCAATTTTCAAATATAAATTTCTCAGACTGAAATACTGAGCCTATTTTCTTCAGGTCAGAAATCACACTTGAAATATAGAGTTCTGGCATTTCAAGCCTTTGATCCCAACTGGCCATTCCCTTTGAGATGAAAATTAAGACAAAATCAAAATCAAATGACTAGGCCATTCCAAAGATATATCTGAAATCATCCACATAACCTCATATTGTGCTGCAGGGAAAAATAAATTCTTTGCTTGTCCAGGTTAATAAAAGACCGAGAGATCAAACACATTCTGGTGCAAGAGATGGTGCAAGCTGCATGCCAATGCTTGTGTCCATGAATTTTACTGAAATGTGAACCCACTGCTTCTATCTGGAGATCCTTTCCACAAATAAGGTGTGAAAGGGGACACTTGCTGTGCTCTTAAGCTGTGTATGTACAATTGCTTAGGTCAGTAGTTCTCAACCTGTGGTCTGCAGACCCCTGAGGTGCCGAAATGTCATCACAGGGGGTCCACAAAGGCTTGAAGAAATGTTGTGATTTAAATATTGAGTTAAGTCTTGGTGGTCCGTGGCCATGGTCTGTGGCCACAAAAAGTATTGTCCATGGTGAAGAAAAGATTGAGAACCACTGGCTTAAGGTCATACAATCCTTCTCCTGTTCAGGGTCTTGGAAGGCAGTTCTTTTGCTTCATTCCCTATGTAGAATTCGCTGCCCAGTCCCACATCCAGAGGTGTGTTCCTGCCAGTTTGCACCGGTTCTATAGAACTGGTAGCAAACCACTGGTGACATCACAGAACCAGTTCTGTTGGTACCGGTCCATGGACGCTGCCATCTTTTTTGGACGGAGGGATTTTTTGGGGGGGGGAATTTTTTTCTTTTTTTCTTCTTCTGTGCATACACAGAAGCCAAGTTTCTGGCACTACGCATGCATCGCCATCTTGTTTTTGGCTCTTTTTTTTTGAATTTTTTTTTAATTTTCAGCACTGCGCATGCGCGTGCAGCCACGCACCGCAGGAGGAAGCGAACCGGCAGCGATGTAAGTTAGAACCAACCCCTGCTCACATCCACTGAGTCTTTGGAAGCTAATACTGGCTTAGCGAGGACACATAATTGAACACTCCTAACATTTAAATGCTGGTTTCAGGGAGGAAAATGGCACTAAGGTGTTTCTCACAGCTGAATGAAGAAGAAGCTCCCCAAAGTCAGCAATGCATTTTTCACACACTTCACTGATTCTCCACTAATAGCACAAGCCTCTTCAACTCGAAATACAGATTTCCAGCAGAAAGATTTATCCAATCAGATTCCCTTGTTTCTAAAGCCAGACCAGATTTTTTTTCTTGGTAACCTAAGTTTCTGCTGGACCCTAGATTTCATTCATCCAGTTTCCTTTCACACTCTATTCAAATGATTCCAGCTCTCTCTTGTAAGCAATCAATTTATGATCAAATAAATCATTTCTGAGATCTCTTGCAATCTCTATCTTATCTCTGTCCATCTACTTGGACATAAAATTCAAGATTACTGGCTTTGAAAACCTTTGAAATATTTATCTTCCCTTTTTGAAATATCTCTACGACGGTGTGTCTGTGTGTTCAATTTTGGCAACTTTTTAAGACTTATGGACTTCAACTCCCAGAATTCTGCATATTGACGTCCACAAGTCTTAAAGTTGCCAAGGTTGGACACACACACCCTCTACAACTTCACAATGAAACTTTTGGAACAATTTCTCATCCATAATAAAAGAAAAATTCCTAACCATCAGTCATTAATGGATAGTAAAAAGACATCAGGTGGTAATACATTATTGAATCAACATTAATAAGGTGTTGGTTGGCAGACCTGTTTGGGTGACCTGACTTGTCCTACCTCTTCTAAATAAACATTGATGGTTGTGTTTCCAGCATTGAATAAAAGTTTAACTCCAGTTTGATTTTACATATAGAATTAGAAGGGGAGAAGTCATCTTGTTCTTTATCTTAGACACCAAAATATTTTAGGAGGGCCTGCATAATGATTGCTAAAGAAAATACTCAGATTCAAATGCAGTATGTCCTGTTTGTGGACCTTCCAAGAATTACTTGCTTGACCATAGGGCACAGGATAATGGTGGTTTCCCATTATCTAACTTGTGGGAGATCTTTCTTCGGATGTTATGAGAATTTGCCTAATTTAGATATGAATTCCAAGAGTTCTTAAACACATTCTCAGGGGTGAGATGACATAGAAAGAACTGTTATATTTCAGCTCTAGTTATAATTTACATATTCTAAGCAAATCTAAATATGAAACCCTAGCTTCAGAAAGACCAGAACTGTTATTTAATTAAGCTATTTAATTATATATTACAGCAGCTGTTGAAAAGGAAGATTACATCCCATTACACATTTCCAGCCTTAACTTCTTTGGAGTACAACCACTGAACTTTTAGAGGGGAAAATTTACTGACAGTTTGAAACATTTCTCAACTATGTTCTCAAGGGATTAACAAAGAGCATTCAATTTGTTATTTTGGTAGCCTTAATCCCAGTTTATGTCATTATTGGAAGCAATTTCAGGAGGATGCCTTGCAATTCTTCTAGAAGAGATTAACGTGGCTCTTTAAAGCTACCACGCTCAGTTTCTACAATTAAAAGGTACAATTCAAGCTAAAAATAATACTCTGACCTAGATAGTTCACAAGTATGTGGACAATGGGATTTTATCTACAGTAATTAATGTATTAAACTACTTAAAGATAGCTTCATTAAAACAATTATATAGTTAAAATATTTATAAAAGAATAATAATTGCTGAATGCGATCCTGTTAGGATATGTAGGAGAAGGAGTGGCAAAACCTGGGGATGGAGTTAAAAGAGGGATTAGCCTAGAATCCCTACATAGCCTCAAGTGAACGAAGTTCAACTTCCCTTGAATTTCATTGACCTTTAACCTCACCCCAAGCAGATATTAACCATTAGTTGAGAAGATTCTTGGGCATGGAGGTGATTACACTGAGAACATATGCACCAAAGACAAATTCCTTGAGTGTCCAATCACACTTGGCCAATAAAGAATTCTATTCTATTCTATTCTATTAGCAATGAATTAATTTAATTGGATCTTCATGTGTGGGCCTGGTCTTTTGCATCTGACAAGATATTTCCTTCACTCAAAATGTATTCTCATCCAGCAGCATTTCCTAATGTCTAAAAGCTTTACATGAATCCTAATGGTTGGTTCCGCTACAAAACCATTCCCTTCTTGGTCATCAATAGACCTATAGAACTCTGCTAAAATAGACCTATCACTTTACAAAAACACATACTTTAAATAACTATGAGTTTTATTTTGGGTTTCAATCCTCTACAGCTTTCAGGTTTCAACCTCTTTTAACGTGATGCTCAAGAGCACCAATATGGTTCCTATTACATCTCTTCACATTTATAATGGTCTCTGCTCCTCCTGACTTTTTACATTGTTTAAAGCAGGGGTCCCCAACCCCCAGTCTTTGGACTGACTTTGGGCTGTGGCATGCCAGCAACCGGGCCACACAAACAAACAAAGCCCCATCCACAGGCTGCAGGGAGCATGCAAACCCCCTCCCCTCCGGTTCGTAGAAAAACCTTTCTCCATGGAACTGGTGCCCAAAAGCTTAGGGGCCACTGGTTTAAACCACGTTTTAAAGCATATGTTAAACAATGTTTAAAGCATATTTTAAACAGTGGGAAGCTGGCAGGCTGCAAAAGAAAACACCAGTCTCTCACAACTTCTTCTGTGATAAATATCAATTCAAGCCTGCCAGATCTCTCCTTGAGATCGCTGTCTTGCCCTTCCCCTATAACAGAGTTCAAGTCTATTTTTGTGTAGCTATTCCTCCAACTTTGAGAGCTTCGTCTAAGCAACAATTTATAGTGCCGTCATCTGTTCTGGAATGTGGAGAAGCCCTCCACATCTGGAATTTGGAGAGGGTAGAATGGCAAATATAAACTTTTCCACCAGGACTAAATGTTGAAATAAATGTTTTTCCAGGGTTATCAGGCCCTAGCAGTTTTAGACTGAATGATGACACTAGAAGCACAACATCGGAATAAAATCAAAGATATATTTTTATTTTAGCAAAAACAAAGCTGCACCAAGTTACTTAAGTCTAAGGGCTGCATACCAAATCTAGTGATCTGTAAACAGTCTGGGCAAACAAAGAAAGAGATAGCTGAACAGAGAATGGAAGCAGATGTAATACAACCCAAGACTAAGAAAAGGAATGCTGTGAACATTTTTTTCTAAATTCTTTCATATTTTTATCTGCCTCTCCTCTGCCACTGCTATCTTACTGGTTCTTGTTCTCCCAGAACGTTTGGGCAGAGTGCTTGAGCTCTAGGCATAATCAGACAAAATCTGTTTCTTAACTTCCTGGTTTCTCTGAGGGCTTCCAACCATGTCTCTGTAGGGACAAAGAAAGCTCTATGTTCCTTTCCCCCATGCTTCTCATTGGAAGAGGGAAGTGGCTTGAGGGCTATAGTGTTCTGAGAGTCACCAGCTTGACACTATTTAAAAGCAGCTTTATGCATCATATTTATTTCTAGGAACACTTTTGGTCTCCACTCAATCATATAAACAGATGGTAGTCATCTGTACTATGGGGGAGGGGGAACACAACCACGAAAACAACTTGGGCATGTACGATACCTATAATCATCAAATGTTTAAAACTCAATTTGAGAATGGCTTCACCTTTTAAGCAGCCATGAAGAACCTGTAGGCAGCAAAGATGTGGAGAACAGCATGAAACTTCTAGTAAATCAGTGCTTGGCAAACGGGCTTTTGCCATAGGCAACTGTTTTATGAGAGCATTCCCAGCTTGTCTTAAAATTCCAAATGTGCCAAACGGCTCCAATACACCACAATGTTCTTTTACAAGGAAAAAGAAAAGAAAAGCCTAGTTAATTTGCAACTACAGTCTTGAGAGAAAAGAGGTTTTAACTAGATCTTCTACATACATGTCTTGGTTAGCATTCTAAAATTGATATAAAAGATGACTGAGTACAGTGCTTCTCAATTATTTTCTGTTACGTCCCCCCCCTAGGAAGAAGTAAACATTTCGCGCGCTCCCAACTCTCTGATCTGGGCCCTAATGGAATTTTAGTGTTAATATTTATTATTTTACTAATTATAAGCTGCAAGCAAACTATTGGCTGGGGAAGGCTGCTCTACCCACTTACCTGGGAGTAAGTCACACTGAACTCAGTGGAGCCTGTTTTCGGTTAGGCAGGCATAGGCTACTGTGGTTAGGGCCCTCTTTTGACATGGGGCCAGGCCAGCTTAATCAAGCCGATGTTTTGGGGTCGCCGGCCTGGCCCATAAGCGCCGCCTCTGCCAGGCAGTCACAGCGACTGGTATGGAAGGAGGCTTTAGGGTGCCATTCGAAGCTTTCGCCTAGCTGCAGAGGATGCTCCTCCTTGTCCAGCAGCAGGTTCGCCATGCTGTTCATGGCTACCGCAGCGCCCGCCGAGAACAACAAGAACCCACGCAGCCGCCCCGCCCCGCCTGGCCTCCTTCTCTTCCGGGCTCGGAGCAGCGTGCAACTGGGAAAACACTCCCAGGGGAATCAATCGAGAGGGACCACGCATGTTCCCCCGAGTCACACGCGCCCCCCTGGCATCGCTCCGTGCCCCCCCAGGGGGGCGCCCCACTATTTGAGAAACACTGACTTAATATATCAGTCAAATAACTGATACAGATTTAAATGTAGAAATAGCAGGGAAATTAAATTCAAAAATATCAAGGCCAAGATGGGAGTAACATTTTAAGGCTAGTCTTCTAAAATGTGCATTGCATTGGTTAGAATGCAGCACTGCAGGCTACTTCTGCTGACTGCTGGCTGACTGCAATTTGGCAGTTCCCTCTGTGCCCCTTCCCTATCCCCCCAAAAGACACCACTAATATCTACACAGCAACCTGTGAGTATTTAAAAGCTATTTTTGAATCCTATTGCCTCCCCAAACAGACAAATAGAAAAAAACATTTTCCCACAAAACATGCACAGAGGTGGGTTCCTGCTGGTTCGGACAGGTTCTATAGAACCAGTAGTGGGAATTCCCCCACCCCCCCGCTCGCCAAACCGGCAGCGATGGCCAGCTGGACACGCCCCTGAACCGGCACTCTCCGCCATCTTGTTTTTTGCTTCTGCACACGCGGCGCGTGAGGAAGTGAACCGGCAGCGAGGTAAGTCAGAACCCACCCCTGAACATGCATATACACATTTTCTCACAAAACAAACATTATAGAAATGCATTTTCTATACTTGCAACCATGTTTTATTAATTAAGAAATTTATTTTGATTAATTAAATCCAATCCACTTATTAGTTCAGTTTCTATCCGAATTCATTAAAAAATTCTCAAGCATCCCTAGTATCTAAACTCAGATTACTGATTTCACAGCCATGTATTCAAGCATCCTATTAGTAATTTCACCTCTGGGTACAAAGGCTGTTGCACTATTTTCTTTTTGCATCCTACTCTTCTTCTACAGATGGTTAATGAACCATACTTCTCAATGGTCAATTGCTTATCAAAAACTTCTGTAAGATAGTTTGTATCACTTTTAAATTCTGTATTTTTGAAGAGTTTGACATGACAATATTAATTTTTGTTTATTAGAAAAAAATCAATATAAATGCTAAATTGTCATCCGCAATACTCCATCAGTGTCACATCAAGCCACACAGCACAAAATCATTAATTGAACTGCAAGAGCGTCTGGTGCAGAAAAGCAAATGATTAGATTGGTAGTGCCCTCCAATCTTTGTTATTCCTTCATACTATAATGATCGTATTAAAGGGGAAATGTCAAGCAGTTCAAACCTAACCATAGATATGCAAATTAGAATCTTTTATCTGAACCACACAGTGTTGAGAAAGCTTACCCACCCCTTATGATGAAAAAGTTTTTAAGCATAAGTTTGGCTTCTCAGCGGCACCAACCATTGCTCAATAAGAAAAAGAGGTTTTCTCACTGCTGACACCAGAAAGAGGCATCTTGGAAACAGAAAGCATATGCTTGTTCTATGCTAATTTGGGGTGGTAGCAGTGGTGAAATCCATTTTTTTTACTACCAGTTCTGTGGGCATGGCTTGGTGGGAGTGCTGTGGCTTGGTGGGCATGGCTTGGTGGGTGTGGCAGGGAAAGGATACTGCAAAATCTCCATTCCCACCCCATTCCAGGGGGAAGGATATTGCAAAATCTCCATTTCCACCCCACTCTGGGGCCAGCCAGAGGTGGTATTTGCCAGTTCTCCAAACTACTCAAAATTTCCGCTACCGGTTCTCAGAACTACTCAAAATTTCCGCTATCGGTTCTCCAGAACCTGTCAGAACCTGCTGGATTTCACCCCTGGGTGGTAGCCTTGGACATCATACCTCCAGCAGAAACCAAAACATTTTGGCGGCCATTTTATTTGGCTAATATATCCCTGAACAAGGCAATGGCTGAATTTAGGATAATGCTCTCAAATAAGAATAGGTAAGTAGGGGGAGAAAAAGACAGACACAATGCCCAGTGTTTCCACTAGTCAACCTAGACTTCTACTCCCGCTTAAAATCAATCTTGAATATTCCTCCATGCGCCAATAAATATGTATATGTGATGCCCTGAGTATGTATCAGCATATATTTACAGTTCTGTGAAAAAGTATTCATCACCTTTCAGATTGTCTGAATTTTTATATAGCTTTGCCCCTGAATTTTATCAGAGCTTCACGTAGCTTTTTGACAGCTTCAGCTGATGGATAGATGGCCTGATATTCTCCTTTAGAATTCTCTGGTACAAAAGAAGAATTTGTGCTTCCTTTAATGAGGGCAAATCATTCAGCTCCTAAAGTTGCGAAACCATAGTTGATGAGATTTTTATAGGACAGAGCTGGCTCAAATCACCCTGATTATTCACACAACTGCTCCTACTAATCCCTTCAATTAAATTGATTGAACCAGGAGGGCAATTACTTTTTCGTACTGGCAGATCTGAAGTTGGATGACTTGTTTTATGAAATAAATCAAACAAGCACCAAACGCTGTTATTATGTCTTCATTTAGATTCCTTTTATATTTCAGTAGGATCCACATCAAGTTTTGATAAAATAGCAGATTTGTATAGATATCTGCCAGCAGTACATACCCAAAAGGGGCAGGGGCAGGAAAAATAAAAAGGAAGGTCCCAATTAAATTTTATTTCCTGTAAGATAGATTTCTCCTTTAATAAAATTAATTAATCCACCCCCGACATACATTATATGTCCACTTGCCAATGACTCCAGGAGTCATGCCAGATCATTTTGAATTGGTTTCTTTCAGTGTGGCTCATCAGACAGGGAAGGAAACAAAAAGAGAGAGAGGAGGCTTTTTGAAGGGTTAGAAAACGATTAATTTCAAAAGGTAATCTCAAATGACTCCACCTTTTAAGAAGGGAGATCTTCAGTCACATAATTTCTATATTTTGGGCAGAATCTTCTTCACACTGAAGATAACATAATTGTATCATGAGGGGTCCTTGGTGCTCTCTGAGCTTGGTTGTTTTCTTGCAGATGTTTCATTACCAAAACTAGGTAACATCACTGATTAGCACTGATTATGTTTCCTACTTTGGGTAATGAAATGTCTGCAAGAAAACAACCAAGCTCAGAGGATCCCTCATGTCAAATATTGTCCTTTATAAGCGTAATTGCATCAATTCCACGGTAATTATTTATAAAGAGTCTCATTTTTCTAACAGGTAAATATGGTGATGCAGCTAAGTTAAGGTGACCAGACGTCCCGCTTTTGGCGGGACAGTCCCGCTTTTTAATAATTTGTCCCGCGTCCTGCGGCGTTTCAAAAAAGTCCCGCTTTTTAAATTTGAATTTGCCCTGCACACTCCTCTGCCTCCTGCCTCGCCTGCCTCCTCCTGCCAGGCGGGGAGGGAGGGCAGTGAGAGGGGCAGCAGCGGTCTTGCCTGTTCGTCACCGCAGAGCCGAAGAAGCTGGTGGCGTTCGCGGCACGGGGCTTCCCCCGCCAGCTTTCCCCGGCCGCCGGGACGCCGCCATTTGCGTTCTTTTGCCCTCTGTGCAAGCAGAACGCTTTGCGCATGCGCAGAGGGCAAAAGAACGCAAATGGCAGCGTCCCGGCGGCCGGGGGAAGCGGCCGGGGGAAGCCCCGCTCCACAAATGCCACCAGCTTCTTCGGCTCTGCGGCGACGAACAGGTAAGCCTGCGCCAGTAGGAACCCACCCCTGGCTGCGATGAAAGGGGGGTGTTTGGGGGGGTGCACAAAGCTGCAGGATAAGAGAGACGAACCCCTCCCGTCTTGCTCCCCTAGAAACCTCCCCCCATCAATGGTGTCCCGCTTTACAAAAAATAAAATCTGGTCACCTTAAGCTAAGTAGATGCGATCATAGAAGTTCACAGTGCCTGTTCTCCTCATACCAAAAGAGGTCTATCTTTCCAGATCTTCTAAAACTGCTCTTCTGGTTATTTGCTTTAGTCTAGAGCTCAAACGCTGAAAATGACTATCCGAAGAAAAGCACTTGGGAAAATCAGTTCCTAGAAGACAGAGACTACGAATTCATCCTAATGCAACCAAAGGATGCCAATTTCTTCCTTAGCAGCACACAAAGACTTGATTCCCTGGGACTGGAGAGAGAGAAAAATGGCCTTTTTTAGTTTGTGTCCTTGATTCTTTAAAACAAAAAGAGAGAGAGAGCCTCTTGTCTGAGGCATTAACAAGGATGTATTCCCTGATTGGAGAAGAGGTCAAATAAAGGATAAAAGCCTTGAGAAAGTGGCAGCTACTCTGCTGCTTCTCCATGCCAGCACACAAGGAGTAAGAGAGACTGACAGGTAATACAATACCAACAATTGCATCATCTGTCACAGACAATGCAATCTTCATGCTCACTGTTAGCCTCATCTACCAGCCTCACATTACCAGTGCAATTTCACAGCATTTTCCCTGTCTTTAAGTAAGGCAACTTCATACCAGGCACAGCAATAAAAAATCAATTCTCCAAAACCTTAATCCCATATTCAGTAAAAGCAAAAGCTTCACAGAACGTTATAGTTAGATTATGTTGCTTCACTGCAAACCAAAAAGAAGTCATATATATGCAGATCTGCCTCCTGCAGAACCTGGAAATCCAGCTGTGTATAGAGAAAAAAAATAGTTCCAGGGCTTCAGTTCTAGGCCTTCTTTTCTCAGTCTTTTGACTTAATGGGTCTTTTCCTGGTCTTGAAAATCAGAGGTTATCTGCTGCACGTTTTATAACAATTCTGTCTAGCCTGAGAATAATTGATACCTGCCTTGGCAACTTCTGACTTTATAGGTTGGGACTTCCAACAAGCTCTTCCAATCACATGGAGGGACACGGGGAATACCGTATTTTTCGGAGTATAAGACACACCTTTTTACCCCCCAAAAGAGGGTGAAAACTTGGGGACTTCCGGTTTGGAGCGCTTCATCGCGGACGTCCCTTCGTCGGACGCCTTTCCGATCTTTGTTAAAAGCCGCCAGAACAGCTGTCTGGCGGCTTTGAAATCTCTTCCCCGGGCAAAGGGGAGAGATGAGAGCCTGACAGGTGGGGTAGAGCCCCCCCAGCGCCCTAGGAGCCATCTGGTAGGGCGCGAAGGGAGAGCTCCCCATGCAGCCTGTCTCCAGCTCCGAAGATCAGGAAACCTCTGCCTTTGCGGAGCTAGATGTCGCGACCAGCCGCTGCTTCAGGAATGGGATTTATAACTACATTTAAACTACAGAAGCAGACAGAGAGAAACAGGCGTGAGATGGGCAAGTACTGAAACCTCTTTTTTCCTTTTTTTTTCAACTCCTGGGCAAGCTTTCACTTCGGCAAGAGAACAAAGGAAACAGAGTAACAATATGGCGATTGAGAAGTGAAAGTGACTTTCGTTTTCCCAGAGGCTTTTTTTCTCTCTCTTTCTCTCTTATGGAAACTTTTAACTTGGAAAAATGGTTTTTTCTCTCTCTGTCTCCTAACTCTGGATTAAAGTTATAATAGAAATATTTCCAATAATAAAAGACTACCTGATTTTTAAACTGGAAAGAACTTTAATCAGGCATCTGGCTTTTTTTTCTTTTTTGTACTCTTTTGAAACACCAATGGCTTCAAAGTCTGGAAAGATTGTTTTGACTAAAAGAAATGACTATTCATCTGGATATATTTCTAAAATGCAACTTAACACTGAGCTAACACCTCCACAGCTTTTGACACCTGAAAATTTATTAAATAATTTAAAGATTATGAAACATGAACTTACTTTGGAATTTAATCAGAAAATAAGTGAGATAGACAAAAAAATGCAGGCTGCTTTGAAGAATATGAATCAACAACTCAGATTTGATGTGTTAGAGGTTTGCAAAGGTTTAGCAACAAATATTGAAGTTTTGGCAGAACGTATTGAAACAAATAAACAAGCTTTGGCAACTTCGGTGAATTACATAGATAAAATCCAAAATGATATTGTAAATTTTGAAAAAGAGGTCTTAATGACACAGTTCAGATCCATGGAAGTTGCTATAAGGATTAGAGGTTTGAAAGAAGGATTATATGAAAATTTAAAAGGCAGGATGGTTGACATATTGGATCAGGTGTCTGGAATTTCTAAAGTGGAATTGGCTACACAAATCGACAAAATATACAGAATCAATTCGTGGTACGCTAAACAAAAGCATTTACCAAGGGACATTGTCATATATTTTACCACAAGAGCTTTACGGAACAGAATTATACAAGCAACGTTTAACAATAATCTTATGGTGAATGGTCAGGAACTAAAGATTTGGAAAGAAATCCCCTCTAAAATGCTTAAAGCCAGAAAAAGCTATACTTTTTTGATTGATGAATTTAAGAGATTAAATTTACAATATAAATGGGAAGCGCCAGTTGGAGTAACAGTGAAATTTTCTGGAAAAAGATACCGGCTCAACACGATAAAAAAAGCTACTGAATTTTATGTCAATGTTCTAAAGGCTGATATATCCAAGATTCCAGAGGAAGGATGTATGAAAATAAAAGAGGAGGAGGAGGGGAAGCCACCTTTGATGGATCAAAAGGAAATAGATTCAAAAACCCAAAAGGAGTGCCTGAACCAGATAGCTGGGGAAAAGGAGACGGAGGTCTGGGATCAGACGGGAGACGAGTCGACAAATTTGAATTTATTGAACTATTAAAAGATGAACTATCAAGATACAAAATGATGTGATGTTGAAATATATTGGACGGATAGAGACTAATATGATTGTATTTTTTCTTTTCCCTATCTAATGATTACCTATGCAATATTTAGTTAAGTTTTATATAATTTTGAGGTTATTTTTAATGTTAATAATATTAGATATATATAGTTTGTTGAAGATTTGTTTATTCTTCTTTCATTTTCTTTTTTTGTTTATTGAAGTTAGTAAGTTAATTTAGAATAATATTATGTTATTAATATCATGACGAAATTTAATATTTGATGATCACTTATGTAACATTTAGTTAAGTTTTATCTTAGAGGTTATTTTTAATGTTAATAATATCAGTTTAAGATTTGTGTATTTTATATTTAGTTATTATTTATGTAACATTTACTTTGTATAAGATAGAGGACTGAAGGGAGGAGGGAGGAGGTTTGTTTGTATTGTTAAAGAGCTTTCTCTTTCTTTCTTTCTTTTTTTTCTTTTTTGTATCTTTACAATTGTATACAAATGCGATATATTAGCAGTGTATAATCTGGAGTTGAAGTTTTTTAAAAATAGTGTTCTTTTTTTTTCTTCTTTTTTTCTCTTTTTATTAACAATTTAAATTTATTATTATGCCCTGTATTATCTCTGGGAAGTCCGGGGGGGGGAGGTGGGGAGGGAAGGGGGTGGGTTCGGGGGGGGAGAAAAAAACAAAAATGTTTGTACTTTATATTTAATATTTTGCTACTACCTATGTAATTCTGTACTAATAAAACTTTTTGAATAAAAAAAAAAAAGAGGGTGAAAACTTGGGTGTGTCTTATACACCGAATGTAGCACCACCCACCCAGCCACCCCCAGCCTTTGGCCTCTGTCTTCCAGCAATTTACCTGTTTGCAACAAAGAGGGAAGAACCTGTAAAGCCAAGCAAATCACTAGCAGTTTCCCGACCTACAGCTGATTTGCCACGTGTTAAAATGAAAGTGAAACTAGCTGCAGAGGCAAATAGCTGGGAGAGACACACAGATTTTTACTTTTTGCTGAACTGGATGGAAGGGGGTAAGTGAATAACTATAAATGTCTGTAGAATGTTAAAATTATTAGACTTATTTTTTAAAGACTGCTTTATTATTGTTCTAGAGCCAGGGGTCTCCAACCTTGGCAATTTTAAGACTTGTGGACATTAACTCCCAGAATTCAACAGCCAGCTTTGTTAGCTTTGCTGGCTGTGGAATTCTGGGAGTTGAAGTCCACAAGTCTTAAAGTTGCCAAGGTTGGAGATCCCTGTAAATCTAGACAACTTAACAAAATAAAGAAGCTTTTTAAAATAAATGCTTGCTCTGAAGAGGCCCAGTGCTATTGTATCTTCTTTTAAATAATAGAGAATAATGTATACTTCCAAAAATTTTAATTAATTTTAACAGCTCTGTACAAGTATAGTCTGAAATGTAACAGTGTCCTGTTTAATATTAGAGTTTAGTTACCTTGAAGTAGATCTATTTAAATAATTGGGAAGAGTTAGTGTGACTACATTTAAGAAAACCTTCTGGCATAATGTACATTTCTCCAATTCTTTGCTATTTCTATGGGTCAGGCACACATGCACAGAAATACACAGCAAACAGTGTATATCATCTGTGCTGTTTGCTGTTTGGCAAATTGCTTGGAGGCAGAGGCCTTTTTTCCTTGTTTTCCTCCCCCAAAACTAAGGTGCGTCTTATACTCCGGTGGGTCTTATACTTTGAAAAATACGGTAATTCTAAATAATTTCATAGGTTGATGCTGATTTTTATTTACTTATTCTGCTGCACATTATCATCTTTATTATTGTTTTATTGCTTCTTTGGATGGACAGGTTTGACCAAAAAAAAAAAGAATTAAATGAAGGAGGAAGGAATCAGCTTTCCTTAGCTACCCGAGGAAGCTATTTTGTTGGGAAACTTTATGCCTTTATGCCAACTTCTCTATATCATTGGGATAGTTGGGCCTATAAACTAATAGCAAGATCACCGCTAGCTTGGTTCTTAGAGAGATATGGATACTTATAGAAAAAATCAATTTGTTTCATTCCAACTCTTTTGTAAAATCCATCAATCTTCAATAGGTTTAGCTCAGGGGTCCTCAAACTTTTTAAACAGGGGGCCAATTCATGGGCCCTCAGACTGTTGGGGGGCTGGACCAGTTGAGTGGGCGTGGCTAGGTAGACATGTGACTGGGTGGGCATGGTCAATTTAGCAGTCCATTAAACAATACACACAAATTGCACTGTAATTTGTTATGCCCCTGGAGGTGGAAAGCAGGTTAGTGAAGGGATATCGCTGCCTTGGTGTGTGTGTGAGTCTCTCTCTCTCTCTCTCTCTCTCTCCCTCCCTCCCTCCCTCCCTCCCTGGGAAGCAAAAAACGCAGCCTCCAGAAGGTGGGTGGGGGCCACTGGGTAGGTGGGGCGATGTGGGTGGGCAGTCTCATGGTCCCACACGAGCCAGATTAATGGCTTCGGCGGGCCGTATCCGGTCCACAGGCCGTAGTTTGAGGACCCCTGGTTTAGCTAAAGGAATTAGATTCTCTCTTCCACCTACATAGTGTAAGCGAGAACTACCAAGGCAATCTCAGAAAGGCAAATGATGGTAAATTGAACTGCTTGATTTGAGATGCAAAAATATTTTAATGTATTAGCTAACCACCCCTAAATGCAGAAAAGACAGGTTTGTGTCTCTCGTTGTTACCATCTAGTGGTCAGTTAGACTTTTGCAGCTGGTGTTCTTGGAAGAGAAGGACTAAAAAACTTGCTCAGAGATCATTGGATGGCATTTCTTTGGATCTTTTATCAAGCAGGAGTTTTCAAATGTATCCCCAATTTTGCCTATGAAAAAAAAAAGGCAGTACAACTAGGAGGTAGATGTAAGTTTGTCCTTCTAGCATCATTATTTTTGCCTTCTTTAGAAATGTTTTATTCTATGGCTGGCTAACTTCATTATTTGCGGCTGCTCTTTTTCCTTTCTGATTATTAAAAAAAAATAGGTTGAAACACAACAGAAAAAGATATTGATCTGTTGAACAAACAAGGGCAAAAGGAAAAGGATGAAAATTTCTGATCAACCCAGATGCTTTTATGTTGCCTGTCACCTGATCCCTCCAGATGAGAAGTACATGGTGATCTCTTTGCCTTAAAAACCAAAATAATTCTGTGCACTAAATCGATGCTACATTATTGACTAATGAATACATGATGGCTCTGGGTGCTTCCAGTATAAATGCTTCTATCAAAATCAGAAAAGTGATGGTAATGACTTTTATGATAACCTGGTTTTGTATTCTAATGGTTGGAACCCTGATCTTGCTTTGGGAAGTTGAACTCTGTGATCTCGGTGCCTGTCTCCCCTGCACTCCACTTCTAGGCCTACGGCACTATGCCTCTTCTTCAAGCCTTGGAGTGAACCTGGAATGCTCTTCTGCTATTAGCTTCTGCTGCACCTGAATTGTTCCAACCCGTTTCTCTATGCTTTCTCTGTGTATTCCTGATACAGGACAAAGCTAACTCTTAGGAATCTCAGTTCCTTATAAGCCCAGTTTTGAGGCCTATGTAGGTATTGAAAGGGTCAGAGTCCCAAAACATATACAGAGTGCAACCTAGCACAACTTTTGATTCTCTAACTTTTGATTCCCTGTTAAGCTGTAACTAGATGTGCCAACTGCAAAGACAAGAACTTCAGGCTGACTGCCAAAGTCAGGCTAGCGAAGTAACATTTTCTTTGTAATCTTGCTTGCAGTATGTGAATGCTGCAAACCTTGAAATGTGTTTTCTCGGCAAATTAATGTGAGAAACTCTAAAAATGTATTTATTTTAAGGTCTCTTTGTTTTTCTGAAGCGCTGAGAAAAGAATCACGAGTTTTGCCTGAACTAACTGTTTCCAACACTAGGACGATCTCTGCAAGAAATATGTGTGGGCTATAAAAAGGAAAAGTTTTAGTTAGCACGTGCGCGCCTGTTTTCATCTCTCTGCCTACTGTTTCATGGGGGGAGATTAAACGGTTGCCAAAGTTTTGCTTTCTGATCAGAAAAATAAAACTGATTACCAGTAGCCTCGTGTTCAGAGTTTCATTGGATTTATCAGATTCTGAGCTGCATTTGGTGAAAAACCTTACAGTATAATTTCTAACATAGGTTGCTAGAATGAGGTCCCAGTCCAAAGTTAAAAGACCCCTATTTCGAATTCCAGAGTACCCAACACAGGGATAGCCAAACTGTAATTAGACTAACGAACAGCACAACAGATCCAGATCTCAAGATGCAGCGCAATTAAAGCAATGGCTTTTGATTGCTTGCTGACTATTACAAGATATCTCTCTTAGGATAATCAATGTGAAAACTGGCAGTTTGGCAACCTTCTCAGAACACCTCTCTATGATAATGAAATGAAAAGTGCTAATGTGCAATTATAAGGTATTAATTCACAACCCCAAGCCAACCAGTTCAGTTGGAATAGTGTAATTAAAACAAAAGCCACACAGAAAATTCAAATTTGGAACCACATTGTAGAGGAGCAAAGCCACAGGGAGGGGCTTTGTGTGTTTAGAAAATACACAAAGTAGCTGGATAAATTAATCCAAACTTTATACAATTAGCCCGTAACAGCTTGGCATTACCCATGGAAGGTACAGATAATTAGGTTCAGTTTCTCTATAAATCTGCCACGTTCCTCATGACAATAAGCTATTTGTAGTTGGATGCTGTGGCCAATTTCCTAAATTCACTCTAACTTCCAAGGGCTACCAACCTAATAATTTGCTTGTCAAAAATTGTTAAGTCAAGACAGAGGAAAAGCTATGAACCACAATATTAATCTGAGGGATTTTTTTAAAAAACAAAATTTCAAAGCAATCTCTTTTTCTGCTAGAGAAATTTTGAGATCCGCTGGGCATACCAAATAGAAGAACACTCTAGGAAAAACGTCTAACAAAACAATTATATTTCATAGATTAAAACAGAAAGAGTACATTAGAATGATAAGACCTGGATTACAAAATCCATACCATCTCTACATGGCAGTGAGCAGATACAGCTTCCTATAACTTTACAAAGTGGCTATCTGAATTTTTGCAATTCAGATGCAATAGCAATAGCACTTAGACTTATATACCGCTTCATAGTGCTATACAGCCCTCTCTGAGCAATTTACAGAGTCAGTTTATTGCCCCCAACAATCTGGGTCCTCATTTTACCCACCTCGGAAGGATGGAAGACTGAGTCAACTTTGAGCCTGGTGAGATTCAAACTGCCAAATTGCAGAGCAGCTGGCAGTCAGCAGAAGTAGCCTGCAGTACTGCATTATCTGGGTCCTCATTTTACCAACCTCAAAAGGATGGAAGGCTGAGTTAACCTTGAGCTGATCAGGACAAACTGCTGGCAATTGGCAGAATTAGCTTGCAATACCGCATTCTAATCACTGCGCTGCCATGGCTTGCAATTCTAATATCTGCACAAAGCTTGATAAAAAAAATTAAAATTATGAAAACAGCTTGTTTTTAAACTGTTACAAATTAAATTAGAAACTAATGAAGAAGAGGAAAGTAATTTATTAGAATCCCAAAATAAAAACATACAAGCAGATGTCTATCCGCTGTACCAGCAAACTATAGGTCATTGAGTAGCCAGATCTGAAAGCCTGAATTGTAAGGTCAGACGGTATTAAAAGTATGTCCTATGTCCAAGAGTAGAATCATACTAGTCAACCCGTGATACACTAGGTCATTGTTTCGGAGATATTTTCTTACCCGAACAGAATGACCATGGGCAGACAAAAAAGCAATAGGACCTGGAACAACTTCCAACTTCCAGCTACCCCACTGACTTTCCTTATAAGAAGCCGGAAGGGAGAATGATCATGCGACTGTGGCTGACTATGGCCATGCGGTAGCCTGGTGATGCTGAAGCAGCCACAAGTTTGCCAAATTTCAATCCCACAGAAATAATAGGTCCTAGATTTTAGACACATTGTTTAAGTTGATCTATTCGAGATTTGTTGATTCAAAAATTGTTGCCTTATGATATCCAGTGGCCCCCAATTAAAGATACAAACAAACTAACTAACTGACTGACTAACTAACTAACTAACTAACTAACTAACTAACTAACTAACTAACTAACTAACTAACTAACTAACTAACTAACTAACTAACAGATAGGAGAGTTTTAGTAGTATACAAAGCATCCAACCAGACTTAATGAATATTTAACTTGTGATTTGTATTGTGATAGATTTAGTTAGCCATATATTAATGCTTTATCCCTTTTTATAGGTTTTTATTTTTAGATCTTTATTTTTATATATACTTTTAATTTTAAAAAATGTTTTTAAACTTTGTATTATATCTTTTTTAGCTTATAAAATTAGTCACTGTTTGTACCCCACCCTTCTTAAGCTGGTCTATGCCCATAATAAATATTTGATTGATTGTAGTATGTAGATGATTAGTGATGGAGTGAATAATACAATACTCAAGTTCCCCAAATCAATCATGATAGATGGAATAAAGGAGACAGCAGTCACTAGGAAGGGCATATACAGTTTCACAATTATCAATATATATAAAGAGTCCTTTGGGAGTTGGGCGGCATCTAAATTCAATTAAATAATAAACAAACAAACAAACAATTCAAATTATAATAAAGATGTTGCAAGATTCTCAGGCAGATTCCAAATATGTACTAGATAGACAAGATTCCAGGATTGAAGATACTGAAGATAAATTCAGACATCCAAAGGTAAATAACGGATTACAAGCAGGAGAAACAGTAATCAATTCAATGAGAGATGACTGTGGAGGTGAAAAACAACAACAAAATTCCTGCTAATATATCCATAACCTTGATGGCCTGGATTTTACCTTGTCACTATTCAAGGGACATGGCAAGCTCATCTACCATAACTGTTTAAACCTGGAGAAAGCTGAAAAGATTTATGATAATTCTGGAATAAACAGTTTTACAAAGAAAGCTGTTGCTTGTTATATTTTGACATGAACAGTTTGATCCACTTGCTCACACACATGCTTTTCATTAGTATATTCTATACCTGCTTTCTTGAAAGCTTACTTTTATAGAATAATTTTAAAATATTAACACCAAATACTCACACAATAAGCATTCTGGACATAGAGCCCACATATAATTAAACTTTTTTTTTGTTCTGTGTACATGTGTGAAAAGCTGGAAGTAATTCTAAATGCTTTTTTCCCAAAAGACAAAACAGTGAAGATTTTTTTCCCCCAGAGAAATCTCTTCCCACCTCCTAAATCCATTATTATTCAAGCAGAAAAACATTCATACCGGAGATGAGTAATTCCATAACCCTTCATGTTAGAATATACTTAAAAATTCTTATAATTCACAACTATTTGAAATGCCATCAAGTACCAAGAAAAAAAAATTAAAACAACACCACCATAATTATTTAAAATCAAAAGCATTATCCCAGAAACATTACATCCGTTTAAGGCTCTAAAAGCTAGGAACCAAAATCAAGTGCTACTTGAAAATCTTGCGTTTTAGTAAAGTCAAAGAAAAATTTCTCACCCTAGGGAATGTCTGGATGCCTGACAGCCTGTCAACTCTTGAACATTTTGAAAGCGGAACTGCATGCATGTATATGTATTGGGAGGTGAGGGGTGGGTAGAGGACATCTCTAGGGAATTATCTATCTATCTATCTATCTATCTATCTATCTATCTATCTATCTATCTATCTATCTATCTATCTATCTATCTATCTAGATAGATAGATAGATAGATAGATAGATAGATAGATAGATAGATAGATAGATAGATAGATAGATAGATAGATAGTATATACCGTATTTTTTGGACTATAAGACGCACCGAAGTATAAGACGCACCTTAGTTTTGTGGGAGGAAAACAAGGAAAAAAGGTTCTGCCTCCAAGCAATTTGCCAAACAGCAAACAGTACAGATGATATACACTGTTTGCTGTGTATTTCTCTGCATGTGTGCTTGATCCATAGAAATAGCAAAGCGTTGGAGAAATGTACATTATGCCAGAACGTTTTCTTAAATGTTGTCACACTAACTCCTCCCAATTATTTAAATAGATCTACTCCAAGGTAACTAAACTCTAATACTAAACAGGACATTGTTACATTTCAGACTATACTTGTACAGAGCTGTTAAAATTAATTAAAATTTCTGGAAGTATGCATTATTCTCTATTATTTAAAAGAAGATACAATAGCACTGGGCCTCTTCAGAGCAAGCATTTATTTATTTTAAAAAGCTTATTTATTTTGTTAAGTTGTCTAGATTTACAGGGATCTCCAACCTTGGCAACTTTAAAACTTGTGGACTTCAACTCCCAGAATTCCACAGCCAGCAAAGCTAACAAAGCTGGCTGTTGAATTCTGGGAGTTGAAGTCCACAAGTCTTTAAATTGCCCCTGGCTCTAGAACAATAATAAAGCAATCTTTAAAAAATAATTCTAATAATTTGAACATTCTACAGACATTTATAGTTATTCACTTACCCCCTTCCATCCAGTTCAGTAAAAAGTAAAAATCTGCGTGTCTCTCCCAGCTATTTGCCTCTTTGCAGTTTCACTTTCATTTTCCCACGTGGCAAATCAGCTGTAGATCGGGAAGTGCTTGTGACTTGCTTGGCTTTACAGGCTTTTCCCTCTTTGCTGCAAACAGGTAAATTGCTGGAAGACAGAGGCCAAAGGTGGGTGGGTGGGTGGGGCTACATTCGGTGTATAAGACGCACCCAAGTTTTCACCCTCTTTTTTGGGGTATTTTTCGGTACTCCGAAAAATACGCTATATATAAAAGCTTCCATAGATGTGTCCATAAAGTCACTAAGAGTCAAGGTTGAGCAGAACAGAACTTCTGTCATTTTTTTGCATGTATGTTTTTGAGTATAGATGCACACACATACAATCAACACTGCATGAGATATAAAAAGTGGGACTGCTGCAAGGTGATTAGAGTGGCAAAGTTTGTTTGCTCCCCATGTTTCTCATACACAAAAACTGAGGCTCTAACTCATTAAGCAAGTTTTTTTGAGCTCAAAACAGGATGCTAAAATGCAGCATCTCGTTCATTCTATCCAGATTTTTCCCATCCGTGGCAGCCATTTCCTGTTCTCCCAAGCATTTGAGAACAAATATATATATATATATATATATATATATACATATACTGCCAAGCCTTCCTCCCTCTCAAATGATGTCGAAGCAAAATATCATTTCCAAATATGGGGGGAAAACTATTTAAGGTAATAATATTCTGACACTTCCATATGGCTTATACCCACCTTGTTACTACATTTTTTTGAATAACAGAATCATGATGAGACAAAGTGGAGTCATTCTGTGCTCATTAGACTTTCAGAAAGGATTTCAGAGAAAGTTCCCAGCCTGCACTGCGATTTCTTCCATTTGCAAAGCAGCAAAATAATGGAATCATATTAGAATTCATTGTGTATCTCACACTTAACGTTTAATGTACATCCCTACTCAGATTGAAAACACTTTAAAAGAAAGGAGTAATAAATTTTAAAATAGGGGAAACGTGTTCGGCTGAAGTACATTCGATGTACTCCATGCAACCGCTGGACTGATAATTTCAAATCAGGCACAAAAAATCAGTCTACCCATTACCTTCTTCACTCCTTCATTCTCGAAATCTTTGAAAGGTCATTAGGCTGTTCACGCTTTTTCTTGGCAATATCAAGAAATGAATGCATTCTCTTCTCTACGACATCCAATATTTTACTTTTCATATTTTCTAAACTTTTTCCTGCTCAGATCACACTGCCTGTTGCTTTTCAATTGTACACACTAAAATTGTGCTTGTAGCGCACACACAAACTTAATACAGGAGTCTATGTTAATAAAACATTTGTAATTTTGTTAATAAACTTTGCCCTTACCAATGGCTTGGCACAAATGTAGGGTTTTTTTTTTCATATTTAACTCAAGGATTAAGAAATCACAGGCACTTTACAAGCTCCCACCCTCTGCACATACATACATATTCTTTCTATATGCAAGAAAGCAACTTTTTGCTTGGGATGTATTTGAAATAATTACAATTAAAAATTGTTAGGATTTTGGAAAAGAAATATCCCCATCATGGTTGTTGTTGTACATACACAGTACAACTTCTAAATTACCATAATTTAGACAGGAGGCAGTGACTCTAAAATATGTTATTAATAGAGCTCCAATAAAATCGACCATGTTGTTTGAAAGAGGTAAAGTAAAAAAAAAAGTTAGATTCACATGTTGACAACCAGCATGTATCAATACTCCTTTGTCTTCTACCAGGATTGCATAATAAATCTCTTAGTCAGTTTCTATGCCAGAAAAAAGCACATATCTTGAAATCTTTATAGATTCCAAATAATGGGCATATGGCCAAGAAGAAGATACGTGTCTTTTAATACAGAGAAATCAGCCCAGCATCAAAGTAACAATCCTGCTGTGGTCAACACAGAGTATGCCAATAACGAAGAGCAATATGATACGAGTCATATTCTAAGCCGAGGTGGCGCAGTGGTTAAATGCAGCTACTGCAGGCTACTTCAGCTAACTGCTAGTTCAGCAGTTCAGCTGTTCAAATCTCACCAGCTCAAGGTTGACTCAGCCTTCCATCCTTCTGAGGTCGGTAAAATGAGGATCCAGATTGTTGGGGGCAATATGCTGAACTCTGTAAACCGCTTAGAGAGGGCTGTAAAGCACTATGAAGCGGTATATAAGTCTAAGTGCTATTGCTATTGCTAATTCCTGAGGTGTACAGTATCTTGAATAGCCAGGTGAATGAACATCCTCTGAATATTTATTTATTTATTTATTTATTTATTTATTTATTTATTTATTTATTTATTTATTTATTTATTTATTTATTTATTTATTTATTTATTTATTTATTAAAATTTCTATGCCGCCCAACTCCCGGGGGACTCTGGGCGGCTCACAGCAGATATAGAAACACATAAAAAAAACAATTTTTAAAAGGAGCCATATTAAAATACTATCCATTAAAAAACTTTCATTCATACCCTGCCTGCCGGAAGAGCCAAGTTTTTATTGCTTTACGGAAGGCCAGCAGGGTGGGGATAATCCTGATCTCTGGAGGGAGTTGGTTCCAAAGGGAGGGGGCTCCCACAGAGAAGGCTCTCCCCCTCGGCCCCGCCAACCGGCATTGCTTGGTCGATGGGACCTGGAGGAGACCCACTCTGTGGGACCTAACCGGTCGTAGGGAGGTATGCGGCAGGATGCGGTCCCGAAGGTAACCTGGCCCTGAGCCATGTAGGGCTTTAAAGGTAACGACCAACACCTTGAATTGAATCCGGAGACTAATGGGCAGCCAATGCAGCTGGCGGAGAATTGGTGTTACGTGGGTGCATCTGGGTGCACCCACCACAGCTCGTGCAGCTGCATTTTGCACCAATTGCAGTCGCCGGACACTCTTCAAGGGTAGCCCCATGTAGAGCGCATTGCAGTAATCCAGCCGTGAGGTGATAAGGGCATGAGTGACTGTGAGAAGTGCCTCCTTCTCCAAGTAGGGTCGCAATTGGTGCACAAGACGTACTTGTGCAAAGGTCCCCCTAGCCACAGCTGAAAGATGTTGCTCTAATTTTAGCTGTGGATCTAGAAGGACACCCAAATTGCGAACCTGTTCTGAGGGAGCTAATTTTTCCCCCCCAAGAACCAAGGAGGGACAGTTGGTCAAGTCCTTAGGAGGCAATATCCACAGCCACTCAGTCTTGTCAGGGTTAAGTTTTAGCCGGTTCTTCCCCATCCAGACCCTAACATCGTCCAGGCAGCGGCCCATTACGTCTACGGCTTCCCCGAATTGAGACAGGGTGGAGATGTACAACTGGGTATCATCAGCATATTGCTGATACCTCACCCCGTGTCGTCGGATGATCTCACCCAGTGGCTTCATGTAGATGTTAAACAGGATGGGCGAGAGGACCGAGCCCTGCGGCACCCCACATAGTAGGGGCCTAGGGCTCGACCTCTGCCCCCCTGTCAGCACCGACTGCGTCCTGTCAGAGAGGAAGGAGGAGAACCACTGCAAAACAGTGCCGCCCACCCCCACCTCTCCGAGACGACGCAGAAGGATACCATGGTCAATGGTATCGAAGGCCGCTGAGAGGTCAAGTAGCACCAGGATGGAGGAATAACCCCCATCCCGGGCTCGCCAGAGATCATCCATCAGGGTGACCAAAGCCGTTTCCGTACTGTAGCCGCGCCTGAAGCCTGATTGAAAGGGATCCAGAAAATCAGTGTCATCCAACAGTCGTAGGAGCTGGAGCGCCACCACTTTCTCAACAACCTTCCCCGCGAAGGGAAGGTTGGAGACTGGACGGAAGTTCTTTAAATCCGCCGGGTCCAGGGAAGGCTTCTTGAGGAGGGGTCTCACCACCGCAGCTTTTAAGGGCCGCGGGACGGACCCCTCTCTCAGAGAAGCGTTGACCAACACCTGGAGCCAGCCGCGTGAAACCTCCCTGGTGGCCGAAACCAGCCAGGAAGGACACGGGTCCAATAAACAAGTGGCTGAGCTCATCGCTCCTATGGCCTTGTCTACATCCTCAGGAGTCACCGGTTCAAACCTATCCCATATAACCGGACTAAGACCTGCCCCAGTCGTCTCGGCCTGTACTGCCCAATCGGAGTCCAGGTCTGTCCGAATCTGAATGACTTTATCCGCCAGAAACCGAGAAAATTCCTCAGCTCTACCCTGCAAGGGATCTCCGCCTTCCTCCTTCTCTGAAGTGTCTAAAATACATAAAGTATTTGGCCCTCAGTGGGGTATTCCAGTTCATTATCTTACAGGTCATATAAATAATTATTAATTTCATCAACTTCTTTTAACCTTATATTCAAAAGTATTACTGGCTTAGGAACCACAGTTAATTCCTTCAAAAACTCCAACCACTATGAAAAATCACAAGCAGGGGTAGTCTGAAAAACATACACTAAAAGTGTGTGCTCCCGTGAGGCACTCTGACATAAACTAAACCCATTTGCTGGTTTCTGCTTTTAATTTTGCAAAAAGTTTAAGGATTCCTTCTTTAGAACTGAAATGATCCAAATTGATATAGAGGGGACTATTTTGTGAGAGGACCAGTTTGTTTGCTTATCAAATGCGTAAGGCTCCTCATCTGATTGAGTGCCAAAGATATAATTTAAAAAACCCTCACCAATAATTACAGTGACCATCTTTTGTGGGGGGGGGGGGGAATGAAGTGCAAACCTGGAAAAGAGGCCAATCTGAAAGCGGTTCACAAGGTAAAAAGAATTTATGTTTATAATTTTACAAAGGAAAATTCAAAAGCAAAACCAAGAAAACAAATAATTGAATTAAATAGATCGAAAGGACGGTTTTCTGAAATAAAAGACTCTTTATAATAAAGGACATATATGGTGGCTTCCCTCCACCTATCCCAACAGAAAGCGGGGGACAGAAAGGCTGGGATCACCGGGGGCCTCCCTGTCTGTTACTCGGGATGCAAGATGGCTGCCTTAGGAGAGCAGAGGCAGAGGCAGGAAGCAGCACCGCAACAAAATCTGTCTCAACTAATCCCAATGAACTTGGCAGGGAGGAACATCCCTCCAGGTGTGAAGCATGGCAGATGCAACAGGAAAAGGAGGGGTGCTTCTAGTGTGGCTTCGGTTGGTTGTGATCAGCAATGGAGGTCAGAGATGAAGACATTATTTCATTCTCCATAGACTTGTCTATCCAAGGATCTGTTTCCAAGGAGATGCCCAGCACAGTCTTGGCCTCTCCCCTTCCTGGTACCAATGTTATTCCCCCCTCCCCCCACTCCATGCTTCTCAAAGGAGGTGGGGCAGTTTCTGCCCATAAAGATAGGTGAGGCTTATGCTCAAATCTTACAGTTGATTTAAAGCTCAGTGTCTCCATGCTTCCCGGTTAAATATAACTGAAAAACACTAAATGGAATATGTGGGGAGGGGAGGGTTATGATGGAGTGTTATTGTTTATTTAATCATATCTGGGCCTGTTTTCTATTAAAAGTAATCTCAAAATGAAACAAAATTTGCAGGAATTATATAGCCTCTTATGAGAAAGCGATACATGCCAAGCTGAAGATAAAAACGTGGGTTGTTGTTTTTTTCCCTTCGAGAACTGCCAATTCCTATTTTTTTTAAATTTCTTGGCAGAATTAGACATAATATTCAGGCATGGTTGCCTCTTCTGAAAAGATAATGCATGCCAAGTTTCAGATGATTAGGTTCAAGGGTTTTATGTTGTTATTCAACCACAACTGTAACAAATATTGGTGTTCTGGTTAATGAAAAATATCGCTGGTTAAACAGCCAAAGTGAAATGGCTGGTTCACAGTTCGGTTTTGCAGCATTTTTAAAAATTCAATAATTCAATTATGTTTAATGGCATACTGCGATACTCTTGACTGTTTTCTGTGATATTCTTGTGACTCATGAGAGACTTTTGTGCTAATAAATTACAAGGCTTAGAGTTGCGGCTCTTGGGCCAACTTGCCAGTTCCGATGAACACCTCATGCCAATTTAAGCGTGAGACCCCCACCGTAAGACTTTCCTGAGGTCCCCAATGCTGCACTGTTTCAGGACAATAAAGAATGCGATCCTAACAATGGTTGAAAACTGAGTTCCTTAAGTGAATTGAAAAGACAAATAACAAAGATAGGTTCTCATTTTGCTTTATGCTCTCACAGCACATCACTAAATGTCTCTTAAACCCTTGAACGTTCTATTTAATTCATGGGAGATGTCATTAGCTTTCCTCCTGATCTTTGGAGTGACTTGAAAGTTTTAGGAAAACACAGGGGGGCAAAAAGCCCTTCAGAAAACCGCAGTTCATCAAGGCTGCTGAGATCCATTGAGAATCAACAAATAACACTCCCACTGCCTTTCAAGCCCTGAACTGCAGTCCTGGGGTATGGAATTGAAACAAAATCTATAAAGAGGAGGGAGAGAAGGGAATTTTAATTAAAAAGGAAAAGAACAGTTCTTGCTGAGAGGTAGGAAGTAGGACACTTTTTGAGATGAACCAGGAAAATCTTGGTTCAGTGTGATTCATTTATAACCAAGTAATTTTAATAATGTCTGAGCCAGCAGTCAAAAATGACCTTGAAATGAGATAGACGAAGAACAGAGAATGAAATGCATGTGAAATACAACTCCATTTTGCCCACTTAACATGCAATGCAGAGCAGCTAACATTTGGATAAGTGTTCATTTCTGTTCACCCTAGAGATGGGGCTGGTAAATATCCTGGCCCAAGACTCAGAAGATTCTGAATCCAACAGTTCTAAAGAAGTTGCTCCAACAGTGGAACAGTGGAATGTCAGCCTCAAGAGACATCAAGTTAGAGATCACCTGAGGTTTATAAAACACTGGCACAAAACACCGACACTTCAGAACAACTGAAGCTGTCAGACAATGAGGTTAGGCCTCCAAAATCTTGGACTTGGTGAGTGAAGAGCAAAGCAGAGCAAGGGCATTCAGTGAGGTTCCTTGCCAAGCAAGGGAGAGAGAACCTTAATTAAACATAGCTGGTTGAAGCCTGGTTTAAGAGGCATTTAAGACTCATTTCTCTCCATTATAAACAACTATCTTATCTCCTGCTTCATCATATAATTTCTGGGCAGTCCACATGTATAAAACCCCCTAAAACTCTGACCTTTGGATTGGTTGACAAACCTAGTATGGCTCTCTCAATGCTGAGCTGGATTTTGACTTCTCTTTTGTATATTCCTATTCAAAGCAAAACTACCAAGGCAAGTTTCCCCCCTCCCCAAGAGACTCTGCTTTGATTTACATATTTTTCCTTTTCTGTCATTTATCTACTTCACTTTTCAAATTACTATTTTATTGTGGTGATACTTCTAATTATATAGAAGAGCAGGCAGAGCCTGAGGGCGGAGTGAAGAGAGGACTCAGCCTAGAATTGTTACATGTCTACAAGTGCACCAAATTCAGTCCCCTTGATTTCCAGTAACTCTTATCTAGCACCAATTTAGTGCTATCTGTTAGTTGACCAGATTCTCATGTATAGTTTGAGTAATAAATCAGAACTGGAGCTTGCATGTGATCCTGATTCTTCATGCTAACAAACCAGCTCATCAAATCTTTCCTTTTAAAGTGGCCATCACGTGCTTTAATAATTGATCTTCAAAATGTTGTTTTGTATTCAAAATGTAAACGTAACATATTTTTCCCACACCAAAGGGTTTTTCTAATTAGTTTCAAGTCTTTCTTTAAATCAGTTTCATAAAACCATATCATTTAAATTCTTTAGCCACAACTCTGAAATCACTTTGCTGTGTATTGAAAATAATTACAAAAGAGAAAAGAAAGTTTTTCAGAGCTGAAAAAACATAACATCCTTTCTTTTTAAACATATTGACTGAAAACCCATCCTTGTAGGCTTACAGTTGCGAAGTTTTTTTCAATCTTAAAGAAGCAATAAAAAATGAAACTCCAAAAACATGAAGGTTGGTCAGACCTTGAGTCCATGAAAGGCTGCATTTATGGCTCAGAGCACAATGGAACTTGGTAACTCTCAGCTGCTTGCAAGCAGCTGCAAAAACATCAATTTCTGCAGTCTATTTACAAAACCAACAGAGTACATATGGGCAATCTCCTGATCTCTCTTTATTCTGGAGAGAGTTTTAGCAGTCTGGATCTCACAACCAGCTGTCTTTTCGACTGTAATGTTCCCGCAATTTGCACAGTGGAGAAAAACACAGGCATTGGCTTGTCTCTTATCACCAGAAATGCTTTTTTCAAATTGTTAAAGAAGCTGTATTGTTTGAAAGCTTGAAAGACACTATTGGCTATCTCATTAAAGTTCACATTCAGGTAGACCTTTGCTTAATGACTGCCTTATTTAGCAATCATTTAGCAACCAGTTACAATTGTCCTGAAAAAATAACTTGATGACCAACCCTCACATTTGCAACTGTCACAGCAGTCTCACAGTCATGTGATTGAAATCAGAGTGTTTTGCATCCAGAAGGTATTTATGACCATCTCAGTGTCTTGCAGACACATGAATGCCATTTGCATGTTTCACAGCTGGCTTCTGGCAAGCAGAGTCAATGGACAAGCTGTCTGTAAAAATTGCAAGTCACAGTCATGTGATGTATTGCTTAATGAACTGTGGGTGATTTAATGCTTAACAATTGCCATTACTTAGCAATGAGTTGCTGGTCCCAATCAAAGTTGTTAAGTGAGGCTACTTGTACAGGAACTTTCCTTTTTTCCTTCCTAAAAAGTGGAAGTCATTTCTGCAGCTACTACAAGAAGCTTTTAGGAATTGATACACACTACAAAATATGTAGCATGTGTTACATTTTCATATTCATGTAATTTGCATCAGATGAAAACTATGACATATTAACAAAGCTTTCTGGGCTCATAATGGCTCATAATGTCTTATCCATTTTGCCTCTGTAGAACTTTCTATGCGCATGCAAAGTTCACTTTGCAGATTTGACTAATATATCTTCTTTCTCGTGTACCTCTAAAATTGGATCATAGTTCTAACAAGCGCAGGCTACTAGATCTGGACTTCCAATTAGTTCTGCCAAATATGTTACAAGAACCATGAAAAGACACCAGGCAAAGACAGCAGCCATGAATAATGAATCCGACATGGAATAACATATACACATAGCAATCAGTAATGAAAATAAGTGTCAATAACACATGGAAGGACAAATTTATATTTGCTTTTTAGTGGTATCACTAAATATCATCCCAAGTAAAACTGGAGACAAATGTAGAAATGCCTACTTAATACAGAACCCAAGGGGAGGAGAGGATAAAGGTGCTGTCCCAGAGGTGGGTTTCTACCGGTTCTAACCGGTTCTTTAGAACCATTAGTAACTCGGTGATGACATCACGGAGTCAGTTCTCTCGGTGTCTCCATGGGCACCACCATCTTGGATTTTGCTTCTGTGCATTCGCAGAAGCTAATTTTTGCTTCTGCGCAGAAGCTATTTTTTGATTGCTGCAAGCGCGCGCACACATGGTGCGACCCTGAGCAAACCGGCAGCAAAAGGATTCAGAACCCACCTCTGTCAGCTGTCCAATTATCTGTGTGCTACTAACTTCCAAGTTATTAGCTACAGATGATGGAAATTGTAGACTAGTGTAGCTTTTCTTTTAACATTCAGAAAATCCTTCTTAGTGTTTTATAGATATGTTCAAATAATATTACATATCTAAGATTGATAACCATGTGCAAATATGTACAAATGGTTGTGTCTGAATGTGTACAAGGGTTGCATTAGAAGTTACAACTGTATGAAAAATACTTTTATAAAAATATGAAATAAAAATAACAAATTCCTGCATATTTGGAGTCATCACACTGAGCTATAAAAAAGCTAGGCAAAACTAAACATAAGTCAGTTAAAAATAAAGCATTTCTGCAAAAGTTATAAAACAGTTTTTAGATTGTGGAAAGCCACAATTTAACTATGGTTTGCTGAACAAAAGTACAGTTGGCAGGATTCTTTCAAAATCAAAGAAACCACAATGTGGTTTAATGTGATGTGCTAATCTAAGCACTATGAGGTTAAGCAAATCTACTGTATAACTATAGCCAAATTGATTTATAATGCATAAGCAAAGAGTTATTAAGCAATTGCCTCCCAAATTATACAACAAGGCATTTTATACAATGGAGATAAGTCAAGAAAGCAATGTATGTTTAAAGCTCTAGTTAAAAGTTTATAAAAGGTTAATATCTACCAGGAAACCAACTAAGGAGGTAATTGGCCAACAGGGACATTGAAGTTACATTAAGAGGGCAGGAAAATACAAGAAACTTAATAAATCCTTTGCTTCCATCTTCACTGCTGAGTTATAACGTATATCCCTGTTCCTGAACTGGATTTTTTCAGGAAGGGAATCTGCTGAGCAGAGATGAAAAGAAGTAACAAGAAATAAAGTTACATTGCTAACAGGCAAGTTAAAAATGAATAAATCCCTCAGTGCTGAGAATACTCACTATAGGCTTCTTAAAGAAGTCAAACGTGAAATTACTAATCTTTTAACAAAAATATGAAACTCCTCTTTCAGATCAGTGCCTGTTCTAAGGACTGGAAAGCAGCAAACATAATTCTAGTTTTTTTAGAAGGAATTTCAGATTTCATATGTACAGTAATGAGATCTGAGCTAGTGATGAGTAATAACAAAAAGGTTCTTGGAATCATGGTGGATAACTAAATAAAAAATGTTAACCCCGTGTGCAGCTACTGTAAAAAGGCAAATGTTATGCTTGGAATGATTAGGAAAAGAGCAGAAAATAAAACTGCCTGTGCAGTTTTATTTAGATCAATTTATGGTATGGCTGCAGCTGTAATACTATGTACCTTGCTGGTCACAGCATTTCGAAGAGCAGCATTCCCATGAAGCAGAATATAAAGTACATAGTACAATCTCCCTACCCCACCTTTTTTAGGAAGAGTATTCTCATTTTGGTAGATATTAATCTGTAAAGTATTTATAAAGCTTCGATCACACATGAACTAAGTCAAAATTAAGTTGTTAAAAAAATAATACATGTAGTTCCTTGACTTACGGATCACCATGGAACCCAAAATTTCTGCTGCTAAGTGAGACATTTTGTTAAGTGAGCTTTGCCCCATTTTGCAACCTTTCTTGCCCCAGTTGTTAAGTGAATCACTGCAGTTGTTAAGTTAGGAACACGGTTGTTAAGTGAATCTGGATTCCCCATCGACTTTGCTTGTCAGAAGGTCGCAAAAGGGGATCACATGACCCCCCGGGACACTGCAACCGTCAATAATGAGTCAGTTGACAAGCGTCTGAATTTTGATCACATGATCATGGAGATGCTGCAACAGTCGTAAGTGTGAGAAACGGTCATAAGTCCCTTTTTTCAGCGCCACTGTAACTTTGAACTGTTGTAAGTCAAAGGCCATCTGTATATGACCAACGGGGAGAAAAACTGTCATTTTTCTATACCAGCAACTTCTGATCATTGCGTTCATAAGGGGTAGAATAGGAAGATAAGACCATTTGGAGTATCATAGTCATGTTTTTGACATACCTAGAGCAAAACCTTACCCATTCACATAGAACACTGTCCTCATATTCCAATTTTACTACAAACTTTAATATTTAAGCGTGGCATTTCTTGCATCAAATCAATGCCTTAAGTATTACGTTTAAGAACCTGGAGGTAATACGGTAGAATAATAACATTTAGGAACTGAATTGTCTGTCATGAGGGAGCCTATTGCATTTCTCTCAGATTCAGTTTTGTGGCATAGAATATTCATTGACCTGTTATTGCTGCTATTACCCTGTCATGGTCTCTGCTCAAGAACTAGGATTTGACTATAATGAGCCCTTCAGGAGAGACAAAGCAAAGGCAAGGCTGACTCGGTCAGAGGACAGGGGATATTATCTCACTCAGCGATTCCTGTATCTTTCCCTGCACTTTGGTAAACCAGCAGCAAAAAATATGGCATCAAACATTAGGCAAAATCAACCAACTCCCTCCCTCCCTCCCTCTCTCCCCCTTCCTCTCTCTCCCTCCCTCTTACAAACACACACACACACACACACACACACAGGGGCGGGTTGCTTACTTACCGATACCGGTGCGCTGCGTGCGCATCTCCATGTTTTGTGCGTTCACACGCTCGCTACACGCGCCCCCTCATGCGATTTCGGCGAGATCTTGCTTCAGTGCATGCGTGGAAACAAAATCTCGCTGAAATCTCGCACACGTGCGCGTCCCCTCGTGAGGTTTCGGCGAGATTTCGATTCCGCGCATGCGCAGAAGCAAAACAGCCGAAAAATTCTTTTAAAAAGATGGCGCGACTGTCCGGCGAAGACGGCACCGGAGCAGTTGAGCGCAAATTGCGTAATCGATGGGTCCCTACCGGAGCTGCGCACTGGACCGCACCGGTATGAACCCACCCGACACACATGCACACATACATATAGCATAATTTAAAAATCCAAGGACAAATACGATTATACAATAAAAACTTGAAAAACAAATCAAGAGCAGCGTTGATGTTGCACAAACGCTACAATTAAAAGAGAAAAGATAAATCCATTTCAGCTATTACTTTCCTTTCTGGGAGGGGGGGAAATACCCTTTATTTCAAAACATTGGTTTATGACCAAAGTTGCCATACAATGTTGGGAATATCAATGATGCAATCGAACTGTCTGAAGAGGGCAGATTCTATTATAGGATGTAACACTGCTTCATCACCAACTATCTACTGTAGGACAAGGTGCAAAATATTGAAGGGGAACTAACGAAGCATTTTCTGAAGGCCCAGAGAACCACAGAAAAAATACAGACTATGCTAGCAACCTTCTACTGACTATCTGTATGTATGCATCTCCAGCTTACAAAGAAAAATGGCACGGAATGCTTTCAAAACACAAAGCAGCTGCATTTAAAAAGCATTCATTTCTTAAGCTTGGTTTAATACTATCCATTTAGTATATTACTCATTGCTGAATCATAGGAAAGACAAATCTAAGGAAACTGCTAATGATGCCAGAAAAGTATGAGAAGCATTTGTGGTTTAGAAGCTTAAAACAAAATAAAAATAAATAAAAATAGGAAAATAAAAAGCCATTCAGCAGTTGGCAGCAATTGACTTCAATCAATTTTTCAATAAATCGTTCTACTTTTGTGTTTTTCTCTGAAGCTTCTATTAATTGGATTCCTTCATTGAATCTGCCTTCTTTCTATGTTACTTTCTTTTGGCAAAAAACACCCACTCAGTTGTGGAATATTTTTTGGGGGGGTAAAAAGTCTTTTCTGCTATTCTCTTTAGAGTACTGCTTTGTCTTTTATATGTACAGGATTTCATGTGAGCTTCAACAGATATCATTTTTAAGATTGAAAGAACATTCTTCCCTCCACTAAATTGAGTGATCTTCATCCTCTGCATAGTAACCTCTTATGGGAATCACATTTTAATTCTCTTCTTTAGATCATAGAATAGAATGTGTTGTAAGTCAAGGACTACCTGTATAGCAAAGCAAAAATAACACAAAATGAACATAACAGTCAGCTAACATGAGAGGCTTGTACTTCAATAGCATAACCTCCAGAACAGGTATAACATATAAGTAATAAGATGCTTCTCAGAAATTTAGAAATGATAGCTTATGTTAGTAAAATCAGCTGTTCTCTAAACTTGTTAATAGAATCATTGCCCCATTGTCATTTTAAAAAATCTATATATTTTTCTGGCTTTGCCTTTGCTTGTGGGTGCAAATTGGAGATAATTATTAGAATCTTTCTTAGCCAAAGTACGATCACAGGTGGATTTCTTGAAAAGGTTAGGATTCCTATGGAACGGGATTATTCCCCATGGAAACTAACATGGAAATAGCTTCCTTCATACCTGTCTTAATATATCTCAAAGAAGATTTAAGAAGAAAAGCTAGTACTGTGTGGTCAGAAAATCTTTAGCTGAAACAACACGGAAGGAAGGAAGGAAGGAAGGAAGGAAGGAAGGAAGGAAGGAAGGAAGGAAGGAAGGAAGGAAGGAAGGAAGGAAGGAAGGAAGGAAGGATGAAATTCAGCAGGTTCGGACAGGTTCTATGCACAGTTTGGAGAACCAGTAAATTGCACCACTGACTCGCCCCTCCCCTCCCCTCCCCTCCCCACCCCTCCCATTTACTCCTTCTCGGGCTCATACACACAGAGCAAACATGAGAAAGAGGCGAGAAGCAGCCAGGTTGAATGCTAGAAGACTTGACCAAACTTTTCTGTCGGTTCTGTGGGCGTGGCTTGGTGAGGTGGTGCCGCCCCACCTTGCCATGAGTGGTGTCAAGTTGGCCATGCCCACTCAGTCACATGACCCCCACCACCAAGCCACGCCCACAGAACTGGTAGGGGGAAAAATGAATGTCACGGAAGGAAGGAAGGAAGGAAGGAAGGAAGGAAGGAAGGAAGGAAGGAAGGAAGGAAGGAAGGAAGGAAGGAAGGAAGGAGGGAGGGAGGGAGGGAGGGAGGGAGGGAGGGAGGGAGGGAGGGAGGACGGAAGGAAGGAAGGAAGGAAGGAAGGAAGGAAGGAAGGAAGGAAGGAAGGAAGGAAGGAAGGAAGGTAGAACTTGTTCCATCTCTTATGTTGTCTGATTATTCGTTGCCTTTCATTACTATAGGTATATATTATAAGAATGGGAAGACTGGAAGCGACCAAAAGACTAACAATTTGAGATATGTAGTTGCTACTTTGTTAGCCAGAAGGAAAAAAAATGATTGAGAAGCTTGCTTCCTCCTACCTCAGGACTGCATGCTATTTTCTCCAAGTTCCCCCTTAATAACTCACTCCTTCCTTCCTCGCAATGGCTGTCTCATACCTTCCCTAAGTTCTGCTCCAAATTCCTTTACAAAGTATGCTGAAGAAGGAAAATTGCTGTTCATTCTAGTTGGTGGAACAGGTGGGATTCTGAGGCAGGTTTCTCTGTGACAGTTAATGGGCTGACTCTTTCCCACGTGATTGAGAAACAGACCCAGCCAGGAAAAGTAGCTCTAGCTCTTTGTGCTTTGATTGTTGACTTTAAGCTGGCCTTTGATCCTATTTCCAAAGAATTTATCTCAAAGAAATGGAAAGCTTCTTCCATTGGTGGTTACTCATGCTAGTACATATATTATATAAAGATACTAGCTAGAGAATGAGACGTACTATGGCCAGGCATCTCTCAGGCACAGCAATAACCAGCAAGCAGGTTAAACAAGGGTGTATTCTAACCGCATTACTTTTTAACTACTACATCTATACAATGAGTAAAACCTGGGGAGATTTTCATCCCATCAAACTGGACAGAATACTTGTATCTGTACTGCTTTATGCAGTCCTACCACAAATGCCAATAGGACTCAAAGGGCCATGGAAACTCTGGTCCATTTCTGTAAAAAAAAATGCAGTTTTGAAGGACATAACATAGAGTAGGTTTCCAGCTTCTAAATACTTGGGCTTTGTGTTGTACTACTCTGTGAAGCATCACGTGAAGAGTCTTCAGGTTGCTTTTCATGGCTACAGGAAAAGCAGCAATTAATTCTTTCTTCTTCTCCAGAGGTGCCCAACCAGCTTTCCTCAATCTTTTGGAATCCTTTGAATTATGAATCTAGAGATGGTTACTTAGAGTACCAGGACTGCTAGTAAAATCAGACAATACTGGATGAAATTAAAAAAACTGCTTGCTTTAGGCAATTACTAGTAAACAGAAACTCCTGTTCTTTAAGCACATGATACAAACATGTTATGAACTAAGAAAAATTATAATGCTTAGCCAGGAAATATGGAAGTAGAAAGAGATTAGAAAAGATAAACATATATAGGTGAGATCAGATGGATTATTGGAATGTTCTTGGTAGAGCTACAAGATATAATAAAGGTCAAGATCACCAAAATTTTCAGAATCAGAATAGAGCTGGAAGGGACCTTGGAGGTCTTCTAGTCCAAACCCCTGTTCAAGCAGGAGACCCTATATAACTTGAGACAAGTGGCTGTTCAGTCTCTTCTGAAAAACCTCCAGTGATGGAGCGCCCACGATTTCTGAAGGCAAGCTGTTCCACTGGTTAATTGTCCTCACTGTTAGGAAGTTTCTCTTTAATTTCAGGTTGCTTCTCTCCTCGATTAGTTTCCATCTATCGTTGGAATACTAATATATAGACATATAACTATGTCTATATAGGTACCAGAAGCTGAGCACAATTCAGAGGCAACTAGCTTCTTCCATTTACTAATTCTATCATTCATAAAAGTTTCCACTTATGGTATTTCCATATAAAAGAATAGCCAAAATCCAAAGACAGAGAAATATGGGTTAAATTATTAACTAATTGTTATATTACTTATAATGATCAAGGATACTGTATTAGTTACACAAAGCACATTCACATTTTCCCCCAAGATGCAGCATATATCCATAACATAGTAACTACTTATATGGACTTGCTGAAAAATGCTTTATATCAGAAGTGCATGATAGGGCATCCCTATAGAACACATATAAGCAGCCTGGGAAAGCCAAGGGAAATAATCAAAACCATAAAAAAGCGAAAGTTAGAATATTTTGGACATGTGATGCGACATCTGGAAAAATACAGCATACTTCACTTAATTCTCCAAGGAAAGATTGAAGGCAAACGAGGTCCAGGCAGAAGAAGAACATCATGGCTTCAAAATCTAAGGGACTGGTTTGGACAAAACTCAACAGCACTTTTTCGTGCGGCTGTTGATAAAAATAGGATCGCCAACATGATTGCCAACTTCCGATGATGGATATAGCACAAGAAGAAGAAGAATAGAACACATCACATTATTCATTCATCTGGTCTATTTGATCTGTCAGAACAAACATAGTTACAAGGATTGCTTAATATTAAGCCAGAGTTAACTAAACAAGTGAAAGGCAAGATAATTAGCTTTTATTCTATTGAAAAGAAAGTAATTTTTTAGAGGCACAAAATCTGGAGTTGAAAAGAATTCACAGGGCTGATGTTTATTTTAATACCAAAGAGCAGATAAAAAGGTCTGGGAAGAAAAGGGATGATTATAAGGAACAAGGATGGTATGGTATGAATTAATTAAATGTGTATACTGTGTGCTGCCTTGATGCAAACTGTTTGCTCTATTTATAGCTGAAGGGCATGGGGATCACATATATTTTGAAAAGATATAGCAAAAGAAGGGGAATTCGGAGTTTGCCTGGAGAAGAGGCAAAGTTCATTCATAAAGAGTCGGATGAGTTAACTCAGTGCACACCATCTTTTAGAGAAATGTGTTTCTGAAGTGGGAAAACACTAATTAGCAGAAATAATTAATTAAACACATTTAGGCATTTGTTAAAAAAATTTGTTTGTTTCATCATGTAATTTTGCTTTGAAATAAAATTTAAAATTTAAAATACGGATTACAAGCAAATTGCTTTATTTAATTATTTATTGGTACATTTTATTTCCTGTCTTTCTGTCCACACAGCCGAAATTAACAAAAATAAAATGGAACAGAAAACTGAAATGGATGGTATTTTAAAGAAGGCTTCCACCCTTGACTCAGATACATCGTTTAATATGTCTAGAAAAGTGGAAAAATAAACCAAATCAGTCTAGAGAAAGTCTTGTGAAAATGTTTTGGAGTACATTTATCAACTAATAAAGCAGAGTTATATGTATGGATTTTAATTCTTGGTTCATAATATGATTCACTAAGAATTATTATTTTACAATGACACTCATAACATTATGACTTTCAAACTTAAGATAATGAACATTAAAACTTAAAATTTCCCTTATAGACACCTATTCCAGATCCTTTTTATTTGCAGATGAGCATTTCACTCAAGTCATCACTTCATCTGAATATCCTCTGAGTCTTGATAGAGATCTGATCTTATCTTTCTTGATATTCTCCGCTACTTTCTCTTGGGAGAAAACCATATGCATCAATTATCTTCTGGAGGCAGAAATGTGGTCAAAAGTATTAAGTGAATATATATTAGAATGACAGGCTGAAACACTATCTTCTGGGCAGTGTTATTAATTATATCTTGAAAAAAGATTCCAATTAAATGGAAAAGGTAAGGTAAGTGACCTGGTTCATTGAAGACCTTGGATCCAATCAAGTCAGGTGGCCTATTAAACAAGAATCTGTCACTGCTTCTAGGTGCTGAACATTCAAGTGAAATAGCTCTTATGTTTGATTCTTAACCCAAATATGAATAATTTCCATTCATTAAGAGCTGAGAGCATCAGGAGGGGATGGAATATCCGAAGGTAAGACTCAAGATTAATTATACGTCTTTCCCCTTCAGACTAGGTCAACATTACATTTTGGTTTAGCTGGAGCTACAGAAAATGTATCTTGGTAAAGGAAGTGCAAAAAAATATTGATTCTCTCCTATTACTATAGCTACTCCTGGCCTGCAGAGGAATTGAAGGAATTAATGAAGCATAGAACAGCACACTTCACAAAGCTAAACAGGCAGTAGTTGAGGAGACACATACTTTGTGTAGCATGTTGTTCCAACTGCCCTACTGTGATCCAGTTCACTTGGGCAAAAAAAACTGAGAACAGCAAAACCTAGATGGTTCCGGTATATAGAGATCAAATGAATTAATAAAGTATTTTCCTGAAGTTTTTCTACAGTACTACCTTGGTGGTGAGAAATGATGAAAATGGGGCTTGCTTATGTTACAATAAAGATCTAACATAGATATCACAAAGATTTTCAGAAACAATTTGGATTGCTATGTAAAACGGGCTTGTTGTCAGAAAGACTTCTCTCACTCTTGATCCTGATGGGGCAATAGCAATATCATCTTGTGTTATATAGGATCATAAAATAAATTATAACAGCTACTGATCTTGAGTCAGAACGAAAAACAGCAAGATAGACCAATCAGATACAGAAGACATATCAAATCAGCTAATTAGTTAGTTAGTTTGTTTTAAATTGAGAAGCAAGGAACCAACAAGAACCTCTATGCAAGGCCTCTTTCTTTGATAAAAGATACTATGGTACTGATTATATTACCTTCTAATGCAATGAGTCTCCTCCAGATACTGTAGACTACAGTGGTCACAACTGATTATCGTTGGCCATATTAACGAGAGCTATGAATGTTTGTCCAAAGTATCTGGAAGACATTAACTTACTTATTCTTCTTTCCACAATTTAACAGCACATTTAACAGGATTTGGTTTTAAAATATTAAACAAAATATTGTTGTATAAAAGAAACAGTTCCAACTTGGGAAAGCAGGCAGGCAAGCAGACTAAGATAACAAGTCAATCATTATTTCTTCACTTCAAAATCCATTAGCATAAGTAAGCCCTCCTCCGCTACCAACAATATTCAAAATTCAAACTTCATGTCTTAGAGAGTACCTTATAGCAAATCAATGGTGGGTAAGAAAGAATTTAGTGCTTCCTCCCCAGTGCTTCTCATTTATAAATCAGAAGGAGAGCCTAGAAGGCATAAAAGATATACTTTTATGTAGCTGCTGATTGAGCCCCTACATATAATTCAATTTAAACTTTAAGCCTAATTTATCTTCAACTGGCGTTAATGAAACAAATGAAATCAAGAGAACTGGCAAAAATGATTATTATGGCAGAATGGTACATAAAATCTACTTTCAAGGAGTACTGTTTTCAAATAGCAATAACAATAACACTTAGACTTATATATCACTTCATAGTGCTTTACAGCACTCTCTAAGTGGTTTAGAAATGTCATCATATTGTCCCTAATCCCCAATCTGGATCCTCATTTTACTGAACTCGGAAGGTAAAGGCTGAATCAACCTTGAGCTGGTCAGGATTGAACTCCTGGCAGTGAGCAGAGTTAGCCTGCAATACTGCATTCTAACCACTGCGCCCCCACGGCACCTCCAAATATGTGGAGAATAGTTCCAGTTGCACGTGGATTTGGTTTTAAAATATTATTTGAAATTTGGGAATAAGTTGTCACTGGCAGTTTACATGGGCTTTGAATTTGTGGTTAACATAGGAACAATATTCTTTAAGATATTTAGGAATAGACAACATGTTTGTATATTATTTAGAAACATAAAGACTATTATACTGTATATCCAAGTGTATCCAAATTAGCACAAGTCAATCAAAAGTATATAGACTGGTTCACAAAGAACGGTTATTTGGGCTCAAATTTTTGGGTATAATATTAATTTGGATAAATGGCAAGAGTTATGGGATAGGAATAGAAAGTTGATCTTGGCTACAGCCTATAAAGAGAAAATCTATATAAAATGTTCTACAGGTGGCACATCCCACCAACAAGATTAGCGAAAATGGATAAAAATCTTTCAGCACAATGTTGGAAATGTAAAATAGCAAAAGGTTCTTACTATCATATGTGGTGGTTGTGTAAAAAAATCAAGGGAATTTTGGAATCAGGTTAAGACATGGCTAGAAGAGATACTAAATAAGGACATAGATATGAAACCAGAATTGTTCTTACTAGGAATCATCAATGAGAAATATGAAAAAGGACAGATATATTTAATCCTACATATAACAACTGCAGCAAGACTGATCTATGCGCAATACTGGAAAAATGAAAAAACTCCATCGGAAGAAGAAATAATGGAAAAAATATTGACATGTGCAGAAATGGACAGACTAACACTGGAGATGAAAGACAAGGGGGAGACGGAATACTTTGAAACATGGGATAAATTTTATCAGTGGATAGAAAGGAAAAAATGGTCGGAGAAGTAGAGATTAAAGATTGGAAAAAGGGAAATTAAATAAGGTTCGGATATGTAAATAAACAATGAGGGATACATATGTAAGATCAAAAAAGCAATGTACAGTAAGTATATTGAGCAATAACGGTATTTATTGTTATGTAAACATTATGTAAAGAAAAGACCAAACAGGATGGTCACAATGTGTCCAATGTTTTTAATGTTTGTTTAATGTTTGTTTGTTTAAATAAAAGAATTTTTTTATTTTAAAAAAAGTATATAGACTGGTTCTGAAGAGTATGCAGTGCTTTCCTCAGCAGTCTTGCTATTAAGTTTGAAGTGAGTGTTTGCCTTCATTCTCCAAAATGCAACTCTCCCTCTCATGCGGAACAGGGCCCAGACTTCATTAGTGACTATTCAAGATCTAAATCACAGCCACAAGGTCTAGTAGTAGAGTATTCATATTTCCTTCTGATATGCTTCAAAGAAAGAAAGTAAATTTGGGGGATTGTCACTTCTTTGTCTTTTGTACAGTCATCATATTACTTTACGCAATGCAAATGAAAATATGACATCTTCTATTTTTTGCCTGAGAGAAAAGCTGGGGAGGAATGATAGGAATTTATTCACCATGGAAGCAGTAACATGAATAACAGAAGGCTTAACTTTCTCTGACATTAACACTAGCAATATAATATATTGCTCTTTAAAAAGAAAGGTGTGAAAACAAACACTAATAATTTTGCAGTGATATCTCATACTTGACATTCACGATACTAGAAGCACCTAGTGGATCTTGAAAAGCAAAGCAGGGCCAGACAATACCTAACAGTAACCACATAACAGTATTTGGTTAGTAATCAGATCATGAAAAATCATGAAAAAATGAACAGGATTGTAGAGTAGATCAGTATGTTAGAGTTTGATAGAACAGATTTTGCATGCAATGGATCAATCTTCTGCAGCTATTTACATAATTTGCATAACAATCTCATTACACAAATAATGTAAATTATATAATCTCCATCATCTGTATATATGCAAATTACATCATTTTCTGTCAACTGACATCCTTTGTGGAATTATTCAAAGGATGCAAACTGACATAATGATGTCATCAGGCAAATGATGTCAATTGACACAAATGACATAATTAATATAATTTGGGTAATGTCACTGTGCCAATTACCTAAATCTCTGTGATGAGGAATGTTCATTTTTGACAGCTTGTCATGAATAACCTCCTCCCACCCCACATCAGTACATTAAAACAGCATTTTGGTTATGTTACCCCATCCTTCAGGGATAATCATTTGGGGGGGATGATGGTACAGATAGATTTAGTGAAACTATTTCTGAATTAGTTTCATCAGTTTAGGGAGAACTTTATCCATTGTCACCCTTTCATTTGAGTTAAGCATCAAGTCTGGCACTGATCTGTCAGAGCACAGCCTGCAATCCAATCTGCATAATCCCCATTCTCTAAAGTTGTGCAAAGTGCTTTCCTCTTGCTATCTGAGTGAATTTAGCCTTTACCCAAATATTAACAAGCAGGATGTTAGCTGGACCAATGGCATTCCCTTTTAGAAATGAAGCACTTCGTTGGACTAACTATACGTTTCACAAAATTATTTGAGTTGAATTTAGTTGTTATGGTTGTGTATTATTCCTGCTTCTATTTTGCATTTTCCTTTGCAAATTTGTCAATTTCAACCCACACCCATAATAAATTGCAACTGAAGGCATGAATATATGTACTTCTTTTGGAAAAAAAGAAATGGAATCTAAACTGACAATCAGAGGTTTCCTACCCAATTTGGGTAAGTCAAAGTGATTTCCTTCTCCTGGACTCATATAATTAACCTTCAATTCATGCGCACACAAAAATTGTTGGATTTCTGACTTCCGGTTCCGGATCGCTGCATCGCGGACGCTCCTCGTTGAACGCCTTTCCTTTTCCCCGTTAAAGACGCCAGAATAGCTGTCTGGCGGCTTGAAAGTCTCTGCCCCGGGCAAAGGGGAGAGATGAGAGCCGGACAGGTGGGGTAGAGCCCCCCCTAGTGCCCCAAGTGTCAGCCAGGGGCCCGAAAGGTGAGGGCTCCCCAGCCAGCCTGTCTCTTGCTCCGGGGACTTGGAAACCTCCGCTTTTGCGGAGCAAGATGCTGTGACCACCCGCTGCTTCGTGAATGGGATTACAACTACTTAATTGTTTAAACAAGCAGACAGAGAGAGACAGGATTTTAAAGGGCAAGTACAGATTTTTTTTTTCTTTCAACTCCACTGCTGATTTTCACTTCGGAAGAAACTAAGTAACAGTTACTAGGCTACAACATGGCGATCGGAGAAAGTGGGAGGAGAAGTGAAAGTAACTTTCGTTTCCCTAGCAGCTTTTTTTCTTATGGAAATTTTTGATTTTGAAAGTTGGCTTTACTCTCTCTGTCTCCCGATTTTGGATTAAATAATAACTGACAATTTTTTAAAAATAAAATTCTATCTGGCTTTGGAATTTGAAAGAATTTTAAAAGAAATTTAAAAGAACTTTAACTAGAGGCTTGGCTTTTTCTTTGTTCACCACTGGAAATACTAAAATGGCTTCAAAATCTGGAAAGATGGTTTTGAATAAAAGAATGGATTATTCATCTGGTTATATTTCTAAAATGCAACTTACCACTGAGTTAACACCCCCAAAGTCTTTAACACCTGAAAATTTAATAAGTACCTTAAAGATTATGAAAGATGAACTTATTGTTGAATTTAACCAAAAAATTAGTGAAATAGATAATAAAATGCAGGCTGCTTTAAAGAATATTGACCAACAAATTAGAAATGATGTGTTGGAGGTATGTAAAGGTCTAGCAACAAATATTGAAGTTTTGGCAAACCGCATTGAAGAAAACAAACAAGTTTTGACAACTTCAGTAGAATACATAGATAAAATACAAAATGACATTGCAAATTTTGAAACAGAGGTGTTAATGACGCAATTCAGATCCATGGAATTTGCCATAAGGGTCAGGGGGTTGAAAGAAGGATTATATGAAGATTTGAAAGGAAGGATGGTGGAAGCTTTGGAGCAGGTGTCTGGACTGTCTAAAGAAGAACTAGCCAGGCAAATTGATAAAATATATAGAATCAACTCCTGGTATGCAAAACAAAAACACCTACCAAGGGATATTGTAATATACTTTACTACAAGAGCCTTACGGAATAGGATTATACAGGCGACGTTTAAGAATAACCTGCAGGTGAATGGCCAGGAACTGATGATATGGAAAGAAATTCCCTCTAAAATGCTCAAAGCCAGAAAAGATTATACCTTTCTGATTGATGAATTTAAAAGGTTAAATTTACATTACAAATGGGAAGCACCAACAGGAGTTGCAGTGAAATTTCTGGGAAAAAGATATCGGCTTAATACAACAAAGAAAGCTACTGAATTTTATGTCAACGTCTTAAAGGCTGATATATCCAAGATTCCAGAGGAAAGATGTATGAAAACAAAAGAGGAGGAGGAGGGAAAGCCATCCCTTCCTCTTCAAACCGAAACAGATTTACAGAATTCAAGTGATTGGCAGAGCCAGACAGATGTCTACAGTGTGGAAAAGGAGATGGAAGATCGGGGTCAGATGGGAGGCGAGCTGACAAATACAAAATTATCAAGTTACAAAAAGATGCAACCATCATCAAGATACAACAAGATGCAGTGTTGAAGTTTATTGGACAGATGGTTGCCATTATGACTGTACTTTTCTTTTTCCCTTCTTTCCTTAATTTTTTTTTCTTTTCTTTACTTCTTGCATTCTTTTTTTTTCTTTTGTTTTTTTTGGGGGGCTTATTCAAAGTATTATTAATTCTTTTTAAAGATTTAGAACTTTTTTGAACCTAATAATTTAATACATAGTAACATTATGTTACTAATAGAGTGGTAGAATTTATGATGAAGTTTAAGGTTTTTGTATTATTATTTAGTTATTTTTTGTGTAATATCAATTTAAGTTTTATTTAATTGTGAGAAAGATTTGGAATTGTTATCTATCCAGTTATAAAATATTACAATTAGATTTAACATTTTTTTTTTTGGGAGGAAGGTTATTTAAAGTTTGGAATTAGTGCTTATAATCTGATATATAGTAATAGTAAGTTATTTATATACTGATTGATTTTATGATGAAGTTTAAGGTTTTTGTATTTAATACTTAGTCATCATTTATGTAATAATCATTTAATTCTTAGTTAACAGTGAAGAAATGTTGTGAAGGGTAGATGATTGAAAGGAGGAGGAAGGAATTTTTATTAGTGTACAATTTGGAGTTGAAGTTTTAAAAAAATAAGGTGGAAGTCAAAATTTTTTAATTTAATTTAAATTTATTTTATTGATATTATGCCCTGTACTCTCTCTGGGAAGTCCGGGGGGGAGGGGGGGAGGGATAGGGGTGGGTTAGGGGGGAGAAAAATTAAAAAAAAATGTTTGTACTTTCTATTTAATGTTTAGCTATTATCTATGTAATTTTGTACTAATAAAACTTTTTGGAAATAAAAAAAAAATTGTTGGATTTCTTACAGTTGAACTGTTAAAATTTACCTAAAGGGAGCCAGGGACCCAATCTGCATGACTGCAGTATTAAAAATTCAGTCATAATAACAGTATCTTATTAAAGTGAATTAGTATCTAAAGACAGATTATGAAACATAATTGATGATGCTATTCTTGTAGTACAGGGAAGAATGGAAACAGGATGAACACAACATTAAATTTGAAGTGGGGAATTTTTAATCCATGGAAGAAATTGATGAAAACTCTAGCTGAATGAGAGGAAAGAGATGTTCACAAAACAGAATTAAAAATGTTCACAAAGCAGAATACAGCTATAATCACTTGTATGAGATGGTCAGCTATAGAAGTCAAATAAATAAATATAATACTGAACCCCAACACCATGACAATAACCTTTAAATATACTAATTAATTATAACTCTTCTTGGCCTTATTATTATTTTCAGTTTCATTCCATTCATTTTCATAACAATAAACCAATTCCTTTTTATTTTTTGATAATATTGCTTTTTTTAATGTGTTATTAAGAGTCCAGAATCCCATTTGGCTACATGTAATTGAATAAATAAATACATAATTAATTAATTTAAAAATTCTATTATGATTTAAAAGGTCTGAGAAGTGGTTATGTTATCTATATTGATGTTTATTTACATTTCAAGGTAAACAAATATTTTATTTGTCCTGGCCTTTATATATATATATATAGAAATGTGGCCCCAGAAATGCCACTTAAAGACCAAATCTTTGGTCACTGAAAAAAAAGCACTCTTGAATTAGACTAAAAACCACAAGTAGCCCTAGAGCCATAGATTGTCCTTTTCTTTAAAAAGAAAAAGAAAAAAGTTATTAATTGAATAAATTAATATTTTTAGTTGCTTGTAGAGATAGCTAGTTATGTGATCCAACGGAATCCTGAAATGATTGAACTGTGTATTGGGTCAGATTACACATTGGTTTCATTTGAGAAAGTACAAGGTAAGAAGAAAAGCCAAAAACTGTTCCATTCATTATCTGTTCTAAAGCTAACAATTGTCCAGAGAAGGTGGAGCTGAAAAGATTAACACTAGATCTCAATTTATATTTCACTAAAACATCTCTCCTTAAGATAAGGAAAGAAAGGTTGCTACTGCATAAATATCAGAAGAATAAGTAAGGGTGCTCGACTCACTGACAGTTAAGGACATGATAGTCTGAAACCTTTATCAGATTTAGACATGCTGTGTCCTTTGAGAGTCAAACACCTGTGACAACTAATATAGGAAAAGGACAGAAAAAGGTTTTCACAGATATTGATGGATGAGGAGAGAAAGAAAGGCTTGAGGGGAAATTAAATAGCTCTAAATAATTTGCCTGCTTGTTTCTTGTTTCAGTTTGAACTATTTTTCTTACAAGTGCATAAAACAATAGATAGGTAGGTCAAGACAAAGTTTTACCATATGTTCAGGCGTATAAGACGACTGGGCGTATAAGACGACCCCCAACTTTTCAAATTAAAATATAGAGTTTGGGATATACTCGCCGTATAAGACTACCCCTCCTACCATCTTTCTTTTTCTTTCTGTCTTTCTTCCTTCCTAACTTCTTTCTTTCTTTCTTTCTTTCTTTCTTTCTTTCTTTCTTTCTTTCTTTCTTTCTTTCTTTCTTTCTTTCTTTCTCTTTCTTTCTTTCTCTTTCTTTCTTTCTTTCTTTTTCTTTCTTTCTTTCTTTCTGTCTGTCTTCCTTCCTTCCTTCCTAATTTCTTTCTTTCTTTCTTTCTTTCTGTCTTTTCTTCTCCTTCCTTCCTTCCTTCCTTCCTTCCTTCCTTCCTTCCTTCCTTCCTTCCTTCCGTCTTTCTCCCTGCAGGAGGAAGAAGGAACCTCTGTTGTCGTCTCCCGCGGGGCTCCAGCCACCCGACTGAGTCCCTGACCATGCCGCCGCCAGGGTTAATCCACATGGGAGGGAAGGAGAGCGCGTGCTACCGCTGCTGCTATTGCCACTCCGGCGTGTCCTTCGGCAAATGCATGTGCAAAGTCTTCACGGTTGCTGTGGCTGCACTGGGGAGCCCATGTCCTTGTCAACAATGGAGACGCTGCGCGCGCGGGAGAGACCACAGAGCAGAGGTGCCTGGTGAGCGAGGCGAGTGGCGGCATCGGCGGCAGGCTCCTGCCTGCGTCTCCCGCCCTCCTGCCCGCCTCTTGCCTTAGCATTTAAAAGAATGAGAGGCGGGCGGGCGGGAGACGCGGGCAGGAGCCTGCCGCCGATGCCGCCAGTCGCCTCGCTCACCAGGCGCCTCTGCTCTGTGGTTCCTCCCGCACGCGCAGCGTCTCCATTGTTGACAGGGACATGGGCTCCCCGGTGCAGCCACAGTGATCGGGGAGACACGCCGGAGCAGCAATACCAGCAGCGGTGATGGTAGCGCGCACTCTCCTTCCCTCCCATGCGCCGCAGCCTTCCCAGCAGGCTGCCGGACAAGACCGAAGAGACCGAGATGCAGGGCGGCGTTGGGGCTCCAGAGCTCCTTCGGCAGCTTGGCCAGAGAACAGCAGGGATGCAGCTGTGGCCGTTTTTGAGCTCCCCCCGGCTCGGAAGTTTTAGTACCCGGTGTATAAGATGACCCCCGACTTTTGAGGAGATTTTCAAGGGGTAAAAAGTCGCCTTATACGCCGGAACATACGGTAGTTCTGCTTCTTTACACACCAGTGATATCTCAGTTGATCTTTTTTATATTCATCTTATTAAAACCTGCATCCTTGTCACGAATACCTTATCTGTAGCAAAATGCAGAATTTGGACATATCACAAGCTTTCCTATTAACAATGGCACTGAAGGCAAATTTGATGTATCGTTAATTGAATTAATTGTGATTAATAGCAATATTTTTTGTTCTAGAAATAGGAATCACAGGGAATTGTAAACAGCTTTTACGATTGAAAAGGATGGAAGGAAAGGAGCTTCTTTTACAATAGTATCCCATTTTTCTCTAAACCTTCCAGTTACATTTTAGATACAGGTTCTATTAATGGTATAGAGTCCACTGGAGTTGGGCAGCTGTAACAATTTGAATAAATAAAAATGTAAAAAGGGGGAAATAGTTATCTTCCATATACACACTTCTCGTGATCACAGAAGTACTGTCTTCCCTTTAATTAATGTCATGTGACACTGAGCAATAAAGGATCCATAGTGCTAATTCATTCATTTAATTTCATTTCATTTCAATTTGTTTGTTTGCTTGTTCATTCATTGATTTTCTATGGCTGTCCATCTTAGTCAATATTCTGGTTGGCTTACAATTCAAAAAATATATTACAATTAAAAATACTAAACCCTTTTTAAAACAGTAAAACAATATAAACACTAAAAATGTCCAGATTAATGCCACTAAGAATATTCTAGATAAAAGCAGTGGATTTTCTCAAGATTCTCAAGAAAGAGCAACATAGAGAAAAATAGTTATTCCACTGTGATTATATTGCCAGAAGATGTTTTAGTACAGATTTGACTTTTAACTGTCCAAAGAAGGGGAAAAGGGGGGGGAGAAAGGACCCCTGGTAATAGTCTGAAGAGTCTCAGACACAGATTTTCAGCAATGACTTCCCCTGAAGCATCAGAAGCAGTGGCTTGTTATTCCAAACTGGGACTCTCAATCTAGCATCCCCATCCTATGCAACAACATGCCATTGCCTGCTAACTCGGAGAAGCGCTCCTCAGAAAAACCAGAAATAGTGGGGGAAAGTGTCTATTATCTGTGCTGGAGAAAGTTGAATTTCCCAAAAGATTTTCCTGGCTTGCCTACAAAACTTGTCCATTGCTTCAGGTCAGCGCTGAGTAATTTGTATTCTAGCTGCATGGCTGCTATCCATGGTCCTGAAACCTGGTCCAAAGTCACAGCCTGATATTTGCAGTATGGCTATGAGCCAAAATTGGCTTCACCTCAGTTTTATTCCAAACAAAATTCCAGTGTGACGTTTGCTGTTGTCAGCAATCTTCTCTGGCTAGTTCACTCTCCTGTCCCAAGAGCTATTTTAAAAGTTATAGCTAAGGTTATTTAGGATATTCTCTTCTCTTCCTCTGGAGGAGAAGGAATGCAGCTCACAAGTCACCAAAGAAGGCAAATGAATCTCCTTTAATTTAATCATATTATATTGTCTTTTTATCATTGCTTCAACAGTGAGATGGTCCGAATATAAATTTAATGAATAACGTATTAATTATTCTAATACAGCTCCTCAGTAATTAAAGAAAGAAGACCTCTAACTCTACCTGTTAGTATTCCAACTGCATAACAAGAGGAAAAATAATCATAGAGAAAAAGAATTGAGTTTGCAGGAAAAGATTGAGGCTCTCAGCAGAAGTAGAGATTCAAGGCAAGGGAACTCTTAAGAACATAAGGAGAAGTAATATGTCTCTGTTGGAGAAATAGGCAGAATTGATTATGGAAAACACAGTAGGACACAAACCTAAAGGAAACATTTCCTAGTCAAGGCTTTGGAAATATCAGCAGCTCTTTGCCCTAAGAAGGTTTTACTAAGCAATGGTCAGGCTCATTAATTTTGCTTCCTACTATCTTGATACTGCTTTTAAGAGCTACAGAGGGAGAGAGGAGAAATTGATGGAGCCCACTGGTGTGTGGAAAGTCCAATGTCACTCTCTGCAGCTATCACTGCAACAACATTATTTCCAACAAGGCAAACAACCTCTGCTGCAGTGTGAATATAGGCACATATTACCTCACTTTAATGGCACATAATTTTGGAAAAAGTGTCCCCCCCATCTGCTCTACCTTCTAATTATAAAACATAAGATGAACATAATGCACAATAGCACCATAAACAGTGAGGATGATCCATGACTTTAATGCATGGTACAAGCTTCTTATTTAACACAGAAGGCATCTGTTAAAATTCTCCCTGCTCCTCTTTCATATATTTGGTTAGTCCTGCTCTGTTGATATGGGGTAGATGATGTATTTGCTCTGCCCCAAGTCTCCCAAATGTATAGTTACAAAACTTTAAAGCTGGGGTTGTGAGGAAAAGGCCAGCTAAGTAAACATAGCAGACAAGCACCATATTCAGATGAGGATAACATATATTTTCATATTATGAGCCATAGTGGCACAGTGCTTAGAATGCAGTGTTGCAGGCTCATTCTGCCGACAGCCAGCAGTTCGATCCTGACTGGCTCAAGGTTGATTCAGCCTTCCATCCTTCCGAGGTCAGTAAAATGAGGACCCAGATTGTTGGGGGCAATGTGCTGACATTGTAAACCAGTGATGGTGAACCTTTTAGGCACAGAGTGCCCAAAGCAGAAGGTGCACGTGCCAGAGTACCGGAAACCCGATGACCAGCTGGCTGAGCTGGGGTGACGGCGCATGTGCCCACAGAGAGGGTTCTGTATACCATCTCTGGCACACGTGCCATAGGTTCACCATCACGGATATAAACCAATCACAGAGTGCTATAAAGCACTATGAAGAGATATATAAATCTAAGTGCTATTGCAATTGCTATATTCATCCACTGTTCTCAGTATTGATTGTGTTTATAAATATATAAATATATTTATAAATATAAATATTTATAAATATATTTATATATATTATAAATATATATATTTATAAACCATCAGAGGTAACTATGCCTATAGACATCAATATTATATAGCAAACAAAGACTAAAAAAATTAACATAAAAAGTTGGAGCCCTTAGTTTTAGTTTGCTAAGCCAAATGCCACAATAGTTTCTCTAGACCTGTGAGGTTGCTTTTCTTCAGTATATTTAAAGGAACAAATGATATATAAATAAGTATTATTTTGAGTCATACTCCTCTTCTGCACTATACAGTACATCTTCCATGTGAGTCTTCCACCCTCATCTCCCATGGGAAACAGAAGAAAACTGAATTTCTAGATATAAAATGCTTCTTCTTCAGAACATCCTCTTCACAATTCTGATATTGCTGACTCTTAAAGAAAATCAAAATAGGTTTCCTGTTCTTCAAAAGAAACGATAACCTCTGAAGGATGAGCTGGATCCTGTCAGAGACCTAATCAATTACAGTACAGTACAATATGTGACCATATAGCAAGAAATTCATAAAAGCACCAGAGAACATTATTATAGTGAGAATATATATATTCTCTGGTGGCGATTAGATCAGGGGAAGCTATCTGACGAGAGCAAAATAAGCTCGAAATAGATCTATAATAGTCTCCCTTTATTTTCATTTATCAGCAAAAAATCCTATATATATATATATATATATATATATATATATATATATATATATATATATATATATATATATATATATATATATATATATATATATATATATATATATGTATATATATATATATATATATATATATATATATATATATATATATATATATATATATATATATATATATATATATATATATATATATATATATATATTTCAAAAAAAACTTCATTCCTTTTAAAATTCTGCTAATCCAGAGAGTAATCAACACTGTTGCAGTCAAAAACACAAGTATCAAATCATAAATCTGTACCTCAGAGGAGTGCTTTAGAAACATTTGACTTTTAGAACATAATAAACCTGGTGTTTTGATTTATCTTTTTTTCAGTTCCCTGGTCCTGCTGCCACAAATACTATGCAATTATCAAAGCTGGCAAATTAAGGCCTCAGGATTTTAACAGGGTACCCAAGGTTATACCAAATATATCACTGGAAAAGTCTCAATTCAGCACAATAGTAGCAGTAAAGAAAACATCCTCTCCACTTCTTCCCCTAACAAAAAGAAATTTAAAAAATGCAGTGCCTCCAAAAAGTCACATTCTAAATAAAAGGAGCTCAGCAAATAAGGAGCAATGGCAAAATCAGTTCACATGAAGGTGTTCAGAATTCAAGGGAGAAAGGAGAGAGAAGGGAGGAGGAGAAGGAGGAGGAGGAGGAGGAGGAGGAGGAGGAGGAGGAGGAGGAGGAGGAGGAGGAGGAGGAGGAGGAGGAGGAGGAGGAGGAGGAGGAGGAGGAAAGATTGCAGTCTATTTGTAAACAGAATGTCCAAAACAGTCTCTTATTGATGGAAGAAAATAGACCTAGCCTAGGTTTTCATAATTACAATCATACAAATTGTCTTCACTATTCTTCTTCTTGGAAAATGATTCATTGTTTATGCAACTCTAATAGATATATCCAAAGATCAAGCATTTGGGGAAACAAAATGAAAAATTCTCTAAATTGGCTCAAAATTTAGTGCAATGTTGTGCCAGGGAATATCTGTAATGTTATTAATACTGATGAATTTTCAAATTTCAGTCCAGACTGAAATAGGGTCGGAAACTTGGCTAGTTTCAAATAAGAATGCTGCATAGAGAAAAGATTGCTAGTTCTCCTGAAGTTAGAAGCTGATATAACCTATTAAATTTTAAGAAACATTAAGGAAAAATTTAAGATTAGTACAATGGACTCCCCAAGTAACAAATGTACATGGTAGGAAGCTTCAAAGAAGCTGACAGGTTGCTGCCAAAAATTCTGCGTGGTTCTTTATTTTTACCCAAATCCCCAAATTTCTCCATCTTACAGGATGGAAATTTTTAAATGTCTGAAAATAGAAAAGTAAAACTGACAGATTCATCTGTATGTTTTATTCAGGAATCAGAGCAAAGAACAGATAAAGATACACTATAGGCATATAGATATATTGCATATGGGGAAAAGCAATAGGAAAAAATACGGAAAAAAAGGAATGACAGGTAGATGACTCTGGGAAACACCTCTACTCAAGCTAAGATAGGCAAACTGCACTTGGAAGAGTCAAAGAGAAGAGTTTTGTGCTGGGTAGGTAGAATTATGGGCGATGTGTTGTCTTCTCAAGTATTTTGTTTGTGTGTTTCTCTCTCTCTCTGTGTGTGTGTATGTTGACTTCAAATCACTTTTGACATCTGATGACTGCCTGCACAAGATTTCTTGGCAAGGTCTTTCAAAAGTGCTTTGCCTTAGTCTTCTTCCCTAGGGCTGAGAGAAGGCGACTAGCCCAAGGTCACCTGGCTAGCTTTTTGCCTAAGGCAGGCAGGACTAAAACTCACAGCCTCCCAGTTCTAGCCTGTTGCCTTAACCACTGCACCAAACAGGCATTAGAACATCTCATTTCGTATGGGAGATGCTGCATTAAGGCAAGCATTCAGAACACAGTTAATTTTTGTTTTCTTAAATTTGCATTCAGCCTTTTCACTCAGGAGCTCAAGGCAGCATGGACATTGCTTTCTCTTCTTATTCTTTTTCGGCACAGCAAGGACTTTGTGAGATATTGGGTGGAAGGCAGGGGTGGGTTTCACTTACCTTCGCCACCAGTTCGGGTTGCGATGTTTTGCGCGAGAGCGGAGCGAGCGCGCATGCACGTGTCCCATCACGCAATTTGACTTCTGTGCATGCTCAGAAGGTGGATTCAGCCCTAAACACAGCTGAGGAGCTCATCAGCTGTGCTTCGGGCGAAGAAATAAAGGTCAGTATTAACCCAGGGGCAGGTCGGAGGGCTTTTTTCACAGCACAAAATGTTGTGAAGCCTTCCAAAGTCAGAAAAATTGGCCGAAAATTTAAAAAAAAAGATGGTAGCGAGCACGGACCGGCACAGACAGAACCAGATCCGTGATGCCAAAATTACATCACCAGCGGGTTGCTAACGGTTCGGCTGATCTAGTCCGAACTGGGAGGAACCCACCCCTGGTGGAAGGAGAATGACAGGCCAAAATTACCCAATGGGCTTTAATGATTGAGAGTGGACTAAAACCTGTATTCTGGGAGTTGAAGTCCACAACTCTTAAAGTTGCCAAGTTTGGGGACCTCTGTTTTACACAATAGCTCCCCTCGATACATAGCTAGGCTTATTCCTCCGACAAAGTTACATAACTAATTACCTCATTCCAACTAATCTTCTTGCCCTCTCCTGTCCAAATACAGTGGGACATAGTAATAATAGTTTTTCTAAAGGTTTTCATAAAATTAAGGTTGGGTCCTTAAAAAACAATCAACTTAAAAATATGTCTTATTTTTGCAAATGTCACAGCAGCATTTTTCACAGGCAGTTGCTTATGCATTTAGTTTGCTTCAACAGACTATCCGTTAACAAAATATGGGAAAACATGAATAAAGGATGTCCTGTTTATAGCAAGCAGTATTTACACTGGCATAGGTAATTAGATTGCTATTTTAAGAACTCTTTCTGGAGCAAGCTTTTATTTAACTGATATGCTTATCAATCATATATCAGAGAAGTTTACAGTATAAAAAAATGCAACTAGGAAAAGCAATAAGTTAAAACAATATCTGTAAAAAAAGAAAAGAACGATATTCATTAAAAGTTGGGGGAAAGCCAAAGAAAACAAAACTGAGCCATTCAACAAATTCCTAGCAAAGGGCATCTAAATTATGAAATGTAGAAGCTTCATGATTTTCAGAGGAAAGGGCTTTGCAGGTCCCACCATACTCCTATGAGTATGATGCCTTACCAATCTTGACAGATGAAGCTGGACCCACCCCAATGTTCTTAGGGAATGACCAGGTGGGTAACAGTGGCCTGCCAAGCATCCTTGCCCTGAATTGTTTTAGCTCTTGTCTTTTTTTAATTTAATATTTTTTTGCTTTTTAATCTATAAGAAAAAAGAAAAAAACAATAACTGAGTAGAATAATAAACAATAAAAACAAACCAAAATAAGAGAGAAAACGATCATACTTCTTTTTTTTTTACAAAAAGTATGAAATCTAAAGTTAGTATATATTAATTTAACTCTACTCTAGCATCACCTTCTTGCATAAATTAAAACCTTGACTGAACAGAATGGCAGTGTTCCGTTATCCCAAATTGCTCAAGACTTGAATGTCAGGGGCAAAACATTGAACCTGGCTCAGGATTTTTTCAGGCAGTCAATGCATACGCTTCAATGTAGTATAACTAGCTACCCACCCATCAGGCTACTGTCTTGTGGGACAAGCAACATTATGCAAAGAAGGAAATAAAACAACAATGTACTGTAAGTTAAAGGCATCAAATAAGAAAAGAAAACACTTCAAGCTCTTTACAGCAGGATACTGTCAATCAAACTATAGCAGGAACCTCCAGCCTGCTTTTTATGAGTTCACTAAGGCAGTTTTTTTAAATTGGAATCTCTTCTTTTGGAGCTTTCTGGGCCTTCTGCAACCCAGACTGAGCTGCTGTTTACTAAGGAAGACCCTAATGAACTCTCCCACCTGCTAATTGTTTATGTCCTCCCTTTTCTTTCTCAATCTCTCACAATACAGCTAAATTTAGACTATTCCAATCCCATTCACTCTACATCTTCATACCTTTCTATCCATGCAACCATTTCTGCTTCCACCATTTCGGTACACTGATCATGTATTATCTTTTGTTCTTTATTTTCTCTTTTCAAAAGATTTTACCATTTTTTTCTAATCAAGCTTTTTTAGTCTTCTCCTTCCTCTCAGAACAATTTATTACTTTTTCATAAAGAGGCACATGCTGGATTGGAGACTCTTGTCAAAAGGATAAAGTGCCCTGTGCTGCAATGCAAGTTCTGCTCACTTCTTATGTGTGTCCCAGAGGTGCTTTTTCAAGAAGCAACTGGACTTTCTGGGGTTTGTTTGGTTTTTTTGAAGACGTTTCGCTTCTCATCCAAGAAGCTTCTTCAGCTCTGACTGGATGGTGGGGAATGGAAGAGCTGAAGAAGCGTCTTGGATGAGAAGCGAAACATCTTCAAAGAAAAACCAGAGAGGCCAGTTGCCTCTTGAAAAAGCACCTTTGGGACAACCATGACCTGGATGACTGAAAATCTCCATAGACATTCTTATGCGTGTGCACATAAGAAACCCTATGTTCAAAAAAAGGGGGACTTCCAGAGGAAGAAATGGCAGACTGAAGTTGGCTCCACAAAAATAAGACTTTCTCTGCAAAGAATAAACAGTCTGTGTGTAGACTGGCTCTTTGAAGCCTTTCCAGGTAAGGTGAGGGCAAGGGATCACCTACAAGAGCTCTGAACAGTTGCTGCTTTGCAAGGAGGAGGCAAGACAGCAGCCCCTGGCAGGTTTTGAACCCTGCAAGATGATGGGAATTGCTATCTTGCTCGCAACCAAGGTCTGTGCCTTTTAAAGGATATTTAGTTCACAAACTTCCTTTTCTAATCACGTTCAGAAATTGCTTGTTAACTACTTTTAAGCTATTAGAGGCCTTTGGATTCAGTTTGAAAATGCCAGGTGAGTTTTCCGTCAATCCTTAATGAAAGAAAAACTGAATCATATGTTTGAGATTTTTTTAAAAAAATGAGATAAACAGCAAAAAAGCTAAATAACATCTAGACCCTAGAAAATTGTAAAGAAATTAAAGGTCCAGATAAATTTGGAAGGTTTCAGAATTAATTATAATCTTCCCATGAGAAATAGATTTATTTAGACTTTTGATTTTTCTAAATCAAAAAAATGTATAATAAATTTTCTTTTGCATATTCATACATTTCTCTGACTTGCATAAATCTGGTCCTTTCCCAGCATAGTGTGGACTTCCGAACTTTTGCTCATTATTTCTCACTCAGAATTCTGTCTAATACCTTTCCAGCACACCTTTCCAGAAAACTAATCCTTCTGTAGGTTTTGCATTCACTCTTACTGTCTTCCCTTTTATGGAGGAATAACAACAGCAAAGGATTTGTTCCTTTACAGTAAAGTAATTTGTTCCTATCAAACAAATTCCATACTCATTCCATAAGCAACCACATTTACTTCAAACTTAGCTTCACTGATGCTATTTGCAACTGCAGCTTTGCCAGTTTTCAGCATTTTCATTTTTTAAATTTTATTTTCCTTAATTTTTCATTGAACACTAAACTTAATAGTATTAATTTCCATTCTACTGTTTAGGATATTCTCACAAAAGTCTTTAGAACATTCCTTCCAGTATTTAAAAATATTTTTCTTTATATACATATTATTCTAAGGTGCATTTTTCCCTTACAATCTTTCACTTCATCATTCAACGAAGCATCCTTTTTCCAATTTCCCATTAGCATCATTGCACAACATATTTCTTTAAACTCAATTCCAGGCAGCTTCTGTATGTTCTTTCCTCATTTCCTCATTCCATTAATTTAATTGGGAGATTAATTCTAATACTTATTTATATTCCGTTTAGATTTTATTTTCCTGCAAATGTTCTACTTTCACTCTCATTTCTTCCCTTTTTTCTTTTCTTCCCTGTCCACTTGTTTCCCACCATCTGCTTTTGACATTACCCAAAAAATAGTCTAATCTCACATTCACCTTTGTATCCTTCACTAATTCTCTTAATCTGTCATCATAAACAACCAATCGGTCACGCTTTTAGATTTAGATTTATTCTTTCCCATCTGTACATACGAATAGATTAATGCTCACACCAAATGTTCAAAAGAGACATTTTCCTAAGCAAAAGCACAATAATCAAACTCTATTTTTTCTCCCCCATTCTTGGTCTCTGAATGACCCAGTCACTTATTCTGCATTCTTATGTCTCATTCCTATGTATTCATACTTGTCACTTAACAGAGTAACACACTGTGGTAACAAAGTGGTGCCTTGTACAGTACATTTATTGAATAGCCCGAAGGCCTTTTCAAAAAAGAAAAACAGAACAAACAGGTACAGAAACAACCGTACAAAAATATATATGGTACATGACATCAAAATTCAACAATATTAAAATTCAATAACTAAATTTCTAAAACTAGATAACCCAAATAAAATATCTCGCCTCTAACTCAGCTCATCTTTCTTACAATCAATGAAATTCTTTTCAATGTAGCTGGCTCGTATTACTGTCATCCTATTAAGATAGCGAGTGATAGCCCTTACCAGGGGAGGAGAGTCTGCCTTCAATAGAAATGTTAATTTATGCCTTACATTCCAGTGGGAAAATTTATTTATAATTGGGGACAGGTATTGTTTTCTTACTTCCTCATACATCCTACATTCAAATATTATATGTGCCGTATCCTCGACAACATTTGCCCCACATATACATGTTCTTTCATCATACGGGATTTTCCGATACCGGCCGAATTTAACATTAGTATCTAAAAGTTCAAATCTAAATGGTGCCTTGTAAATTACCCTGTACCTTAGTCCAAGGAAATAGTTGCCCCATATGTTTCTTCACTCCTGCTACTAGGAGCAGCAGAATTACTATAACAAAGCACCCTCAACTAAACTATCACAAAGAGTCCAGAAACAACAACCTGGACAACAGTATTAAATGAAAAATCAAGCAAGATTAATGGAGGGAGGCCCTCCTCTCCTCCTTTGTGCAGGAGACATGGCTGATTCCAGTCCTAATCCAAGAACAAATATGATACGGAATACAGTGTTGGTGTCCACAGAGAATACCACATTATCTTCCATTAAAACATCAATGGCTGTTGTATTAACAGAAACATACTTAGAAATCACTGTTCCTTTCAGTAAATGTGAGCATTTTTAGTATTTACCCTGATAATAGGATATTTGGGGTGCTCAATAATTTAGCCAACCATTTTAAGTATTTCATGCTATGGATCTCCCTGGACCTATTTTTTCAACATTTTTTTTTTACAGGGAAGATAAAGCAACACTTAAGTAAGACCTATTCTTGCTCCAAATCGTGTCCTTCCATCCAACTTCCTCCTACAGTAAAAACATTTGCGCTCTAAAATTGCTTATCAGGCAGTCGCTCTCTCTACATATATATATATATATATATATATATATATATATATATATATATATATATATATATATATATATATATATATATATATATAAAGAAGCGATAGTCATCACGATCTCTGGAACATTTAAATTTTTATTTAAAACTACTATTAAAATTGCTAAGCTTTCGTCAACCCCTGTTGACTTCGTCAGAGTGTAAAATCCCCATGGAAGAGATGCTTGCTTTTATAGAATGCCCATCAATTTATGTAATGTCTGTCAATTTAGACTTTGCACGTGTAACCGGTCCACACCCTTTTTTCTCTCCTGTAATTGACTTAATTGTTTCTGCCTTAGTCATGCTGACAGATGAAGATTTCCCCATGGTGTATTGCCTCTTTCTCTCCCTAGGGGGCAAAGCAGGGCTATCAGGCATTGCTGTGAAGGTGTTTCTCCTGGCTTCCTCCCCCTCATTGTTGTTCCTCTCCCTTTTAGGCACACGCATTGCCTGCTCTAAATTCATCTGTTTTGCCCATGATCTTGTGATGGGTCTGTGTTGTTCTTCTTCACCCCTCCTGTCTCTCTCATTCTGCTGCTCCTCTACTGTGCTCCCTTATATATATATAAAACCAAAGGAAAGCAATCTGAAAGAGTATTCACATAATTATTTTCTCCTATATTCAAGCAACCCCAGCAGTCATAGAGAATAATAATGAAGAAATGTAAGGTATGACTTCTGCCACATTTTTTCTAGACATTATGGAATAAGGTTTGCAGAGACTATATGAGAATATCTGCCTATCCCCACTTAATTTACTCTTCCAATATTAACTTTTTAAAAGTCTACTCGCCTGTGAAAGGAAATACCTGTGTGCACATGTCTTCACATTGGAGACTGAGACATTTTTGAAAGAAGGTGAGATATTATTTTTTCACTCCTAGCTCTCAAATCTCTTGTCTTTAGTTTTCAAGAATGAAATCAATTGTTTCACTGGGTGTCTTGAATTACAACATTTTGACTTGCTTGTATTTTTCAAATATAAATAACAATTATTTCCATAAATATCTCCTCAGCCTAGACTCATTGAAGTACAGACAGGGGAAATGGATTCTCCTATGTTCACTTCTGTCTCCTCACATAGGTCTTCAATGCATAATGAAGAAAATCCCCTTAGTTCAATATTCTATTTTAGTTTCACAATGTTTGTATAGTTATTGTGAAGCAAAGTATGCCCGAAGTTTTAAACTTGCAACATTAAAATCACCCATTTTCTGGCTGCTTTAGCAGTTAGCTGGTATAAATCATTATTTGATATCATTATACCATCATTACTTTCCGGGGATAATATTTCATGCTACTATTTCAGTAAAGAAGCATTTGCATTCTTATTTTCATATTTTTATCACTGAGATTTGTACCTCAGAATATGCGTGTGTGTGTGTGTGTGTGTGTGTGTGTGTGTGTGTGTGTGTGTGTGTGTATATATATATATATATATATATATATATATATATATATATATATATATATATATATATATATATATATATATATATATATATATATATATATATTCACATTTTAGTTGTCTTCCTTATAGGGAAGCACCCAAGAAGTCACTCAAATTCACCTGTGAGACGGATCTACCGTAGGTGTTCTAGTGGACAACCACTTAAGTATGAGCCAGCAGTGTGCTGCAGCTGTCAAAAAAGCCAATGCAGTCTTAGGCTGCATCAACAAAGGGATAGTATCAAGATTACTTGAAATGCTAATACCACTTTATACTGCACTGGTCAGGCTACACTTGGAATACTGAATCCAGTTTTGGTCACCACGACACGAAAAAGATGCTGAGATTCTAGAAAGGGTGCAGAAAAGAGCAACGAAGATGATTAAGGGACTGGAAGGTAAACCGTATGTTGCAGGAACTGGGTATGTCTAGTCTAACAAAGGGAAAGATTAGGAATGACATGATAGCAGTCTTCCAATATTTGAGGGGCTGTCACAATGAAAAGGGGGTCGGCCTATTCTCCCTCCCAAGTTTGTTATTCTGTATTTTGTAAAATGGTCACTCTAAATCTGCATATCTTTGAGAAATAATGAAATCCATTGGAAAACCCCTATCCCATCAACACCACAGGCATTTCTCCTGTAGTTTGAGTAGCCCAATGGAATCCACAATGAGATGTATCTTTGCCATTCAACTAAAAGTAAAGTAATTTTTTTAAAAAATGAGTGCACAGAGGTGCATAGGTGCTTCTCTCATTTATTTAACTCTAAGAAGTGATTTCAGAGGATTTAAGGGATGCTTCTCTATCACCACCAAGTGGTTATGTGCAGATGGACGCCCCTGAGTCCACCCAAGAGAGAATCCTTCATACATCCCACAGTCAGTAAGTTATTGGTTTTAGGATTAAACTACCCCCCTACAGTTAAGCACAGACTGGGTTGCCTCATTTTTAGAGGCTTTTCCTGTCCCAGAGATTAAGGCGATTGACCCTGACATTTCAACACAAATCCTAATAAGGGCAGCAGACTGGCATGCCATCTTAAGTGACACCCAAAAAACAAAATCCCCCAACAATCCCCTATTTATTCCGCTTTCTCTAAAGAGGAAAAAAATAATATAGGCCAGAGAAGCTGCACTGATTAATACACTGTGAGGTTTACATACTGTTCAATCTCACACATATTTCTTACAGTTGGACAAAGGGCTAGGTAGCACTCTCTTCGATCAAACCCAAATGCCAGGTAAATAAAGAAGCTTACATTATTGGAAACAAGGTCAATATTACAAATTTATCTAATTTGATTTGACTTGGGATGAAGTGGTATCCTCCAAGACAGGGGTCCCCAACTAGGCCACAGCATGCCAGAAACTGGGCCACATAAACAAGCGAAGCCCCATCCATGAGACGCAGGAAGCACATGAAACCACACCCCCTCCGGTTCGCAGAAAAACCTCTCTCCACGGAACCGGTCTCTGGTGCCCAAAAGGTTGGGGGCTGCTCAGAGGTGGGTTTCAGCAGGTTGTGACCAGTTCTGGAGAACTGGCAGTGGAATTTTTGAGTAGTTCAGATAACCGGTATGTTGGGTGAGAATAGAATCTCATAGAGACGATGTTGGATCTTTACTTGGAATTCAGACAGTTAGAAATAAAACTGAGATTAAAAGTCTAATAGAAAATATTTATTTCAGTACAAAAACAATAAATTCTGAATAATTACATCTTTGCTAAGAAAACACGACTGTTCAGGTCAAGAGCCAAGTCAGAAGAAGGAATTAATGGTGGATAGGAATGTAGACATGCGTACATTTCATATCACGTGTTCTGCTTGTATTGGAAAGTATCATAATATTAGATAGGGGTGCATCACCCTGCATAGACATACAACTGACAATATTCACTACGTGACACGGTAGCGGAACTTTTGAGTAGTTTGGAGAACCGATAAATACCACCTCTGACTGGCCCCACCCCCATCTATTCTCTGCCTCCCAAGTCCCAGCTGATCGGGAGGAAATGGGGATTTTGCAGTAACCTTCCCCTGGAGCGGGGAGGGAATGGAGATTTTACAGTATCCTTCCCCTGCCACGCCCACCAAACCACGCCCACAGGACCGGTAGTAAAAAATGTTGAAACCCACCATTGGGGCTGCTGCTCCAAGAGATGGCAGGACAGCAAGTTTCTGGCAGTTAGAAAACCTCAGCTACATTTTTACATATACAGACACCCATCACGCTGACCCAAAATGCTTGTTTCCTATTTGTCTGTTTATGTACATTTCAGTTAGGAGCAGAACCTTCCTTATAAGCAGAAGGCATCCATAATCCCATGCAGAGATGTCTACCTAATATTTTCATACAAATTTTTGCACCACATCTTTCTTGTGCAGTAAGAAAGTACTCCACAAGAGTACTTTCCAAGTATTACTTCAGAAAGTAGGGTTGAAACAATATTAAACAGCACTGCCAAATATTGACTTCATTACGGCAAGCTGGATACTAACCCTAGTCCTTACCCAGAAAAATAAAAAGCTAGAAATGAAGCTTATAAATCTTCCCCAACATTATTTCATTTTTAAAAAAGAAATTATACTGTAGAGTGACAAAATGTTGGGAAACTATCTTTTTGGATGCATTGATTGATGGACAGATAAACTGGTATGTTATAATATACAAACTGGCTGGAAACTTCAAATTTTGATTCATTTACCAGAAAAGCAAATGTTTATTGTTGTGTTATTGTAATATACTTTGTAGTATTCTCCAAAGCACCTGCACGACAAGAAGCAATGGATGGAAACCAATCAAGGAGAGAAGCAACCTGGAATTAAGGCGAAACTTCCTGACAGTTACAATAATTAATCAGTGGAACGATTTGCCTCCAGAAGTTGTGGGTGCTCCAACACTGGAAGTTTTGAAGAAGAGATTGGACAACCATTGTCTGTAATAGTATAAGATTTCCTGCGTGAGCAGGGGGTTGGACTAAAAGACCTCCAAGGTCCCTTCCAACTCTCTCATTCTGTTATTCTGTCAGTATCACTCAAAATATGTTCTCTACATATTTAATCTATTTCATCAGACTCAGAAACATGGTGCTACTAATCAGTGTCTACAACTCATACATGTTTGCTGAATTATATAATTAAGGCTGGTGTCACAGAAGTGAGTACACCCCCTCACATTTTGTAAATATTTAAGTATAACTTTTCATGTGACAACACTGAAGAAATGACACTTGACTACAATGTAAAGTAGTGAGTATACAGCTTGTATAACAGTGTAAATGTGCTGTCCCCTCAAAATAACGCAACACACAGCCATTAATGTCTAAACTGCTGGCAACAAAAGTGAGTACACCCCTAAGTGATAAAATACAAATGGGGCCCAAGTAGCCATTTTCCCTCCCTGGTGTCATGTGACTCATTAGTGGTACAAGGTGTCAGGTGTGAAGGTCAAGGTCTGAGGATCTGAAAAAACAAATTTTTGCTCTACATAAAGATGGCCTAGGCCAGTGATGGCGAACCTATGGCACGGGTGCCAGAGTTGGCACGCGGAGCCATATCTGCCGGCACGCGAGCCGTTGCCCTAGCTTAGCTCCAACGCACATGTGCATGCCGACCAGCTGATTTTCAGCTCACACGGAGGCTCTGGGAGGGTATTTTCGGCTTCCAGAGGGCCTCCCTGGGGGCAGGAGAGGGCATTTTCTCCCTCCCTAGGCTCCAGGGAAGCCTACTGGGCCCACCGGAAGTCGGGAAATGGGCCATTTCCAGCCTCCAGAGGGCCTCTGGGGGGGGCAGGGGAGGCTGTTTTCGTCCTCCCCAGGCATTGAATTATGGGTGTGGGCACTCGCACGTGCGCGACAGCGCACGAGCACGCGTTTTCGGCACCCAAGGAAAAAAAGGTTCGCAATCACTGGCCTAGGCTGTAAGAAGATTGCCAAGACCCTGAAACTGAGCTGCAGCACGGTGGCCAAGACCATACAGCGGTTTAACAGGACAGGTTCCACTCAGAACAGGCCTCGCCATGGTCGACCAAAGAAGTTGAGTGCCCGTGCTTAGCGTCATATCCAGAGGTTGGCTTTGGGAAATAGACGCATGTGTGCTGCCAGCATTGCTGCAGAGGTTGAAGGGGTGGGGGATCAGCCTGTCAGTGCTCAGACCATATGCCGCATGCTGCATCAAATTGGTCTGCAGGGCTGTCGTCCCAGAAGGAAGCCTCTTCTAAAGATGATGCACAAGAAAGCTCGCACACGGTTTGCTGCAGACAAGCAGACTAAGGACATGGATTTCTGGAACCATGTCCTATGGTCCGATGAGACCAAGATAAACTTATTTGGTTCAGATGGTGTCAAGCTTGTGGCGGCAACCAGGAGAGGAGTACAAAGACAAGTGTGTCTTGCCTACAGTCAAGCATGGTGGTGGGAATGTCATGGTCTGGGACTGCATGAGTGCTGCCAGCAATGGGGAGCTCCAGTTCATTGAGGAAACCATGAATGCCAACATGTACTGTGACATACTGAAGTGGAGCATGATCCCCTCCGTTCGGAATCTGGGCCGCAGGGCAATATTCCAACATGATAACAACCTCAAACACACCTCCAAAACGACCACTGCCTTGCTAAAGAAGCTGAGGGTAAAGGTGTTGGACTGGCCAAGCATGTGTCCAGACCTAAACCCTGTTGAGCATCTGTGGGGCATCCTGAAATGAAAGGTGGAGGTGCACAAGGTCTCTAACATCCACCAGCTCCGTGACGTCATCATGGAGGAGTGGAAGAGGACTCCAGTGGCAACCTGTAAAGCTCTGGTGAACTCTATGCCCAAGAGAGTTAATGCAGTGCTGGAAAATGATTGTGGCCACACAAAATATTGACACTTTGGGTCCCATTTGGACATTATCACTTAGGGGTGTACTCACTTTTGTTGCCAGAAGTTTAGACATTAATGGCTGTGTGTTGCGTTATTTTGAGGGGATAGCACATTTACACTGTTATACAAGCTGTATACTCACTACTTTACATTGTAGTCAAGTGTCATTTCTTCAGTGTTGTCACATGAAAAGATATACTTAAATATTTACAAAATGTGATGGGGTGTACTCACTTCTGAGATATACTACAGTATATATTTATATTTCTTGGAAACCAGAAAAATAGCAGTTTTATCCCCTATTTCACAATTTGTACCGCTTAACATTTTGTCAGTTCCGTGTGGCTAATGTATATTGTATACAAACATACTAATGGGGTGAAATACTCTTTGCTCAATCAACAGAAGTTAAAAGAGAGAGAAAGAGGGATGAAGGAATAAATTTACCTCAGGCTAAAGTGATGGATTTTGAAAACAGTTTGGGCCTTTTCTCTCTAATGTACTTCAGTGGTACTCAGGCCTTATTGGGGCAAGAGTAAAAGATCCGTTCATTGTCCCACCTTTCTTCACCCATGTTGTGTTTTTACAGAATGGGAAACATCTGTATAAATTATAGTCTGGGGTCAAGAAGACCAGAATTTTGAAGAAAGAGGACAACAGTGGGTTTGCCAGGCTATTTCCGAGATGTGGTAAATAACTAATGAAGAATGGCGAGCAGTGATTGTTCACCTACCACAACTCTGATGAAGACAGCAAGTGGCTCTGTACAAGATCAAGAGAAACGGCACAATAAAACATGGAAAAGACCCTTTTGGGGTTTTTTTAGTAATTCAATTCAATACACACTATAGCAGTGGTCCCCAATCTTTGTGGCCCGGCAGCCTGGATGTGGGGGGAGGTAACTGGGCCATGCGAGTGGCAGGCTGGCACACATATGTGTGCTTGCCAGTCCGCTGCTTGCATGGCCCAGTTCCATATAGGTCATGGCCTGGGGGTGGTTGACCCTTGCACTACAGAGTAGCAACCTTGCTTTGGCTATAAAATAATCACTAAACAGATAAAGACCGCCAAACCTGCTTGACATCTTAAATAAATGTTGAGCTTTTAGGACACCTTTTAAAATAACTTTAAAAGTAAAAACAGTGAGATGGAAACAACCACATTAAACATACTCTAAGACTGGACCAATTTTTATTCATTTTCAATCATTGTAGTCTGTTGTCCTATGGGAACTTGCTTGGGAAAGGCTACTTAACTCAAAAAGCAATGTGTTTTACAGCATGTAGAGCTGTTGTAAAAAAAAAATACAGTACATTCTAACATCTCTTAGGTAGGCAGAACAATCTCCGCAGTTTGTTGAATCCCAGCCATAACCTGTAAGAAGTCTCTCGGATGGAAATTTGGCATGCATTAATATAGCACTATTATGACAATAGAATTGATATAAATTACATATTTCACAAGATGTTTCCAGGTATAAGTAGCACTCAAAGTAAAACATCTTATCCAGACTTGGATAAGTACCACTAGTAATTTCAAATACCAAAAGAATTATTGATACAATTATAGCTGACCCTACCCTTGTGGAAATTGATAGAATTTTAAATGGAGAAGCTTATAAGAGCAGATAACACAGACTGGAAGTCTCCAGTGTGATATCCTAGTGGTGCCAATATACCTGCAGATAGCTCCCATAGTCTTTTATTCCCCTCCTCCTAAAATTGCATTTTCAATTTTTAAAAAAAAACAAGAAAGTGGTATTTTGCTAAATCCTATTTTCCAGCATCCTTTCTGTTTCAAAGACTGCCTCTGGGTTCCCAGTGAACTTCATTAGCTTTTTTAGAACAATGGATAAAATGGAGCCTGGTCACTTGTTTGGAAGTGTGCCCACCTGCCCAGTAGAAGGACAAAGCAAGGGGAGTAGGAAGTCTCCTATGTGAGGAAAAAGTTTAATGGGTTAGTCAACAACATTCCTATAAATCGGTGCTTTTAAATGACTATATTTCCCATGACATCTGGGAGATAGTAAGACCATCGCAACAGTCATTTGGAGAAAACACCTATGGCCGTGATGGCGAACCTATGGCACGCATGCCACAGGTGGCATGTGTAGCCATATCTAAGGGCACACGAGGCGTTGCCCTATGTTAGCTCCAGCGTGCATGTGCGCGCTGGCCAGCTGATTTTAGGCATTCCGGAGGGTGGGGAGGCTGTTTCCGCCCTCCCCAGGCTTCAGGAAAGCCTCCGGAGCCTGTGGATGGCGAAAAACGGACCCAATGGCCCAACCGGAAGTTCAGAAATGAACTTCCGGTTGGGCCGTTGGGCCGTTTTTTGCCCTCCCTAGGCTTCAGGAAATCCTCCTGAAGCCTGGGGAGGGCGAAAAATGGCCCAACGTCCCAACCAGAAGTTTGTTTCCAAACTTCTGGTAAGCCCATTGGGTCCATTTTTCACCATCTACAGGCTCCGGAGGCTTTCCTGAAGCCTGGGGAGGGCAATAATGGCCTCCCCCCCGCCCAACGGGCCTACCGGAAGTCTAGAAGCTTCAGTGAGGTCTGTGCACATGCGCGGGAGGGGCAGCGCCGGGGGGGGGTTGTGTGCACATGCGTGGGGGGAGGGAATTGCATTATGGGTATGGGCACACATGCACGCGCTATCGCACGCTCACACACCCTTTTGGCACCCGAGCAAAAAAGGTTCGCCATTACTGACCTATGGTATGTTCTCAAATTTCCAAATAGGTCCACTATTCTCCAACCTTCTGGTGTCACACATACTACTGAAACAATTCATGTTTGTCACTGCTTTTGTTTCCATTTAAGTACCTCTATTGAAAACTATCAGTGCAACATTACTGATATCTTTGCCTATGTACTGCTAACAACAGACTGGGTTAGCCATTTCACTTGGTGCTAAAATGGGAGAATCAAACTGGCAGCCTTCTGATTTGCAGAAAGGTTTGGACCGTATTGTTCCATTGCAACCTTCCCCAACCTGCTGTTACTCCCAGATTTTCTAGCAGAGGCCTATTCTAGTCAATCTGACAGAATTACTGCTATGTTTTAAGGTTTGATAGCCTCTTTGAAATACTTTCTGACTGAATGATAGGTTGCAAGTCTGTAGGAAAATGACATCTTGCAAGGAGCTATCTCTGAGTTATGGAATAAGGGGAAAGAATCAGTATTCTATTCCTCAGGTACAACATGGGCTGAATCTCCAGGCAGACTATTGGTCTTCCATTAACTACAATGGCATTTTATACACCCAGGCAGGCCTGATTCTGTATCTTATGCACAACTGGGGGGTTGGCCTTATCTCACATGTCTGGCTATCTTTCTAAGTGTTGAATCTTACTACACTTTCCTTAATTTTCTGACTGCCAACAATCTCCTATAGCAATGATGGCGAACCTTTTTTTCCTCGGGTGCCGAAATAGTGTCTGTGTGCGCTATCACACACACGTGCGTGCCCACACCCATAATTCAAAGCCCCCACTCGCCCCACCCCCCTGCGCATGCGTGTGTGACCCCCCCACTCCCCTGTTTCATGACTTCCAGTGGGCCCGGTAGGCCAATTTTTCACCCTCCCCAGGCTCCAGAGGCTTTCCTGGTGCTTGGGGAGGGCAAAAACGCTCCCCCCTGCCACCCCAGAGGTCCTCTGGAGACTGAAATCACTCTCCCAGAGCCTCTGCGCAAGCCAAAAATCAGCTGGCGGGCATGCACATGCACGCTGGAGCTGAGCTAGGGCAATGGCTCGCGTGCCGGCAGATATGGCTCCGCGTGCCACCTGTGGCACCCATGCCATAGGTTCGCCATCACTGTCCTATAGCATATTTCTCTCCAACTTTGACCAGCAAAGATCTACTTCGGGGTTATTCTTAGCAAAAGAACTGTTAATCTTCTAGCCAACATTTACTGGATATTGCTACCATTACTCTATCTGTATTTTAGCTACACATAACCCACTACATGAAATGTGAATGTCCCCAAATTGGTAAGTATTGCAGTACTGCATTTTATTTCAAAGAAACTTAACCTAACCATTGACTGTTGACTTGAAGACGCTCTACTTCTAAATCCCAAATCTCCTTTACATGACATGCAAGTCTTATACATTCAGTCATATGCCTACACAAATGTATGCCATACCCCTCCCCAACAAAACAATTTGCCCTGCCATTGTTAATGCTGACCTGAAAAATACAACAAAGTTTATGCTATGCTTTGTCTTGATTTCTCCAGAGAAATCCAAAGCATTGCTATATAAAGCATCGGCATATAAGAAACAAAAAACTAGAATCTGAAAGTAGAGTGTTCCCTGAAGATATGAAATGTTCATATTGTATAATAATGCAGAAATGGATCAGTTCTGGAGAAAACACTTGCAGAATATTTTAAAAGAAAAACAATCCAATTCAACCCTTTCCTGCATAAACAACTGATCAGTGATACCAGGCTAATTCTACTAGTCTTAGCCACAGAGAGGGGTTTACCTGGAAGGGGAATAAAATATATGTCCCGGAAGCTTTGCAGCCTAAAGTTCTAAGTCGCTGTCACGATGTACAAACAGCCGGTGACTTTGGTTTCCTAAAAACCCTACATCTTGTTAATCAGCAGTTCTGGTGGCCTCATTTGAAAAAAGATATTGAAGCGTACGTTCGTAGCTGCCCAACATGTATGACAATGAAGAAACAGCCAGGCAAACCACCTGGCCTGTTACAGTCCGTAGCCACTCCTAGTATACCATGGCAGGAAATAGCTATGGATTTTATCGTGGAGATCCCTAGCAGTTGTGGCAACATGGTAATCTGGACTGTAGTGGACCTGTTTTCCAAATAGGCCCACTTCATCGCATGTTCTGGTTTATCATCTGCCCGAAAACTAGCCAACCTGTTCTCCGGAGGGAACCTCGCGCTATTGGGGAAACATCCCGACGTGCAAGTCGACAATCACCCTGCAAAGACTGGAGACGCCAAATTAAGCCGCTGCTTGTCTTCACAATGAGCAGCTATGCGATCATGGTTTGAGGCACGGAATGCCGGGAGTGGGTGGAGTTGTGGGGTGGGGCACGTTACATGCTAAATAGGTGGAGAGAACACTGGGAAGTTGCTGCTGACAAAGTTCTCATTCATGTAATGATGGTTGGTGAGTGCCAGGAGTTGGTGAATTAAAAGGATTTCATGTGCAGAACGAGTGTGTTCGAGCCTTTTTATTCCAACAGCTTTCTGGAACCTGACAAGCAAATCTCCCAGCTATATATGACAGTTTTTGTATGAAACCCATGCTGATGTCTGAAGTGTATATTGGGTATATTCTCAGCAACTGTAAATCAAAATATTTGGTCTGGGCATATGTACATGTGTGTATGCGTGTGTGCACCAATGTATTCTGCGTTCAATCATCTTTTATTTCTCTTGTTTCTTTCCTGCACCACATTTCCTTTTGGATAGTTGACATTTCTTAGAACATAATCCATATGAATGTCATTGCCCATCTCCTAAAATGTCTAGAAAATCATTAACCCAACACTGAGTAAAACAATTTTCCATCATAACTGGTTAGAAATGTTTGCTTTTAGGCAACCTGTCTTTGATCCAAACATAACTGAGCTAAGTATTGAGCTGCAATCTGATCGGCATAATTCAAACAAAATGTCCATTCCATCACCTCGCATTTATCCTTAAGTCCAGCTGCTTGACTTCATTTCCCCCCCTATTTCCAAAATATAAGGACACACACACACACACACACACACACACACACACACACACACACACACACCTCAACCCCTACTGGTGCATGCTTCAGGCTTTGCAAAGTGTCCCCCTTGGCATATGAGCGAAGTTGTCGTTTTCAAAATTAGAGGGGGATAAATACAGAAGAAGCAAAGAAATGTGTGTCTTTGCAATGAAAACATTGGAACTAGGCCAAGTTATACAAATGGTCACTCCTGAATAGAATTAGTGAACTAGGTAGAGCAAGATATAGAAATGGAAGTTCTACTCTCTTCCTACATGACATTAACTGGGTACAAAAGTGCAAGTGGGCTTAAAATACTCTTCAGTCTGAGTGAATAAGAGATGCATGGTGGGCATAAGTGAGTACATGATATTGTGAAGATATGGCAATATTGTTAGATTCTCCTAGTGTGAAGGTCAGTTTGGCTTACTTGTTTGTTTACAGTCCAAAACCAATCATAAAAATACATACACAGTCGTTTGCTGAGATGGGGGAGGCTATAATTTAATTTAATTTAATGGATTTCTATGCCGCCCTCTCCCTGGGGACTCTGGGCGGCTCACAACATATAGAAATCAATGAATCAATCAAATAAATAAATAAAATTATATACCAAAGTTAGAGCTGCCTAGAGTTGCCACTTGGCAAGATGAGAAGTCTACAAACTTAATAAATAAGATTGGGTGATTGGATAGGTAGATGACAGATTGGGGGGATGGAGAACTGAAACAGTAGTGCAAATAAAAGCACCGAACACCTTCTATAAGCCATAGCTATTAATACTGTAGAAAATTTGCAGCCTTGTAGGGAGGTACTGTATCTAGGAATTGATCACATCCAAGGAGAACTGTATCTTCAGGCGCATAAGAACAATTACATTTTTCCAACAGCTGCTAATAACAGATCTGTTCACCATTGGGTGTACAGTGGGCCCTTCAGCTGTACACGTGACACATATTTAATCTCCATTTCACAACATAAACATTTTTGTTAAAAGGAGGCCAGCGTGTCTGCCTATTGTCACTTTAATGGGTAATGCAGCATCTCTGAGCCAGAGAGGCAGTGTCTCCTGTGTGGAACATGTAAAGCATTTTTTTTAAAAATGATCTAGGAATACTCCTGGAAGAGAAAGCATTTGCACCGTAGTGGAGATGGAAGCTCTGAACTGAGCTTGCCCTAGATTCTTAAACATTGCTCAAACAACCAAAACAAAAAAAAATCTAAAATTTTTTTTTTGAAAAATTGAAATATTTTTTACATACTTCAATATATGGATCAGTATCACAGATAAATTCTTGTAGGTTCCCTGATCTGACCTTGAGACATGGACATCTCATCACACCATAGGGATCTTTCTAGTGGTGGGTTACTACCGGTTTGCCCCGGATCATGCAAACCGGTAGCGGTGGTGGTGGGCTCTGCCCACCCGCATGTCTCTGCACATGCGCAGAAGCGCCACATGCGTGTGCACGCACAGAAGAGCCACATGCATGCGCACGCTCTCCCAATAGCGAACCGGTAGCGAAGGTAATTGAAACCCACTACTGCCCAAGAGTTTGAGAAAAAGAAGATACATCAAAGAGTTATAACTCTAGTCGTCGTTTTCAAGAAATACTACAATCGCATTCCTTGAATTAGTTAAATTAAAAGGAAAACCTTTGCAGCATTCCCATTGTAAGTCTGCATTACAAGCTGTGTAAAAAGCATGCCTTCTCTGCAGTGCAGGATTCAGGGAAGAATTTCAGAGAATATCCTTTAAATCTTTGCTGGGCATTATTTTTAAAAGGAAGGCTATCTTCATTTTTTTCCCTGCATATATATAGTTCAATTGCTTGACTGAGCTCTCTATTCAGTAAGAGATGGAGGATGACAAGGTCAACAAACCCGATTCTCTTGTCTTTTCAAGAAGCTTTGGGACAAGCTGGCTACACACACTAGGGCTCTAGCTGTGTCAGAGAATTGGGAGCTGGGAATCAGTCTGAGTGATGTTTTCTTTCAGCTTATCCTTCTTGTGTTTCAAAAAAAAATCTATTAACAAGTGAATAAACGCTGAGGAACACACATACACCTTGAAACAAAAGAGGAAAATGCATTAGGGGGGGAAAGGGGGGATTCTGGGTCAATCTGAGCCTGACCTTTTTAAAGTAACCAGCAATTCCACCACATTCTCTCCCTCCCTCCCAACAAGGCTTCAGCTGTTGATTTTCTCCCCCCCCCCCCCAATATTGGTATGTGCTTGAAATGTTTTGTTTATGGCAAAAGGAAGAAAGATGACCTGGGTTAGTTTTCCATGCAAATATCATAATAGGGCCTGTTTAGGGCCCCGCCAGTTTCTCAATCTTAAAATTTTTATTCTTTGAATTCTGAATAAGGTGATGAGGAATAGTATAAGAAGTCTTTAACTTTGCTTCCTGAAAAGGAAAAAAAACTTTGAAAGAATGCTATACCTACTCAAGTAAACTGCACCTTTTAATATCTTCTATAGTAAAGTTACCTTCCGTTATCTATTTTTCTACCAAAAATATGCTAGACAACTGTGTTAAGAAGAAAATTGTGGATTCTATGGGCAACATTAATTAATATGCAATTAAATTAACAGCAATACAACTCCAGTTGCTTTTTTAAAAAAAATAATGTATTCTCCTATAATGTGTTCAAACAGAAGCTGGAAAGCCATCTGTTTGGGATTATTAATTTGGATTTCAACATTGAGAAGGGGATTGGACTGGATGGCCCCCTTCCAACTTTATGAATCTAGAAGTCAGTCAGTCAGTCAGTCAGTCAGTCAGTCAGTCAGTCAGTCAGTCAGTCAGTCAGTCTGTCTGTCTGTCTGTCTGTCTGTCTGTCTGTCTGTCTGTCTGTCTGTCTGTCTATCTATCTATCTATCTATCTATCTATGGACAAGTCAATGTTTTTCCACGAACACATTGTTTCTGTACAGGAAATTGAATAAGCGGCACAGAAAGTCATTGTATAGTCAGGATTTTCAAATACTCTTTGGAAAGGAAGGAATATGACACTTTATCACAGGACTGGAAGTTACTTACCAGGATGTGCAGTTCACATTTTGCCCAGTAAGTCTACCTCTGTGCTGTAAAGTCTCTTCTTACTGCAGAAAACCAGGTACTAGCTTGCTAATCTCTTAAATTCCACCTGCAGTATCGCTAATATTGATGACTCTATCAGACACAAGGGCACAGCTTATCTTCATATGCATTCCCACAATGTACAGATTATTCCTGGTCATCACCACAGAATAGCGTCAATTTGTGTCTTAGTATTTCAAGAACCATCTTTTAAAGAGACTATGCAAATTCGAGATTAAATACATGATCCCACACAGCAATTAACAACACATTTGAGACTTGAGCAAGGGCACAAATTCATATGGAACAAGAAGCGCAATGAATTCCCAGCCTCAGGAACAGCATCTGAATATGCATGCAGCTTAACAAGACTGATGAAGAACACAGAAAAACAGAACAAAACAGGGACCAATATTTTCTTGGTCCTCACTAACTCAAGCAACCTCAACAGGAAAAGCCAGATTGGTTCTACCATTATGCAGAGCAAAGGGGCAAATGAAGTGGCAGGACTCTGGACTGTACCACTTCAAACTAAGGGTTGGGATTCTGTCTTTTAAAACGCTCCTTCCCATAAAAAGCTGCCGGCATGCAAGAAGCAAGGACACCTGCCAATTTCTTGCTAATGTGTTGGCGTTTTCTATGAATGACTCTCTTTCTCTCTCACTCATGTGACAGAGCATTCAAAGGCATGAGATCCACCCCCACAGCCTCAAATGGTGTCATCCAAAATTGTGTCACTTCAGTCTACAACTTCGGCATGCATGATGTATAATGCCTACAACCAGCTCCCATTGTCCCCATTACTTGCTGCCCAAAAGTTGAAGAGGAAAACTATCCCCAGACTTGTTGAGACACCCAAGGGCTAAATAAACCCATGCACAGGTACATACTCACCCAGAAGAGCAAGTTGAAGACAAACATGAGGTACTTAATGCACTGCAGGCAGTTGTGAGCCATGCTGCACCTCTTCAGTTCTAGAAGAAAAATAAAGGAGAGATCCAAGTAAAAGACCACATACTTGTTCCCCTTGGGGGAGGTGTACTTAGCCTTGGTGGCCTTAGGACCCGGGTTGGTATGGAATCCAAAAAAAGAGTTACTTGCGGCTCCAAATTGGCCGCCGTACATGCTGCTGTAGCGACGGAAGGCGCCATTGGGAAAACTGTAATCCTTGCTGTCCACAGAAGGGCTCCTATGATAAGTTGATTCATCGGTGCTAGATCTGCGCATCGTGACGTCAAAAGTGTTCCAGAGTTAGTATTGACAAGAATCTTTGCAGTTTTATTTTGTTGGGAAGGACAGGCTTTCCACAACTTCCTTAGTTGGCTCCCACCCACCCCCTAATGTTTTCTGCCAGCTGTTCTTTTGCCTGCCATGATTCTGTCAAGGAGTAAAGTGAGTTGCAAAAGCAGCCCGAACGTGAAACCCGCTCAGCCAGGAGTTAGGAAACCCCTGGGCTTACTTGTGGAGAAGTCTTTCCTGGGCAGAAAACATCATCTTTGGTGCCACAGTCTCCCCCTCCCCACAGTCAAAAGCGGGGGGAAAAGAGAGAGAGACCCAGGGAGAGCAGTGGTCTGGTTTGCTTTTGCAAGGGAGAGCGACAGTCTTGCGGATTATCCCAAGTGCCATATAAAACCTTCAATCCACATTGCTCTTAAAAAAGACACCAAAAAGGAGTAAACCAGGGATGTTGCACAGAAAAGAGGCTAAGGTTAGAGATTATCCCAACAGAAAGCAGCTCTCCTGCCCTGCTCCTCTCGGTCCCATCGCTCTGCCCGGAGATGGTGCAGCTCACTTTAAAGGATTCCCCGTCTCCCCTCGGACAGAGGAAGCCTAGGACAGAGGGAAGAAGTAGAAGGTGCTTCATTCACGGCGCTGTCACTCTTGAGATTCCCCTCCAGCCGTGCTCCCTCTCCGTGCTATTAACCCAGCCACAGCGCTCCAGCCTGTCCTTGCATCTGAAGTGGGAGGCAGGAGGAGAGACGCTCGCCTCCCTCACCGTATCTCATGAATGCCTGCTCAGCACTCTCTCCAGCTCAAGCCCCCTCCCCCAGCCAATCAAATGTACTCTCGGGCTCCTCTATTTCCCCCCCTCCACATCACCACCTTCTTTAAAATAAAACCCTCCCCTTAGCCTCTTCACAGCAAATCCAACATGAGCTGCTTTTAACCAATCAGGCTACAGGTGGGGAAGCGACCGTTCTGTGCCCAGAGTCCTGCCTCTTTAGGTAAGCTGCATTCTCCCTTCATCCTGGGCAGAGGGGGTACAGGAGAGGCAGCCTTTCTTTTTTTCTTTTTTTCTTTTTCATCATCCTAGCTGACAGTGGCTGCTTGGATTTATAGCCCCTTCAGAAGAGGCTACAGAATTGATGGCTGCTCTAAGGGTAATTGCTCCTAAAAGCAGGGAGCCAATGAATTCTCCTGCAAGCATGTTGGTTTGGGGGATGAAAAATTCTTAAGTTTTCTTGGGAGTGTTGGGTGTTTGTTTGTTTTTTGAATTCTTATCTGGGATGCCTGCACTGACACTGTGGACAGTTTCTTCTTTCACTTTTGCATGCATCCCATCTGACACAGCATTCACTTGCTTGTACTGGAAAGTTGGATCTCTTCCCACCCCCCCTCAGATTCCAAGGACTTCCCCATTCAGGGCTACTACTGCACCCTAGAAATGTGAGTCTTAGCAATTGTTTCTGGAAAGGGTGGGTATCTTCCTCTCTGCATCTGGGGCATTCCATCTTGATATATGGGTTATAATGGTTAAAACACTGAATTAAGCCTAGGGAGACCCACATTCCCATCTCTGCTATGAAGTCACGAGGAAACTCATGCCAGTTATTCTTTCTCAGGTTAGCATATTTTGGGAGTGGGGGAGTGGAGGAAAGAGGGCGAGGGAGTACCTGGAGAAAGGTCAAATTGTCAGTGTGTCAAATCAATAAAATGACAATTGGATTGCTAAGGTTAATTCAAGCACCAAGTTGATCCAACCTCAGTTCCCATTGGCTAGCAATAAGGACAATGGCCAGTGCACTGAGAAGTTCTAATAAAACAGATTGGTGGTTTTGTCCTTTATGTATGGAAGAATAGATATCTCTGCTATTTCTGCCTTGGATAGCCTCTGCATCAGACCACAGATCCCTCATTCATGCTATTATGAGGATCTACTTTCCCTACTGCTTCACATAGCAAGTCATAGTGATTGTTCATTTTTTTAAAACAGAAAAATCATAGCCACAGCAATGCTGAGAAGCTCTGCAGCTGGAATATCAGACAACAATCTGCTGCCTGCCACAACAGTATGTGTTGTTCAATCTTCTCATTTCATAACAAGTACTGCTATTCCTGGGGCTCTGGTGTTCACTTGCAGCCTTCCTTGTTAGTTCCACAAACTGCATTGAATTACATCTCCCATCATCCCCAGCCAGCCAATATGCTAGCTGTCATCCAAACCTCGTAGTAGAGAATGCCATGTTAGGAAAGTTGAATGAAAATCTCCATTCAGAAATTGAAGGACACAAGAATATTTGAGAGTTGAAACAGACTAGAGCAGTGATGGTGAACCTTTTTTGGTTTGCGTGCCAAAAGGGGGGGTTGCGGGGGGGTTGCACACATGCATGCCCACATCCATAATTCCATACGCCCCCCTGCACCTCCGCACATGACCCCCCCCTCTCGGCACACAATGGCACGCCTATTTTTTGCTCTCCCCAGGCATCAGAACCTTTCTAGGAGCCTGGGGAAGGCGAAAACGGCCTTCCCCACCTCCTGAGAGGTCCTCCGGAGGCTGGAACCATTCCGTTTGCTGACTTCCGGTTCAACCGGAAGTTTCATTTTTTTGCTCTCCCCAGGCTTCAGAGCCTTTCTAGGAGCCTGGGGAGGGAGAAAATGGCCTTCCCCACCTCCCTGGAGGCCCTCCGGAGGCCAGAAATGGCCCGTTTCCCAACCGGAAGTCGGTTCAACCGGAAGTCAGCAAACGGAATGTTTCCAGCCTCTGGAGGACCTCTGGGGGGTGGGGAAGACTGTTTTTGCTCTCCCCAGGCTCCTACAAAGGCTCTGGAGCTTGGGGAGAGCAAAAAATGGGCCTTCCCCACCCCCTCCGGAGGCTGAAAACAGGCTGTTTCCCGACTCCCAGTGGGCCCAGAAGGCCTGAAAAGCAGTTGGCTGGCGTGTGCATGCGCACCGGACCTGAGCTTGCATGCCCACTGATATGGCTCTGCGTGCCACTTGTGGCACGCGTGCCATAGGCACGCGGGCCATCACGGGACTAGAGCATGAGAAAGCAATGCAACTGAAGCAAGCCATAGGAAATTAAAAATGGAAACACTGTTCATATATTCGGAAACACAGAAGTAATTGCAAAGCACTAAATGGACTCCCCTTTTCCTGAATCCCTCTACCACACATATTTTTAGATTTGTTGTGAAGGTCTGAGGAAAAGCCATGGCAGAAGACTTGCAAGGTGCATAGAACAGATAATTATTTGGAAGCTTCATTTCATGAGCAGAAGTAAGTCGTGCATAACCTGGGGGGGACTCATAATTTGCTGTGAATTTTCTTCATCTGTGAACCTCTGGAATTGGCAGCAGCACAAAGTGTTGACATTGTCAGCTCAACATTTCCCCTCTGTTTGGTTATTTTAGTCCACAAAGTGACTTTAGTGCACAAAGGATCTGGGTATGGCTAGTCTAGAGAAAAGAAGGACTGGGGTGACATGATATGGTAGCAATATTCCAGTATTTGAGGGGCTGCCATAAAGAAGAGGGTGTCAACTTATTTTCCAAAGCACCAGAAGGCAAGATAAGAAACAATGGATGGAAACTAATCAAGGAGAGAAGCAACCTGGAATTAAGGAGAAACATCCTGACAGCGAGGACAATTAAGCATTGGAACAGTTTGCCTCCAGAAGTTGTCGGTGCTCCATCACTGGAGGTTTTTAAGAAGAGGGTGGACAGTCACTTGTCTCAAATTGTACAGGGTCTCCCGCTTGAGCAGGGAATTGGACTAGAAGACCTCTAAGGTCCCTTTCAGCTCTATTCTGACTGACTGACTGACTGACTGACTGACTGACTGACTGACTGATTGACTGATTGATTGACAATGTGAATGCACACACATCACAAGTTTTCATCTGACCTCAGCCCACTATCTTCAGGCAAAAAACAGTGATTCCAGAGTCTCAATCTACAAAGACTTTATTTTTTTCAGATGGGGAGGATTCAGATCAGGTTCCAAGAATATCAGACTGACAGGAGAGCAGCACTGGATTTAAACAGCTCAAAGTCTTAATGGATGCTGCCAGCCCCTCAGGACCAAGAATCACTTACTTCACACATGCAGCTTATGAAACGTATCATCATCAGGAGGAAGAGGTGACTGGTTAGCAATTTAAACACTTTCTGGAGAAAGATAATACCGTATACAAAAGATGTTTTCCTGCCAAAATCATCTTTCTTGGGGAAACATCAGGAACACTATTCAATTAAACAGGAAAGAGAAAAACTTGAATGGCTGATATTGCAAGCCTCTCTCTGCAAGGTCACCTCTGCAAGCTATCCACTTACTCGAACTATACAAAATGTATAAACATGACAGGCTATAATCTCTTTTCTCTTTCAGTATGCCATATGGGCTTAGCAAACACAAGCATCCACAGTGATTCTAATTCTAATGCCATTCTTAATTGTATATGCAGAATAACGAGTATTGAAAAACTTCCTTATTAAACCTTACACTTGTAGCACTTGTTCAGCCAAACGATGCTAGTGAAAAGTTCCTTGATGGCCTCTAGCCGAATTTGAATAGAAAATGCAACTTTATAAATGGATGCCTTTTTTATGGGTATCCTGCTCTCTGTGCATGTCAGAATGTTAGTCTGCAAGCAACATATGGGTTTATGCTGTGCCATAAACTTCACCCCTAGCCCTCACCATTCTCAGGCTAATCTTCCCAGAGGGGTTGTTCCAAATGTAAGGCAGAGGGGGAGACATGTACTATACAGGGGTGAAATCCTCCCGGTTCGCTCTTACTTGTTGGTCGCCGCACAGCCGAAGAAGCTGGTGGCGTTCGCGGCGCGGGGCTTCCCCCGCCCACTTTCCCCGTCCGCCTGAATGCGAGCATTTGCGTTCTTTTGCCCTCTGTGCATGCGCAAAGCGTTCTGCTTGCGCAGAGGGCAAAAGAACGCAAATGCCGGTGTCCAGGCGGGCGGGGGAAGCGGGCGGGGGAAGCCCCGCGCCGCGAACGCCACCAGCTTCTTCGGCTGTGCAGTGACCAACAGGTAAGAGCGAACCAGGAGGATTTCACCCCTGGTACTGTATCCTCTGAGCATATTACAAGAAAGAACGGATAAAAACAAATTTCCCACATTTTGGGAGATTAATTTATAGAGAATTGTTCCCTATATAATTTAGCAATCCATTGGTTCTGGGATTGCATCTTTAAAAAGGGAATTGTCGACAACTACCCTGTTTCCCTCAAAATAAGACATCCCCTGATAATAAGCCCAATTGGGCTTTTGAGTGCATGGCAATAAGGCCAAGCGCTTATTTCAGGGTTCAAAAAAATATAAGACAGGGTCTTATTTGGGGGGAAACACGGTACCTTTAGAAACATTGTTTAAGTCAGATATAAAGAGGATTATTACATCTAATGAGGAAGAAAAGCCTTTGTCAGTTCTATATTAAAGAATCCAGCATCACTCCCTCTTGCAAACCACAATAATAGGATCAGAAAAGGATCAGAAAAGCAGATTGTATTTGAAATATAACAGATTTAAATTAATGAATTAAAATTTAAAAATATGATGAAAGTCATTTTTTTTCCTCCAAAGAATTTCTTTGTCAAACATTTCCATATTTTGGCTGCTAGTTACAATGTTGATATTATTTATATGCTGGCTAGCACACATGCCAATGCATCCTTTGATGTGGAAGACTCTGTTGAAGTTCAACGCAGCAGCAATTCAAACGTGCACAAGCAATACAAGCACTAACGCCGCCTAGGGCAAAGCACTCAATCAGGCACAAAAATCAGTGTTAGCTTCCCGAAGGTATGGTACATTGAGATGGCAGCCATTTTCAAGGAATCTTAAAAGCAGAGGTTTTAAGGGGAGGGAGGTGAAGGAATGGATTTCAAACAAGTAGCCTGTACAAGAAATAACATGCTACACAGTAGTGCACACTTTTTATTATCCACCCCAAACTGTCTTAAAACAGTCTGATTGAAAATGAACTATGATTCTTCTAAACTGGAGTTGGGGAGGAGGGAGGATAGAAAAGAGAGAAAAGAAAGTTCATGTATAGAGTTTAGATTTCAAGTTATGACGCATGGAAAAGTAGATAAATTGCTAACTTAAGCCAAGTCAGGATATTTGCACACAAGCAACACAGAAATACTCTTTTCTCTACTTGCTGACTTACTCACTTACTCGTTTTCTCTGAAAAAACTGACAAACTGCTGACATAAAATATGTTTAATGAATCCACAAACTCTGCTACAAAATGAAACAAATAAACTTTCCTTCCTCTATGGGAAGAAGGATTTACATTGTGAAATAAATAGCCAAGTTCACAAATGCTAAGTGTATGCTTTAACCATGGGTAACCAAACAACCATAATGGTCAGATTCAAACATAATAGTAAGCCATCAGGCAATAACTTAAAAACCATAATGGCCGGGTTACTGCAATTTAGTAATCCAAAGTCTAACAAGCTGCATTATGTTTTAATACTTTGTTCAAAAATACCCATAATGCTCCTAAGAACAGGGGTGGGTTCCTCCCAGTTCGGACCAGATCGGCCGAACTGGTAGCGACCCGCTGGTGATGTCATGTAACTGGATCAGCCGGTGCCAGTCCATGCGCGCCGCCATCTTTTTTTTGTTCAGCTGCTCCAAAAAGAGCCCTCCTGCCCACCCCGGGTTAATACTGACCTTTATTTCTTTGCCCAAAGCACAGCTGATCAGCTCCTCAGCTATGTTTTGGGCTGATTCCAGCCCCTGAGCATGCGCGGAAGCCTAATTGCATGAGGGGATGCGTGCGTGCGCGCGGAGCAAGCGTGCATGCGCAAAACATTGCGATGCGAACCAGTGGGGAAGGTAAGTGGAACCCACCCCTGCCTAAGAGAATATACTTAACAGCCCAGCTATTTACTCACATATAAACTCTACATATGTTACAGCCTCATAGTCTTGATTTTACATACAAAATGCCTATATCAAATGGAATATAGGACAAGATTAGAAATGTTGAGCTCACATATTCCTCTAAGGCAGGGGTGTCAAACTCAAGGCCTGCAGGTCGGATGAGGCCCACGGGGCCAATCTAGAAACAGTGAAGGGCCGGCCTGGTGCTCTGCCAGTGAAAATGGAGCTCCGTTTTCACTGGCAGAGGGTTGCAGGAGGCTGTCACAGCCGAAAATGGAGCTCGGGAGCCTCTTTTCACCGGCAGAGTGCTCGGGCCACCACAGGTGTCCCTGACATGAGTGACGTCAAGCTGGCCATGCCCATCCTAGCCATGCCCATCCCAGCCCCCCCCCCCGATGTCAAACACAACCCTGATGCAGCCCTCAATGAAATTGAGTTTTACACCCCTGCCCTAAGGCATATTGTAACTGGTTTTTGGCTTGTGTAATATATGAGCCCAGCAATTATGGCTTACAAATTTATAAAATTAAATAAGCACAGTCATATTCAAGAAATCATGATTAAACAAACCTTGCTTAATTCAATGAGTGAATCAGGCATATAATAGTCAATTCAGATCTTAGAATCTGCTCTAAAATGGGAGTTTGATCTAATTAAATTATGGGTCATTGAGTGGGTTATTAGCCTTGGTACAGAAGTCCCTACACTTGGAAAGAGCTCTTAAACTCTATTAACACCAGTTTCTCCATCAGATCCATATGTATTGCAATCAATTCTCCTCCAAATTAATTTCATAAACATCCACTGCAGCTCGTTCTTATTTTACAACTTTGTAATTAACATGTTCTGGAAATTATATCAAGCATCTGATCCATTCTGCCCAAAATCGTAGCTAAAAAATATTCAAAAATTTGCACAAAGCATTTCTGTTCCGTTTTTTTTATCCTCTGACTCTAGTTTCTAGCTTTCAAGGTCTCCTTATCATTAAAAAATCAAGAACAATCTCCATTTTTTTCATGAAAAAAATTCTAAATATTTCAAAGCTATAATTCCAAATCCTTTTGCCCCGTAATCCATTATTAACTTTACAAACTCCAAATACTAAGCCCCTTTTGCTGCATAATAAAAAAAATCATATTTTCAAAACTTTAGAAATAAAATTCACACCATCATCTTTTAAAGAGATGCAAATTTGCCAATGAATGTGGTAGAATGAAGGGTTTTAATCACTCCAATATGTAAATAATTTTTTAAACAAATTCAAATGTGATTGAGATATAAGGGTTGGTTAAGTGTAGTGTCTATAAAGATTCCTTTGCAAGTTTGAGGTTGATGTAAATCGCAACTCTCATAAAAAATGACAGTTACCATAGTTTACTAGGAGCATCTGGAGTAATGTACGGTAGTTAACCTCAATGATCTGCAGAGATTATCCTAATTTGGATCCAGCATCTAGAGATGATTCTGTTGGTAAACCTGTCTTGCTAGCTAATAAAAACCAGCAATCTTTCTACTCACTGTGGCACATACAGGAAGTCTCTTCTTAAAATTATTTTCAGAACATAGCTGGAATTCTTTTTCTGCCAGATATCTCTGGAGCTATCCATATGAAACAAAAGTTGGTCCTCTCTTAAATAATACTTTAGCTTGCCTCACACACTGTATAAGTCTTACATGTAGACTTCCATGGCTTTCTGTACATATACATCCTGCTTGGAGACCATTTGCTCCAAAAAATTATAACATGTTAAATAAATACATCATCCCTATATAAATTGTATTTGCTTTATTTTATAAAGGGCACAAAGTGAAAATGCATTTTTTAAAACTTGTTTCTTGGAAAATATTTCTGATGAACTGCTTTAAGTAGGTAGATTGCATTCATATTAACCTCACTTGTAGCTTTCCTGGCAGCAAACAAATAGCTTTTTCACATCTGCAAGAGGGCATTATGCAGAAGGAAGGAGTACAGAAATTATTCTTAAAGTGTCAGGCAGAAGTGTGAAGTGTGAAGTGTGAAAGAAAAATGCAATCCTATAAGCAAAAACAAACAACTATCTGTGGGATAAGATTTGGATTAAAAAGTAGGTGGTAAATAAGTTAAGCATAGCTCCCATAATTTCTCTTCTCAGTCTCAAATTCCATTCTTCTTGAAGTGCCTTTTTTATCTTGTGTAACAATTTGGATATATTTATGTACAGAAAGTTCTACATCTTGTATGGAAGGCCGGGCTTCTTATATGATTGTGAGAATACTGTCTATTAATAGGTTTTCTTTTTGAACATAATCTTTTTTAAAAATCCTATTTTCTTGCCTTCCCACTGTGATTTTATTTGATGTTTACCCCTCTCTTCTTTCTTTTCTAAATTCACTTGAGCTAGTATTTCAGCTGTTTTACATATGCATCTTGAGCTGAAAGCAAAAACTTCAGGGTCTTTGGTAGTACGTTTGTCTTCTTTGAGGAAGAATGTGTATATGTATATTAGGTTTTTTTTTTTAAGTTTAATGCGACTAAAGCAAAATTTCTATCTCTTGACTTTTATCACTGGGGTAGTCATGAGGGGATAGACAGACAGTAGTTCAGAATAGAGAAATAATGTTCAGAACAGGAACAGCAATGGTGAATGAATGTTTTTCAGAGGGGGTATAATGGTATATAGGAATGACCTTGGGAGGTAGGGCAAAGAGACACAACAAAGGGAATAGTCAGATAAAAGGCACCTGAGCCCACAGCAAGAATGTGGGTGGTACAAGAAACCCAGAAGAGACTCTCCCTAGTTTCTTGGGCTGTAAAGGAGATGAGGCGAGATTTACTTTCAGTTTTGCAAAATTCTGTTGTAACCTTAAATGAAGTAGAGTTCATCTGGTCATGTTTCCTGTCTGGTTTACCTCAGAAGGCTGACAGGGAGTGATGCTGCCAGCCTTGAAGAAGGTAGTTGTGCCCCTCCCACACTTAAAAAGCCATCTCATGACCCAATCATTCTAGATAACTATTGGCCATTCTTCGGTCAATTCTTTCTTGGTAAGATTGGCTGGGTTCCAGTTGCCAAGGAGCTTGGATCTGAAAATTTATCAGGATCCTTTCCAGTCAAGTTCCAGACCATGGTCCAGTGGCTAGAGTGCAGTACTGCAGGCTACTTCTGCTGACTGCTGGCTGCCTGCAATTTGGCAGTTCAAATCTCATCAGGCTCAACGTTGACTCAGCCTTCCATCCTTCCGAGGTTGGTAAAATGAGGACCCAAATTGTTGGGGGCAATATGTTGACTCTGTAAACCGCTTAGAGAAAGCACTGTAAAAGCAGTATATAAGTCTAAGTGCTATTGCTATTGCTATTCTAAGGATGACCTGCAGCAGATTCCTTAGACTACAACCATGGAATCCTTTTGGGATGTCTATGAGGATGGGGCAATGGAGGGACTGTTCTACAGGGATTCTTCTCCTTTCTGAATAGCTGTTACACTCTCTTCTTGGGGGAGGAAAAATGAAGCCATGCTTCAATGCGATGTGCCTCAAAGCTCAGATCTCTCCTCCATTCTGTTTAACATTTACATGAAACGCCTGGAAAAGATCATCCCTCAGTTTAGAGTTGGATACAATCAATGTTGTGTATACCAGTTCAATATACACCAAAGACAAATTCCTTGTGTGTCCAATCACACTTGGCCAATAAAGAATTCTATTCTATTCTATTCTATTCTATTCTATTCTATTCTATTCTATTCTATTCTATTCTATTCTATTCTATTGTGTATACCACATCAATGTTGTGATACCCAGTTAAATATCTTAGCCCCAGGCTGAGAAGATGACGGAATGAAAGACTTGACCACCTAAAAACAGATTAAGACTAAATCAAAATAAACTTCTGATTCCATGAGTGCTCCATATATTCTTCTAGAATAAGTTGCACTGTCCGTGAAAGAGTTGGGTGCTCACTTTGTGGCTTCTTCCAGACTCCTAACTTCTTCTGGAACAACAAATGGAAGCTGTGACCAGAAGAAGAGGGCAGGAGAAATAATGATCAAATTATCTGTATTGTATATATGAGGGAGAGAAGAAGTACTATATGTGCTTTGCCATGGAACTAAGATCTCTTGTAGATTTGGAAAAGGTTAGGTAAACATGTGACAGATAAGCCTGTTTTTTAGTTTCTAAAAACAGAGGAAGGCTCAAACAGCATTTGGCTTTTGAGACCTCTTTGTTGGTCTGCCAGCCATGTGGAACTGACACCAGCCCCAAGAGGGCAATGCAATACTGTATTCCATTTAACCTAAAAGTGCTATGGCTAGCTAAAATGGCAACCAAACATTTTTTTTCTAGTGACAGAGATAGCCAAAATAATCTGTGTAACAGCAAAATGGTCAGGCTTGCACTCCGAACAGTTTTGTATAAGCAGCAACTCTTCCTTGTCCTTATTTCACACACAATTTTTCCTCCATCAGATCTAGCTGTGATTCAGAAAAAAATGCACCTTTGCAGTTTTGTATATGAGATCATTTTTGCATCCCGGCGGGCAGGGGGATGAACACCTTTTCTGAAGCAACACATTTGACCTTTTGAGTGGCATCTAAGGTTGACACTGCAGTGAGAGAGAAAAACACAAAATGATGCCCAACCCCCCTAATTTAAATAAATATAAATTTTATATATTAATTAAATAACTTAACGTACCTATCCTCTTCATGTTCTTCTTATGTCACTAAAATGAGAGAAAGAAAGGAAACTCTGCAAACTTACAGCAAACTTACAGCTACATGGGATGCTGCTTCAGCAGGTGGCAGCACTCAGCAACTTTGGCTGGGAAGCTAAGCAGGGTCAGTCTTTGATAGCATTTGGATAGGAGACCACACAGGGCTATTATCCAGGCTGGAAATTTAAGCAACCATCTTGGAAAAGGCAATAGCACACCACTTCCACCTCACACCAAAACAACTGATTAACTTTCTTTTTCCAGCTTCAGGATGCACCCCAAGATTGGGTGACAAATAAATGCTCCGGTTAGCAGTACTTGTGTTACTATAAACTGGCGAATGGCCATCCCCCCCCCCACATTTATTAAGCACTTTTAAGATTGTACAAATCGTCATCAACTTACAACAGTTCATTTAGTGACCGTTCAAAGTTACAACAGCACTGAAAAAAGTGACTTGTGACCGTTTTTCATACTTACTATCTTTGCCGCATCCCCATGATCATGGGATCAAAATTCAGATGCTTGGCAATTGACTCATATTTATGACTGTAACAGTGTCCCAGGATCACATGATCCCGTTTTGTGCTCTTCTGACAAGCAAAATAAATGGGGAAGCCAGACTCACTTAACAACCGTGTCACTAATTTAACAACTGCAATGATTCACGTAACAGCTGTGGCAAGAAAGGTCATAAAATGGGGCAACATTCACTTAACAAATGTCTCACTTGGCAACATAAATTTTGGGCTCATTGCGGTCGTAAGTCGAGGACTACCTATATTACTTTACCTGAATATGTGAGCTGTCCTCTCTTATTCACAGTTTTGGATTTCAAATATAAATATCTTGCATTCTAATCCTTCCCTTCTTCAACCCATTCTGCCCTGTTTCTTAAAAAATGATACTCCCTCTTTAAATGCCTTTTCATTGCCCCAAAAGTAAGCCTTAGAATATTCAAATCTCCTAAGAATCTCTTAATTAATTAAGCACATGGTTGAAAACACTAAAATGAAAAAGATAATGAGGTGGGGAGAAAGAGAAGGAGAGAGAGAGAGAGAGGGAGGGAGGGAGGGGGATATCGATCTCCACTTTTCCCTCAGGTGTTCCAGGAAAGAATTGGGCATCCACCCTCTAACTTTATTTTGGGGGGTTTTATGATTATATTTTATTTTGTATGTTGTTGTACATCTCCCTACTGGCAATTGGGCAAGTTACAAGCTTAGAAATCACCCCTTTCCTAAGAGGTCAGTAAGGGGCGTGCATAAGCGCACAATCGTGCCTACCGTTCCTGTCCTAATGTACCCATATATTCATACCTCTTTTACTCTTATTCATGCTTGTAATATTACATATATATATATTCAATCATGTTTTACTGTTTGTACTTTGCTTATAATCATATATGCTTGACAAATAAACAAATACAAATACAAATACAAATTGTAAAGAAATATATAAGTAAAAGAATACTTTTTCCATCATCAAAGCATCTGAACCCTCACTAAATGTGATGGAAAAACACTGCGAAGGGGAGCACTATGCTGAAATTATGAAATAACGAACAGACATACTTCAATTAACCCTAAAATCTCTAAGTAGAAGAAGTGAGCCACTTCTTCCTTAGACTACAATGTGACCTTTTCTGGCTTAGTGTATTCAACTACCAGGTAACCACCAAATGCACAGAAGCAAATTCTCTCTTAGTTGAGATTTCAGAAGTTAGCTCAGATGTCCCACAGTCTCTGGGTGCATCCCATAGTAAGAATAAATAACATCAATAAAGTTGCATTCAAGTACACTTGTGACTTATCATGGCATGCCCAGGCAGTTCTCCTGGCATAATATGGAAGTGCTTTGCAATGGGCACATCTGACATTTTGACAGCATGTTGTGAGTACCAACAGAAGAGAATAAAAGTAGTCAGGGTTGAACTGTGGAGTCCTTGGTGCTCTCTGAGCTTAGTTGTTTTCTTGCAGACATTTCATTACCCAACTGGGTAACATCATCAGTGCACAACCAAACTCAGAGATCACCAAGGTCTCCTCATGCTGTGAGTGCTGATGACTGCCACACAGAGATGAATTCAATTACAAAACTATAATTTAACAGAATGTACACTGGTTATTTCCTGACACCAACCCTAGCCACCTCCCCATGCTTATTATGAATCCTCCCTTTCTCCTTTTGTTCATCTCATGAGGTTGCAAACAAAGCATTCATTAATTATTATTATTATTATTATTATTATTATTATTATTATTATTATTATTATTATTATTATTATTATTATTATTATTATTATTATTATTATTATTATTATTATTATTATTATTTTATAAAAGCAACATGAAGGTATTGTAGAACTCCAGAGTTTCTTGGAAGTAAAAGGTGATTGTAGAGGCAAGTGTTCTGCTTCTCTGTCTCTCTTAGTTTAAAACTAAAACAAGTATTTTATAGATTTAAAAAGTAGAGTAGAGTAGGGTTGTAGTAGAGAACCCTGGGGACCCAAATCTTAGTCTCTTTGAGAAAAGTAAGAGTAGCAGCTGCTGCTATCACCAAATGCTCCTTAGCAACTGGTCCTCTGTAAGCGGAAGGGGCTGCTAGTGTGTTAAGGAGAATAAATCTCCATAGAGGCAATGTTGATCTTTCTCTCAGAACTCAGACATTTAGAAATAAAGCCGAAGGTAAAAGTCTAATAGAAAATATTTATTTCGGTACAAAAAAACAATACATTCTGAATAATTACATTCTTGCTAATTAAATGCGACCGCTCCCGGTCAGAGTCAAACCACAAGAGAACAATGGAGAATCAGGAATGCACACATGCGCATAAGATCACATCACGTGTCCTGCTTGTAATGGAATGTACCATAATATTAGGATAGGGGTGCATCACCCTGCATAGACATACAACTGACAATATTCACTACGTGACATAGTGGAATGGCCACCTTAAGAGGGGGGTGCAATTGATGCTGACCTCCAAATTTCTTTGTGGTCCCCAGAGTGCACTAGAATGGTTTGGCCCTGTTTGCATATATATTTTTAAACAGGATGTATAAAGAATAAAGGAAATGCTTAAGCCTTGCTGAAACATAAGGTCTCCTTTCTGCTTCTCTTGCCACTTCCAAGCCAAAACAGATTCTGGCACAAGCACATCCCTTGACATGCTACACAACATGCAACGCAGCGCTCAAGCTAATGGAAGTTGACATCCCTTACTTTAAAAGAACAGTATCTGCAGCCTTTATTCCTTGGCCTTACAGTTAAATAAGTAAAGCTTCCTGCAAAGTCGAGCTGGATTTCTGTGACTCCATGGACACTTTAATGCCATTTCTCTGGCAACAGTATGAAAGTAGCTTTCTACAGTCTTCTTTTTGGACTTCCCAGTGTAGCCTACAACCCAACAATCCCTTGGTCTCCCATCCAAATACTATCCAGCCCAACTCTTCTTTAGCTTCTGAGCCCAGATTAATACTGAGCTCAGAAATAAATACTGTCTGCTGCTTAAAAAAATCGTAGTTAGAGACGAGTAAATGTCCCTGCTACACTTGCTATATAACATTCACATTATTTGAAGCTCATGTTTGTTCTGTCTCATTTCCATGAGTTGGAAGATTTTTGTAAAAGTCTGCGTGAAAAGTTATGTACATTTTCATATGCTTTTTTGCATGCATGAACAGCACCTTACTTTCCCCATCATAAACAGTTTTTGTATCCATATATTAAACAGAGACTGTAAAATTTGTAGTGGAAAAAAATAACAGTTATGCTCTATTTTGCATATGAACTCAGGAAAGAAGAAATAGATTGGCTATATCAAAGCCATTGGTTCTCTTTTGGGCCTAGTGATGATAAGTTATAAGGTAACCCATAACTGCCCCCAAAACTGATGAACCAAGAATAAAAAGGATCAGACCAGGGGTGAAATTCAAAATTTTCCCCTACCGGTTCTGTGGGCGTGGCTTGGTGGGTGTGGCAAGGGAAGGATACTGCAAAATCTCCATTTCCTCCCCACTCTGAGGCCAGCCAGAGGTGGTATTTGCTGGTTCTTTGAACTACTCAAAATTTACGCTACCGGTTCTCCAGAACCTGTCAGAACCTACTGGACTCTTGGATCAAGAGCTAAGGAAATTTCACCTGAAAGCAAAATGAGAGCCAGTAATGTTTGGCAGGTAAAAAGAGGGAATATTCATTTCCACAGATAAAGCCAAAGGTGAACTTAATGTCTTTTATGTGTAATACTTGTCAGACAATGGAACAATATTTTAAGCCCTGATCATCCAAATGAGCTGAGAACTGAGTTACATAGGGCCCCAGAGAGCTCACAAGGCTAAGCGCTAGTTTCTGTCTATGACACCCTGAGTTCATAATTCTTCAATCATGAGAGGATTGCTGTAGACAATCATACCAATGGGAGAAGCCAGTGACTATCAAAATTAATGTCATCCCTTTGGGGTTGACCAGATCAGAAAACAGGTTCTACAAGAAATGCTGGAAATTGATGTTTTTGGCTTAGTAACAGAATCTTGAAAGCCTGACAGTGTTTTCCCTTCCCTCATCTTTATGCCAAAGAGAGTCAAGGTAGGGTCACTTTAGGTAGTTTAGGTAGGGTCAGTGCTTCTCAATTATTTTCTGTTACGCCCCCCCCTAGGAAGAAGTAAACATTTTGCGCGCCCCCCCAACTCTCCGATCTGGGCCCCAATTGTGGTTGCTAAACAAGGATTAACTGTATAGCAAATTTTCTATATATTGGTCTATTTTTAAATTTACTCTCTGTTCTCTTTGTTTTTCCTCTCTATTAAAAATAATGGTAAAAATAATTAGGCCTTTGCCTGAATCTGAAAAACCAACATGGTCTATGTATGTTTCATGCCTTTATCTTCTCAAAACCAGAGGAATTTACTCCTCTGGGTGGAATAACAAAATTGAAAGAACTTCACTAATACTGTACGGAGAGAATCCGAGCCTTAGGTTCACTTAGTGACCTAACCGTGGTTAGGGCCCTCTTTTGACATCGGGCCAGGCCAGCTTAATCAAGCCAATGTTTTGGGGTCGCTGGCCTGGCCCATAAGCGTCGCCTCTGCCGGGCACTCACAGCGAATGGTGTGGAAGGAGGCTTTAGGGTGCTGTTTGAAGCTTTCGCCCAGCTGCAGAGGATGCTCCTCCTTGTCCAGCAGTGGGTTTGCCACACCGTTCATGGTTACCACTGCGCCTGCCGAGAACAACAAGAACCCACGCAACCACCCCGCCCCACCTGGCCGCCTTCTCTTCCAGGCTCGGAGCAGCGTGCAACTGGGAAAACACTCCCCGTCCGGGGGAATCGATTCCCCGGGGTCATACGCGCTCCCTGGCATCGCTCTGTGCCCCCCACAGGGGGGGCCCACCCCACTATTTGAGAAACACTGCTTTAGGTTTCTTTCTAACACTTTTTTCTAACACCTTTTTCCCCTTCCCAGGCTTAGGTAATGCTAATTACCATCCCATTGCTTCACCCAAGTCATTTCTGTGGTTCTCTGCAATTACTAAATATTTGACAGTCAGATAAGCAGAAGCCTCTCCACTCTCATGTTATCCCTTCCTATCCCAACAAGTTCTTTCATCCACTGGAACTGAATGAGAAATAACAATAGCAACTTGGATGCTCCAACGAGAGTTGGAAAGATGGCAAACACTAAACCTAGGTTCTAATTAAAAAGGCTATATGGAAACAAGTAAGATAGAAAGAGAACATACAAATATTGAACTAAAGCATAAAGAAACAAATATAACAGAATAACAGAATAGCAGAGTTGGAAGGGACCTTGAAGGTCTTCTAGCCCAACCCCCTGCTCAAGCAGGAAACCCTATACCTTTTCAGACAATGGTTGTCCAATTTCTTCTTAAAAACCTCCAGTTTTGGAGCACCCACAATTTCTGGAGGCAAGTCATTCCATTGATTAATTGTTCTGTCAGGAAATTTCTCCTTAGTTCTAAGTTACTTCTCTCCTTGATTAGTTTCTATCAGTTGCTTCTTGTCCTGCCTTCAGGTGCGTTGGAGAATAGCTTGACTCCCTCTTCTTTGTGGCAGCCCCTTAGATATTGGAAGACTGTTACCATGTTACCCCAGTCCTACTTTTCATTAAACTAGACATACCCAATTCCTGCAACCGTTCTTCATATGTTTTAGCCTTCAGTTTCCTAATCTTGCCTGTATAAATGTTTTGCCTATATAATGTTTTGAATGATTTGGTAGAAAAAAAAGGATTAATATTCTTCATAAATAAAAACACCATTAGAGGGTCATTCTTCTACCAGAGAGAAATTATTCTGTGGGCTTCCTCATCCAAAATTATCACTATGCTATTACCACATTTACATAGAACCTATGGATGAAATCCTGTAAGGATCTAGGAGGGTAGTGGTCTCAGTGTGTGCTGATGTTATACAGCTCTATTCCTCCTTTTCTTCAGCTGAAGATGAGGCTGTGACCTCTTCAGCAAGTGCCTGAAATTACTGATGCATTAGAAAAGAATGGAAAAATTGAAATTGAATCCAGTTGACTGAAATGATTAGACTGGGAAATATTCTTCTTTAGAGTTTAGATCTGCATTGTTCCTGAATGATCAGATAGTGATTGTTGCTCAAAATAATACTTTAAAAAATAAATATTAGGACTATTGGGAGATAAAGAGCTGGCTATCATCATTCATGTTTTGATAACTTCTTGATATGATTATTGTGATGTGCTCTGCCTGGAACTATCAATTGGAATGCCAGCTGCTTCCAAATACAATCTCCTTTCCATTTAGCAGAAAGGCAATATGAAGATATTAATAATAAATACATTTCTCTGCTCCTTTTCTCAGGACTATAAACCACCTGCCCTGAAATCTCCACTAACTGCCAGCATATTCAATCTCAGGTTAAAGTGCTGGATTTGAGCTTTATAGACTTAATGTTCTGGGAGTATTGTTTTAAGTTTGCTTGCAGTATATAACTTCTTGGGAGTGATCCATCTAAAAGGCAGTGTGTGAAGGTAGGAAATTGTAAATAATAGATGAAATGAAGTCTTATATGTTTCCCTTCAATAGGCATGCTCTGATATAGTTTAAATTAGTGTCGAATAACATATTATGTGCCATCCATGTGTCCTTTCCCTGCCCCCAGGTCAGTAATTTTGCTTTCTGGGGCAGAGGGATACCTCTTGCTTCTTCAATTTGTTGTTTAGGCCAGGTATAACAGCTGTAAGACAAACCATGGCCATATTTCTTATTTATCTGTCTCCTGCCTAACAACAATAACAGCAACTACAGTGAAAGAAATACGATCATTGGAATGCAGGACTAAATTCCTGGGAGAGACTGAGATACTGCTAATGTATAAGCAGGCAGGCACTAAAAAAAATAAAAATAAAAGCACAATGCAGCAAGATTGGTCAAACATTTACGAGACATCGTAGACTCTTTTTTTAAATTACAAATTAAATTAAAAAGTACTTTCCATCAACCTTAATTTCCTATCAGACATCTTTAACATCAGAAAAGTAATTCAATAGACTACACCCTAGATAAAAACAGCTGAAGTGTGAGAAACAGCGTGCTCCCATTTTTCCCTCTCCTAAAAAAAAGGAATGGGAAACTCCCTTTCATCCTTTCCAGAACAAATTGCAAGTTATGTTTTGAGAGTTTAAACTCCTGACTCAAAAAAGCTCAGCAACATTTCTGGGAAATACTAACATGGTACAAGTGTTAACCAGCTGCTGTATTCCAAAGGGCAGTATGGGAAATCAAAGCACATAAATTAATAGCATCCTAGAATGTAAGAACTGGAATCACTGGAGTTCATCTAGTCCAGTGGTTCCCAAAGGGGGCGGTAGGAGGCAAGGGTGGTGGCAGGGGGGCGGTGAGGGGGGCCAGGGGGGCGGTAGGTGGTTCGCAGGTCCTGTCCCCGCGCCGCCACCCATGTCTACACAATCGCCCGGGAGCGGCAGGATCAGAAAAGGCGGCGGGCAAAGGCACAGGACGAGGTGCGAATCGGCAGGGGGAGAGTGCTCTGAGCAAGGCACAGCGACGAGGGAAGCCGAACGCTCCCGAAGCTGCTCGGGTGAGCACTCGGAGACCCGCGGGAAGGCCCCGTCCTGCCCCGGAACCTGCGCATGCGCGGACTTTCCCGCCCGGCATTCCTGTTGCCTAGCAACTTGGCGCATGCAATTCGGTGGCTCCCCTCCGGCATGGCGCACCCATGGATCTCGGCCCAGCTGCCCCCTCCAACATCGACCCCACCAAGGCGCCCGTGGCCTTCGGCTGCCGAGGCCTCCCCAAGCTCAACGAAGAGCTGCAGCACCCTGAGCTGCTGACGCGGCAGCAGGCTTGATGGTGCTCTGTGACCTGGTGCACGATCCAGAGAATGCTTACCAAGCCATTGGCCTGGGTGAGCGGCGGCAATTGCCTGGCCACGGCTGGCGGGAGGGAAGGGAAGGGAAGGAAGAAGGAAAGGAAGAAAGAAAAAAGGAGGGAGGGAGGGATGGAGGGAGTGAGGAAGGAAGGAAGGAAGACAGAAAGAAAGAAAAGGCCAGCTGGCCCATTCCGGAGCCGGGGCCAGATCTTTTCGGGGGAGGAAGAGGCTTCACCTTTGCAAAGGAATGAAGGAAGGGCCGGAGAGGCATTTTTTGCAAAAACGAAGACGAGGCTGCCAGGCTGACATTAAAGCGCAGAGCTGAGGAAACAGCCAGAAAAAGCAGGATTCGTTCCTCTTCCCCCCTCTGCCCCTCCACCTCTTCCACTCAGGCTTCGCATCAAAGCCTGGTTGTGCCTCTCGGTGTGTGTGTGTGCGCGCGCACGTGTGCATGCGTGCGCAGCGATCCACGCGTGCTTGCAGGCAGCGTGCGAGCAACCCCTGAACCCTGGGCGGGCTGCAGCCAGGGCTGGCTCAAGGGAGCGAACTTGCAGCCCCGGTGGCAAATGACTGCATGACTGAATATTCAGGCATGCCTCATCTTCATGAGTAGCCCACACCCTCTCTGGCTAATCTCCGGGCAGCCTGGCTCTGCCCCAGCACCACTCGGCGCTTCTCGTTGCTGGAGGAAAGTGCAGGAATTCCTGGCCCTGTGCTTCCCCACCACCGCCGGCTCCAGGAGGAGGAGGGAGGAGGAGGAGGAGGATATGGCTCCGGAGGCACGGAGCTCTTCCCCGCGGTGGCTGCCTTCACTTGCAGTTTTAATTCCTCAATGAAACTGCCCTGGCTGGACACTTCTGCCTGGAAGAGAAATGGTAGGCGAACATAGTCAAGGCATGCCGGAGATATAGTTCCCCCAAGGCAGACAAGCCTGTCCCTCGGTACCAGGGGCATCCAGCTGTGTTTCTAGAACTGACAGCCTGCAATGGCTGGCCCCAGCATCTGGAACAGCCTTAAGTCAGTCCTGAAGAAAAACAATGATTCCTTGTTTCTGAATGACAAATTAAAAAAAGAAAGAAAGAGAAAGAAAGATGGTAGGTAGGAAGGAAGATAGACAGAAAGAAAGTAGGAAGGGAAGGGAGGGAAGAAGGAAAGAAAGAAAGGGAGGGAGGGAGGGAGGGAGGAAGATAGAAAAAGAAACTAGGAAGGGAAGGGAGGGAAGAAGGAAAGAAAGAAAGGGAGGAAGATAGACAGAAAAAGAAAGGAGGGAGAGAAGAAGGAAAGAAAAAGGAAAGAGAAAAAGAAATAGAAAGAAAGATGGTAGGAAGGAAGGAAGATAGACAGAAAAAGAAAGGGAAGAAGGGAAGAACGAAAGAAAAAGAAAGAAAGGGAGGGAGGGAGGAAAACAGAAAGAAAGAAAGAGAAAGAAAGATGGTAGGAAGGAAGACAGACAGAAATAGAAAGGAGGGAGGGAAGGGAGGGAAGAAGGAAAGAAAGGAAAGAAAGAAAGAGGGAGGGAGGGAGGAAGACAGAAAGAAAGAAGGGGGAAGGGAGAGAAGAAAGAACGAAAGAAAGAAAGACTTATGACCACAATTGAGCCTAACATTTTGGTTGCAAAGCAAGAGCGTTGTTAAGTGAGTTTCACCACATTTTACAAGTTGGCCATGCCCACCCAGTCA